>CM019177.2:45475517-45950247 GCA_009739505.2 Apolygus lucorum | reverse complement strand
TTGTGAACCTTACGGAGAGTGTTGGCCTGTCTCCATGGTCTAAACATGAAATAATCGCTCTCATATAGATAGTAGTCTCCACGCATAATTAAACGTAAAAACCTATAAACTGACATAACCTCTTCATTTTCCATCGGAATTTGATTAAATTTTCAGAGATTATGCGGGGTTGGCTTGTACACGGCACCTCATGAGGGTGGTGGAAGGTTAAGAGATTGATGTTTCGAGATTATCTACGATACAGGTGTCCGAGAAAGATGCGGCCAAACTTCAGATGTCGATTTTACAAGGTATTTCGAACAAAAAATGTCTCTTAGTAATTTTCTTGTAACCCCTTGTTTTTTCAAGTTTTTTTCAATTTGTAGATTGTTTTCTTCTGTTGAACCTTCTCTCATAAAATTGTTTACAGCTCCCTTATTTTACGTGAAAATTCAAATCAGATTACACCGTTGAAAATTGCATTAAATTTACCATCAGATGAGCTACAAACACATTTTAACCTCGCATCTCATTGGATTTTTCAAGACCAAACTTGAAGCTTTGCAGTTTTTGAGTTTTTTAAAAAACGAAATTCTCAAGAGATTTTCACCCATTTTCTGTAGAGGAAATTCGATGCAAGAAAATTCTTAAAATCTCAGGTTTCCAACGGTATAATCGAAAAATATTTTACAGTCGAATTTAGGGGAGCAATCTGTATTTGAACGCGGAAAAACGTGATTTTTTTTTGTCAACGTTTTGGACTAGAAAAAATCGAACTAAATGCAAGGTTAAAAATGTGTGTTCAGCTTATCTGATTGGAAATTTAATTTTTGTAACTCAACAGTGTAATTATATTTGAATTTCCATGTAAAATAAGGGAGCTATAATCATTTTAGTGAGACAAGGTTCAACATACAAAAAAATCTTTCATTGAAAAAACTTGATTAAAACAAGGGGTTGAAGGAAAATTGCTGAGACATTTTTTGTTGGAAATACCTTGTAGAATCGAACCCTGAAGTTTGGTCGTATCTTTCTCGGGCAACCTGTATATCGGATCATCTATACAATCGGGTTATGGATACGAGGAAGCTATACCACACCGACTAGGCAGAAGTTTTTTACATTCCGATAAGTAGTTGTAATGGCACTAGGAATACGTTTCAATTTCTTGTCCTCGGCAAATCTGTAGATAACAAAGTGGTTTAATTTTCAATGTAAATTAGGAAAAATTGATCGACATTGATTTTCCGTGAACCTTCTAACAATTTGATCATAAAATTCTCGATCAGTGTTATGGTATACTATCAGTCCTTTGATCATTTCAAACTTTTTTGTAGTAACAGATGCACTTATTTTCTTTCAAATCAATCACAATTGAGCCACAAAATGATGTCCCCACGGTGTCAGTCATTGGTGCCAAGAAGGGATGTCACCGTGTTATCAGATAGTGGTGCGGATCCAAAATCAGTGTTTTTGCATGTCAGTGATTGGTTTAGTGGGTCTCTCAACTTGAAATTGGCGATGTTCTACTAACCAAAAACGTACCTAAAACGCTGCAAATGATTACACAAAGGTTTATTATTACTTTATAGATCACTCGTCTGCAAAGAACATGGCTTTGCCATGGTCACTGCCTACCGACCTCATTTTCGCTTCAGAATAAAGTTTATATGGAAGAAATAAACACTTCACACTCGATTCGAAGAAATGAAGAGTTGTGGGTGCCTTCAATAGGAAATTATGATTACTGGTGCAAGGACGCAAACTGAAGTAACCTAACTCGAAGAAACGAACAACGGTCGTATTTTGTCTCCAGAATTTTCAACGGAGATTAGGCCTCTTCTGCGATTCACACTCGTGTTTCCTACAAAGCTCAGGGTGGTCTCTAAAAATTCAAACAATTTTAATTGATGAAAAAAAGTTGTCAAAATATTCAACCCTATTTTTCAACCGTTAGAAGTGACTGACATCAACCAAAAGCTCCGGGCACAACTAGACCCCAAATGGAGCTCATATTCAAATTTCATGAAATCGACCCATGGGAAACTAGGGAAAGTGCCGCGTCCTTGGCGGACGGCCCGGCAAAATTTTTTTCGATTTTTGGATTCTACTTACCTTGAAACGTAACCCAACAAATTTTGAGGGGGGGTTCTTGGTCGATTCCAAGGTTCATTACCGAAAAATTTTCAATTTTCAATAATGGTTTATTATTAATAATAAACCAAAAACATAAGGTTCATGGCCTACTCGATTGGCACCAAGCACAACCATCGTGTGGCTCAAATTTTGATTTAATGTTTGTGATGGCTATCTGTCATCAAATTTACAAAATTTGTAAATTGTAGCATTTAATGCTACCAAGTTTTGGAACTGTCCTGAATAACGTAGTAAACGTTGTAAGCGAGTAATTTTAGGTTGCTGTATGGACGTTATTCTTGAATGCATTCCATGATAAACAATGGTTTATATTAGTTCTGTATTTTTTTGTAGAATACTCGACATGTTTGAAAAAAATTATTATGTGAGGGTGGAATTTGGAACCACCTAAGAATTCTCGTATGAATGTTAGTTTGTAACATTATCAAACTAATAAGCATTATTAACCACGATGGAGAGTTACTACGATTGTGACTTTACGAATCAAGTACGAATTAAGTACAATACAGTAAACACTCACAAAATTGCTAACGGTAATATGAGCCGCGTTCAATTTTTCCGAGGAAACAATCTTAGAAAAAAGAACAAAGGAGGTCAACTTGCTTCGATTGAAGGTTCTCAAGAGGAAATGAAAAACGGTGGAAATAAAAACTTTGGTAATTAGACCGACTTCGGCCTGAGGACTTGAAAAGAGGCTGAGAAAAAAATCTCATTTATAAAGTCCGTATTAACTCTATTCATAGCTGTGCTTTCTTGCATCCAAATTGCTTTATATTCTTGTACGAGAGGGTGAAGAAGGGGCAGCTGAGATAGAGGGTGGGATTCATCCCTTACCATCCAGTGCTACTGAGACTGAAAAAAAGCCTTGGAGAGGGGGAAAAGGAGGGAAGCCGAGTGCCTTAAAAAATAATCACGTGCGGATCTTTAGGGGCTGCAGAATTAAAAACGCTTTCCTCCCCCTTTGGCCGTATAATTTTCACCGTCTCATGAATTTCTATCGAATGAGGGGGTCATGTTTGGCATTCGCATTGCCTTTTATGCTTCCTCTCGTCCTCCCGAGGGAATAAAAATTGTTTAGACGGGGAAAATGTCTTGATAAGGGTGTTCTTATCTCTGATTCAGCTACTCGGTCTAGACGTGGGTGTCATTTTTTTCATTCCGAGTTCGTATTATTGTGTTCCCTGGTTAGCCATGTAGATACGAAAATAGCTCCTATTCATAAAGTCATATTCCACAACGACGAATACTGACAATAAATTTCGACGAGAAGTATTTTCTATACTCAAATTAGTCAAACGAGTCAGTTTAGCCGGATTGAGTTGGAGTCAA
This sequence comes from Apolygus lucorum, assembly GCA_009739505.2. Lineage (NCBI taxonomy): Eukaryota > Metazoa > Arthropoda > Insecta > Hemiptera > Miridae > Apolygus > Apolygus lucorum. The sequence goes on along the minus strand of CM019177.2, from coordinate 45,946,782 downwards.
ATTTTTTCAAAAAATACAGGGTGTCCCGAGTGGTGGCCGACCCCTCTCCTACGAGTACTGGAGGTATCCTACTCTCCTCCAATTCACTGTTGACATCCTCAAATTCATAGGCGACCGTCCTTCAGACGGAGAGCTCTGAATGCCACCATTCGATTCAGCTTGAAAAATTTGACGAATGATTCGAAATTCACTTATTCACAAAAATGCCTACATTTTTCATTAAAAAAATAAAAAAATCCCAAGTTTTTCGCGGAAAACCAATTTTTGGTTTATTATTTTCAATAATGAACCTTTGGAATCGACCAAGAAAAAAAAATTTTAACACCCCCTCAAAATTTGATGGTTTACGTTTCAAGGTACGTAGAATCCAAAAATCGAATAAAAATTTGGCCGTCCGTCCGCCGTCCGCCGTACGCCGTCCGCCGTCCGCCGTACGCCGTACGCGGCACTTTTGCCACTTAGCATTGACCGATTTTGATGAAATTTGGTATGTAGGCTCCATTTGGGGTCTAGTTGTGCCCCGAAGCTTTTGGTTGATGTAGGTCACTTCTAAGGGTTCCAAAATCAATTTTGAAATTTCGAAAACGCCCTAACTCAAAAAATTTCGATATAAAGGTATTGTTTTTCCTTCAATTTAAGATTCTATAGAATTTTTAGAATTTTTTGAGACCATGCGGAGCTCTGTAGGACAAACCGTTCGCTCCCTACGAAAATTTAAGGGTTTACATTGCAATATATATATATATATATAAATCAAAACACGAGTGTGAATCGCAAAAGAGGTCTAATCTCCGTTCAAATTAGAGCTGCCCGAAAAGGGATCAATGGTTGGTAATTTTGATTTTTTTTTTCGAATTTTTTTTAATTTTCTTTATTTATTTTTTATTTTTTATTTTTTATTTTTTTCCTTCATATTGGATGGTTGGTGATTTTGTAGACGAGAGATCTATATAGAAAAATAATAAACCATTGTGTAATAATTTGCAGCGTTTTTCATTTCCTATCTCATTTTCTCTCTTGAATTCAGCGTCAAAAATAAAGTTGACTAGTCCGTTAAAAGCAGACATTTTGGCGCGTCTTCAGCTTGTCTCCACAATTCTGTCACAATTGATTGTTGTTTGAAAATATGATGATTTTGGTAAATATTACTGTTCAAACTCATTTTTTACTTGTCAATTCCAAACAAAAAACTCAATTGTGTTAGGAATTAGATAATTAGCAAATTTAAAGCACTTTTCAACGGTATCCCCAAATTTAAATTTGCAGGGCAAATTAAGGGACTCATGGCAGTTTTAGTGAAGTAGGGTTGAAAACATGGAAAATATTTTGATGTGAATAAAGTGTCATTTCATGATATTAGAAGGATTTTGCTCATTTGAACTGAATCCTCAGGCTGCTCCTCTTCTTCCTTCTCAGATGAATGAAGGAGGCACACTCACCTCCCTTAACTGCCCACTGGTGGATGAGTTCAGTTCCTTTGATTTGCACGCCTCGTGTGGATTGTTTGCTGTCATCACAACTGCTCTCGCTAATTTTCTGAGGGAAAATCATTGATTTTATAATAATTTTTCTCCCGGATCATCCATCAGAGGATCGTCGGATTCACTCTGGCGAACGGAAGCAATATTTACCCAAATTTTACTCATTTTTGGAACATACACGCACTCTAAATGGAACAGAACCCAAAACAATTTTGAAGGAAGAATGATCTGATGGATCATCTTATTTTTTCAGTCTCTCAAGGTGCAAACTCAATAATATTAGAGGCAACTTTCTTCTACTTCAAATCTTTCTTCTACTCTTCAATTACAAACTATCAACAACCTGGCTACTTCCAAGTCCTGGAAATGTCATGCTCTCCAGTAAACTTCAGATGACTTGGACCACGAGGAGACAAATCAGGCGTTGAATGCCCTATCTACAATGTATTGGACAGCAGTGAGCTGGTTTTGCCTCATTTATTCGAGTTTGAATTCCAAACTCAAAAAGTTGAAGAAATTATTTTTGTAAAGGGGTGGCCACTCAAATAGGGTTTACTAAAGTGCTTATACCAGACCAATATATAGGTACCTTCCTCGCTTGTACTACTCAATTAAATTTAAACAAATAATATCGAAGGTAGAAAATAGCATAAATACATAAATGAATTGAAAGAAGGTTTAATTTTTTAAGTTAATAAATTGTTTGTTCTTTAGCTGAAATTGATTTGAAGTTTTTTTTTTTTACTTCTTTAAACCTCCAACTTGAGCGATTTCTGAAGGTTGTAATAAATGTATTATTATTAGTGTTTCCCATCTTCTAGACACTTCTGGTCAGAAATGAGTTGTAGAAGTCGTAGGAGAGGGGTAAGCTTCGTAGAAAACTCTGATGATAAATCCGTGAGTGAGGGGGCTGCTCACGTACGTCGACCGAGCGGGTCGACGTACGTAATGGGTGTTACACCGAAAGGCCTGTCACGTTTCAATATAATTTGCAGGTGTCAATCGGAATTATTGGGAGACTGAACCCATCTCTCATCATAATTAATAATGAGAGATACTTATAATTAATATCAGTTATAGAAAATAAAGAAGAAACTATATTTCAGCTGCCTATAATAATTTCAGCTGTCAATCGGAATTAATGGGGGACTGAACCCATCTCTCATTATACTTAATAACGATACTTAAGATACTTATAATTAATCTGTTATTGAAAATAAAGATGAAACTATTATTATAACCTTATGACCCCCATCTTCCCTATTTTCGTCATATACCAATGGACAGTTTTTAGCATCTTTCTTGGTCAATTTTTGGCCGAATGAAATGAATTAATGAAAACCTGCTTTTATTGTTGAAAAATAACATTACACAACTTCAATTTGAGAGCACATGCACATGAACTTGCAATAATCTTGATCCTGGACCGTCGGATATGTTTGTCTCTTCAAAAAGAATACAACATATGTAGTTAATTAAAATGGATCAATGAATTTCTCATTAACTTTCAGTCATTCGGTGCATCATATTCATTATACTCATAGATAATTAATTTCCTTGTAGAGACACTTGAACATTATATACATAAATGTGCCACAAATGTTTACATATTATAGAGATTATTTAATAATTAATTCTATGAACTAAAAAACTAAATTAACCTGTAAAGTTATACTCATAAGTTTTATGTCCTAAATTTACCAAATGCAGTAGTAATGTTTTATGCAGTCTTACCAAACTTCAAATGATCCTCCCAAGTAATTTAAAATAAATGCTTAACATGTAAGTAGAAGTTAGGGCATAAGTTTTATGCCCTAAATTCCATACCTATAAGCAGTAGCCTACCAAACTTCAAATGATCCTCCCAGGTAATTTTCCCTCCATTCAAGTATTGCCGTCTTACTCCGATCAATGCTGAACAATTACCAGTAAAATGGAATGCCTTCCGCTATTTCATACATAAATCAAAAAATAACATTGACTGCCCGACTCGCAAGGTCGGCATTTTAATGCCAGCAGACCGCCTTTGATCTGAAAATGGCACTTTGAGAAAATAAAACTCGTAAATTTTTAGTCCATTTCAGTAGTTTGTGGCATTCTCTCTACTTATAAATCATCTCAGAGTCTCAGCTATTCACATACATTGTAAAATCTGAAACTGGTAATTCTATTTAACAACTTTGAAATTTAAAAGTCAGTACTTGATACCTTTAGAGAATCGAGAAGGTTCCCATTTCTCATGAAGCAGCTCTCTCCAAAGCAGCAAGTTCAGGAAGTTAGCTTGAATCTAATGATCAGAATTCCGAAACGCGGAAACGTTGGTTGGTTGGTCTGCTTTTATTTCTTACTCGCCAAAATCCAATTTAAATTAATTCGTAGAACACGTTTCCATTTCAATATGGATTTAATACTCGACTTATTATGCAAAAACGAGGAGTTTCCTACCTTAATTGGTCTAGTCTCCGTATGATTCGAAAAAACTCTCCAGTTTTTTTTCGGAAACCCGAAGCCCGGGGGGTGGGGCACAAGGTAAGGTTCATTAAAAGACCTTGTTATTTTTGAGCAGAATCAACTTGGCCCGTAGGTATTCCTATTTGGTTCTCTTCCATACCTTTCTATACACTTTTTACCTCTGTCTGCTCATTTTTTCTCTTTTCCAGCAGATCGATTTTTGTGAGTCGTGTCATTTTAACATTCGATGGCAGTTGAATTTCTGTTTGAAAACATGACGGTAGACCCGGAACATAATATGTTCCGCAAAGCAATATTATTGCTTTGAATTTTGGAATCCGATCCGCTCAGCTAATCTCGTTCACTGATCTTTTTAGTTTGTGAATTCCACGAGGAATCCGAATCCGAGTACTTGTATGTCCAACCGAGTATATCCAACTTTGACAAAAAAATTTAGAACTAACTTAAAATAACTTAAAATGGGCGAAATATCTTGGAATGACGCTGGATGCAAAACTAAAGTGGAAGTCAAGAAGAAAAAAGCTGAGCTTTTGAATAAATTCAGAAAATGTACTGGCTGATGGGCCGACGGTCAAAATTGACTGTCCACAATAAGCTTATGCTGTACAAGCAAGTCCTAAAGCCTGTCTGGACTTACGGTGCACAACTGTTGGGGTGCACAGCCCAGAGCAATCGAGACATAATCCAGCGCTTCCAGAATAATGTACTGCGATGCTGCGTTGATGCATAATGATACTTTAGAAATGACAGACTTCACTACGAGCTGAAGATTGAATCTTTTGATGAGGTCATTCGCAGCCAAGCCATGAATCACCTTTTGAGGCTCCAAGATCATGTTAATGAGGATGTCATCCAGCTTCTCAACACAGATGATCAACACTTAGTGTGACCATCATGAAGTGCAAATTTCAGGACAATAAGAACTAAGTGGAGTATCTTAGTTTTCTTAACTTCTTAAATTCTATGTATCAGAAAAATGTTGCTGATAAGTTGTAACTTGGTGCAATAAAACAAGTAAAAAATATCCATCTGTAACAATGCTGAAACGAACTGAACCTATCCGATTGTACAATGAACCTCATTTTATAGTCAAGTCAAAATCAGCCACTCTCTACTAGATTTTTCATAAATCCCAAAGGTGTTAGGTATCAGTAAACGAGTAAAGGTAGTCAAATCGTCAGTTCTGGAGGCAGTAGCCCCCGGAGCTACCCGATCCCGGCTTAGGCTAGTTTAAACTTAGCCCTAGGCTGGAGTAAGAATCCCATAAGAAATTTCTCTCCTAAAGTAGGCGCAATACAAGTCAGGCTTAACCGCTGGAGGCGCAGAAGAAGGCAAATCTAACATGTTCTCTCACATTTTGCGTTTCAGAGGTTTCTTAACAATTTTGATTCCCTGTCTGCCTGTAAGAGGCTTACCCAGTTTTTCGGGATTGTCTGGAAATGTGCAGGTCAGTCCGAGAGGTATCGTTTCATAACGGTTTGTAATACCAACCTGTAAAGTTGAATGCGACCTCTTTATACGTGATATATAGGACGTGATCTATGGGATTTTCATGAAAGTAAAAGCGTTAGTCGTATCATTGAAAATTCCGTCCTAAGTGTTAACTTGATAGCCTTCGAGGGACCTCCTGCTCCCCTTGATTCCCAACTATTCATTCAACACGCGGGTCAATACGAGCAAATTGGTAGAACCCCTCCTTTAATCCTATTACGGCTTCAAGGTACCTTCACCCATTACCCTCGAAAACAAGGTTTGGACGACTCGAAATCACCGGAACGAGGCGCCCATTCAGGGGAAATCGGATTATTCATCTGACGGAAGATGAGAGAAGCGCCTGAAACGACTTCAAAGGAGGGCCTTCAAATGAGGGCAATCGACAGGGAAATTTGAAGCTAGTTGGCGGAAAGGAAGGGAGCAAATAATGATTACTGTTTCTCATAGATGAATGCAGAATAGCTAGTTGGTCAGATCATTGCCTGCAATCTATTCCAAGGTCTCTTCTCCTCTTCCAACAATCAGACTCTGACCATAATGCCACCTTGAATTTTCTATAAGATACCAGTTGGATTCTCAGCTTCATGCGCAGCTTGGGTCCATAACCCACTCTCTGGTGAGTAACAAGGCTTCTATGGGAATCACCTCAGGATTACTGCAGAAATTTGGGTTATAATTAATTTATTGATATTTAAAAAAAACTACGAAAAACAATACCAACTACCACTTTTTACCATTTCTATTCATTCATATATTTTTTTAAGTTATTAAAAAAATTGTGTTTTTATTTTAATGACCACGAAATTTTGGAGGATTCAATTTTTTTGCTCGGTTCCAAAGGTCTATTATAGAAAATGATGAACTAAAACTGGACATTCAATATACAAAAGCGATGTTATTCCGTTCCTAGCATTGGGTAACAACTGAAAATAACATTGAAATAACCGAAAATTTTCAATGGGATTTTTCGATTATTTCGAAGAAATAAATAATAAACCTTTTTATAATAAAAGCTTTTATTTATTTTTTAATAAAATGAACTAAAAAGTTAAAAATAAATTACCTCTAATAAGATATATAATACTTTATCACAGTCCCAATTTTATAAATAAAAGCGTGTTACATTAGCATCTTCTTCTTCCTCTTGCTATCACAATGTAACTCGCTTTTATTTATAAAATTGGGACTATGATCAAGTATTACTTCTATAAAGTGTTATATTTCTTATTAGAGGTAATTAATTTTTAACTTTTTAGTTTATTTTATTAACAAAAAATAAAAGCTTGTTTTTAAAAAAAGGTTTTTTAAATATTAATGTTGGTTTATTATTTTCAGTAATGAAACTTTGGAATCAACCAAGAAAAAAAAATTTAACCCCCCCTCAAAATTTGTTGGTTTACGTTTCAAGGTAAGTAGAATCCAAAAATCGAATCAAAATTAGGCCGTTCGTCCGCCGTACGCGGCACTTTCCTTAGTTCCCATGGACCGATTTTGATGAAATTTGGTTCATGAGCTCCATTAGGGGTCTAGTTGTGACCCGAAGCTTTTGGTTGAAGTAGGTCACTTTTAAGGGGTGAAAAATAAGGGTTGCAATTTTGAAAACGCCGTAGCTCTGATATAAAGATATTGTTTTTTCCATCAATTTAAGATAGTATTAAATTTCGTGTAATTATTTTCAATAATGAACCTTTGGAATCGACCAAGAAAAAAAAAGTTAACCTCCCTCAAAATTTGTTGGTTTACGTTTCAAGGTACGCAGGGGCGTCGCGTGATAATATTCGTCAGGCAAACAGCTAGGCTGCAAATTATTACACAAAGGTTCAATTTTTCTGTATTGATCACGTGCCAGCAAAGAACTCAGCTTTGCCATTGTCACCACCTACCACCATGTTTTACCTTCACAATCAAGTTTATTTGGAAGAATTAAACGCTTCACACTCCACTGGAAGAAATAAAGAATTCCTTCGTTTAGAAATTTGATTACTGGTTGCTAAGGAAGCAAAACCGAGTACATCCCAAAGAAACGATCGGCGAACGATTCATACCTACTCGTTTTTCTGATTTATCGTAAGTCCAACCCTTAAGTTCTCGTTGGGAGCTAACAGTTTGTCCTCCAAAGCTATGGGTAGTCTCATTCGATTCTAAAAATTCGATGGTACAATCTTAAGTTAAATTCGAGAGAGGGTGCCTTTGGAAGTTTCAGCCCTTCCGTTTCACCGCTTAGAAGTGACCTACATCAGCCAAAAGCTTTGCGGCACAACTAGACCCCAAATGGAGCCCACATACCAATTTTCATCAAATTCGGTCCATGATAATTAAGGAAAGATCCACGGACGGACGGATTTTTTTTTTATATTCGATTTTCAAAATCTACACATACTTACCTACCACAAACGTGAACCATCAAATTTGAGGGTGGTCGAACTTTTTTCTTGAAAATAATAAACAAAAAAGGGAGACTTTGAATTTAGACCTAATAAGATGTGAAACCTTCATTCTACAATGTTTTGCAATTATTTCCTAGTGTCTATCAACAAGAAAAACGATTAGCTACAGTGAAATACAGTAAAATCGAGAACGGGACACCAGTCAGCGTCAAACAGCTGCTATTTGCGGCGGCAAAAAAACGAACTGCTTTCCTTCCTTGAGATAATGTGGTTGGATGGATATGTTACGTCTTGGCGTGCATGGGCTAATTAGTATCCATGGCTCATCTTCCAATTTTCTCTGCAATCAAGGTCACGAAACAGTTTTTCCAACTGTTTGCCATGGTGGTAGTGGGGGTATGGTAATACTTGATACCGCGCTGACCCCCCGCCACCCCGCCGATCGTCGCCTCTCACTCTAAACAGTCCCGAAAAATTCATGATGTTTGAACTGCTTGCCTTGATTGCCAGGCACCGCGTATCATCCGCAATCTTCTACATTACCGACCTCTCCAAGTCTCTGGTGTGTTGCGGGTTAGTATCCAAGGCAAAATACGTACTTTCTTATTCCATTCTCCTATTTAATCTAACTTCCTTGATAATAATGAAATAGTCCCTAAATATTATGAAAGTTTTCCAAAATCAGCTAAATATTACTTACAAAAAATGGAAATATCGGAGAATCTCAACAAAAATTAATTAATTTATTTTGCATATTTTTAGTAAGGCAAACAGTGTTTGCTATGTTTGCCTGGAGGAGACGCCACTGAAGGTACGTACGAGTAGAATCCGAAAATCGAATAAAAATTTTCCATCCGTACGCCGTACGCGGCACTTTTCTTAGCAACACTGGACCGATTTGGTTCAAATTTGGTATATGGGCTCCATTTGGGGTCTAGTTGTGCCGCAAAGCTTTTGGTTGATGTCAGTCACAGTAAAAATTGAGGGTTGAAATTTTCAAGAGTGCCCTAGCTCGAAAACTCTCGAAACAAACGTATCGTTTTTTTACCAATTTTAAATAGTATTGAATTTTTGGAAATTTTTGAGACCACACGGAGCTCTGCAGGACAAGCCGTTCGCTCCACACGAGTACTTAAGGGTTTTCCTTCGATAAAACAGAATCACGAGTGTGAATCACCAAAGAGGTCTAATCTCCGTTCAAATTTTATCTGACTAAAATGCGATGGCTGTTCATTTCTTCGAGTTGTATTCAGTTTTGCTTCCTTAGCAACCAGTAATAAAATTTCCATATGAAACTCCCTAATTTTCGAATCGAGTGTGAAGCTTTTAGTTCGTTTTAATAAACTTGATTGTGAAGATGTGGAGGCAGTATGGTTGGTCGTACCTACCAATGGCTGGTAGGTAAAAAAAAGTTGGTAGGTAAAAAAATAAAACGCTGCAAATTATTTCCACATAGGTTTATTATTTTCCTGTAGAGTTCACTCGTCTGCAAAGATCAGCTTTGCCGTAGTCACTATTTATTTATTTTTTCAACCTACTAACCATGGGTACCTACTAACTAGGTACGAAAGTTTTAGAGCTAGGGCATTATCAAAAATTTCAACCCAAAGCTTCGCGGCACAAATAGAAATTAAGGGTTGAAATTTTCAAAAATGCCCTAGCTCTAAAACTTTCGTAATTATAAAATTAAAACTTTCGTCCTATGGTAAAAAGGTAAAAAAATGAATAAATAGTGACTACGGCAAAGCTGCGATCTTTGCAGAAGAGTGATCTATACAGGAAAATAATAAAGCTTTGTGAAATAATTTGCAGCGTTTTTAGATTTTTAAGGACCACGCGGAGCTCTATAGGACAAACCGCTCGCTCCCTAAGAGGACTTAAGGGTTGGACCTACGATAAATCAGAAACACGAGTCTGAATCTCAAAAGAGGCCTAATCTCCGTTCAAATTTTAGCTGACCAAAATGCGACCGCTGTAGGTACTTGGTAGGTAGGTAGTATCATGGTTGGTAGGTGGTGACAATGGCAAAGCCGAGTTCTTTGCAGACGAGTGATCTGTATAGAAAAATGATATACCTTTGTGTAATAATTTGCAGCATTTATTTATGAAAACGTACTTTGACTCTTCCCGTCCCCGATTCCTTCGACTCCTCTCGTCTCCGGAAGAAGGTTTCAGAAAGTGATTGATATTGCATTGTCATCCGATTTTTACATGCATGCAATATTTCAGCTCAATCGGATACCAGGAAGAGGATCAAATTTAACTTGCAAGATTTTATTAATGACAGACTGACTGAAAACGGGACAGGTGAAACTAAATAAAAGCTTTTAAATAATTAAAAAAAAAATTAATCCCTTTCGGATATTATTTTAATGGTTCCTTGGGATCTAACCAAGAGAGAGGAAGAAGTTCCTTCAAATGAGGTCCTTAATAAGCCTTTCTGACCCTGAAGTAATTTCCCAAATGTACCAGAAATTACTACGAGTCCTCGAATAGAATTATTTCGTTTACATCGAGGAATAACTGATTGAGAACGAATATTGACGTCACTCCGAGTCGATCTGGGTTAATCTCGCACCACGAAAGACCGCCAAAACGGGATGATCCAATTGTCGAAGCTCAAAGCTATGCGAAGTCTCCGGAACAATTCCCTCGCGAGCTCTGGCGAGTTGACAGTGGAGTGAAATTCGAGTTTAGGGCTGTGAGGAAGATTGAATTCCGCGGAAAGTTCCCAATCCTGTTTTCCTTCCGGCTCATCTTCGTCCAAAAGCGCGACCTTTCCGTTTCCGGAATTAGGCAATTAATCGTCCCCACCGTTTTCCATTTCTCTCTTCGATCAAAGTTCAGCCTCAACTAGTAAGTATATTTCATATTCACTTTATGGGCGCGGAGCCGGGCTTCGGCTTTAAACGCTGTTTCCGCCCTTTCCGGCCCTTTCCTGGTTGTCCCGCTAATTGGATAAGTTAATGGGGCCCAGAGATTCATCCTCTGGGGCGCTCGTTGGATTGTTTTGAAGCTGTATCCCCTTCAAATGCTCTCTTCCCACCTCTTCCCTCCTCCACTCATCCCACCACAAGGATCCTGAGGCCACGCAAGTTGCGCCCACAATTAAGTTGGTTTAAACAAGAATCCCACCTCGCCCCACTCGGTCCTCGCCTTATCCAATTAACCGAGGTAATCGGGCTTTGTTTTTGTTCGCCTCGGTCCTCGGTTGAACTCCAAAACCTTCTCCTTCCCCGCAATATCCCAAACTGAAGGATAACATTCACTTTGGTTTTGATTCTGCGGATTAATCCTCAGGCAGGGCTTTGCCATGACTTTCTTAAGCTTGTTAGGGAGTAGAGCGGGGGTAGGGCAACGTCTTGTCCCAGAAATTTCAAAGCCTTCTTGCGACTACATACTGAAACTTCTAACGAACGGATTATCCCCTGTTCCCGAAGGAGGTTCAGAGGCCCCGTTTTTGACGGAGCCTGGAAAATTGGTGGGCCCCTTAGAATAACAAATTTCAGGTCTTGATTGACTCACATTTTTAGCAAATTTCAAAGCCCGAAATTTTTTTTTTTTACAAAATCATTGTTCTGGGATTTTGGTGTTGGACGAAGAAATTTCGCCGCCATAATGCTGATTCAGTTTCTTAAAAAACGCTGCAAATTATTACACAAAAGTTTTTTATTTTTCTATATAGATCACTCGTCTGCAAAGAACACGGCTTTGCCATCGACACTACCTACCAGCCATAGTTACTTCCTACCATCCACATACCTACTTCGCAATCAAGTTTATTTGGAAGAAATAAACGTTTCATGCTGAGTTCGAAGAAACAGGGATTATTAGGAATTATTATTATACCCTAATTATTAGGAAATAATTCAATTACTGGTTGCTAAGGGCGAACAACTGAATACTGACGGGAAGACTCAGTGCTTCGGAGGAGCCGCGGCGGTGAAGACCCCGGAGTCTCCCAGTCAAACTGTCGATTTCGTTGAAAAAAAGCTGCAAATTATTACACAAGGGTTTATTATTTTTCTAAATAGATCACTCGTCTGCAAAGAACACGGCTTTGCCATTGTCACCACCAACCAACTTGAAGGAAAACATCGATCGCATTTCGGTCAGCTAAAATTTGAACGGAGATTACGCCTCCTTTGCGATTCACTCTCGTGTTTCTGTTTATCAAGTCCAATTCTCGTAGGGAGCGAACGGTTTGTCCTACAGGGCTCCGCGTGGTCTCAAAAAATTCTAAAAATTCTACACTATCTTAAATTGATGGAAAAACAATACCTTTACATCAAAATTTGTTGAGCTAGGGCGTTTTCAAAATTTCAAACCTTATTTTTCAACCCTTTTTTTTTTTTTTTTTTTTTTTTTTTTCGGCAGGCAGGTGAGAAAATCTTTAAGATCCACAGGTGGAGTTGGATCTCGTAAGATACCTGAAGGACCCGCAACTTCAAGGTTATGTGGGATTCAAACCCACTAAAAAAACACCTCCTTTTCTCCCACGTTGGAAGCTCAGCCTGGAACTGTTTAACACATTACTTCAGGCTGAGTCCTGGGACACTTCATTAGTTCTGGATGGCGGGTCGGACCAGGTGTTCCCTTCTCTGTCTCTCTCGTTCTAACAATGTCTTCCTTGTCAGGATACTCTCTACGTACGCTGCCACAAGACTCCAGCTCCTCTCACCTTCCAGCATCTTGCTGACGACAGCTTCTGGTGTTGAAATTTGGGGAGTTAATCCGAGCTCTGACAGCAGCTGGCTTCTTTCAGCCGCCCATTTGGTGCATTTGAAAAAGGTGTGTAGCGCATCATCATCTTCTCTCTTCTGACAGTGCGGACATGTTGGGACAGTTACCTTTCCCATTTTATGTAGATAGGCATAAAACAGTCCATGTCCTGTGAAGAATTGTGTGAGGAAAAAGTTTAATTCTCCATGCTTCCTGTCCGTCCATATCTGGATGTTTGGCACTAGCCTTGCGGTCCACCGTCCTCTATGTTCTCTTGTCCATATCTCTTGCCAGCTTACCATCGTGCAATCTCTTTCTTCCTTGGCTATGCGGGACCTGTCTCCTTCTTCCCTTCTGTCGAAAATTCTTTTTCGCTCTGAAGCCATCAGCTGGATCGGTATGACACTGGTAAGCACAAAGATAGCGGGTTCTGACACTGTTCGGTATGCACAGGCGATTCGTAGAGCTCCTCTTCGCTGCACAGCTATCAGTCTCTGTCGGAGATACGCCACGCTCAGTGCATCCGCCCACACCTCCGCTCCATACAAGAGGATTGACTCCACCACTGTCATCATCAAGCGTCTCTTGCATGGTCTAGGGCCATTTATGTTTCTCATAAGGTGACAAAGAGCTGCCGATTTTTGTGCAGCCCTGTCTGCAGTCCTTTTTAAATGTTCACCAAAAGTGATTTTTGTGTCCAACATGACTCCTAGATATCTGGCTGCTGGTTTAGTTGTTATTTCAGTGTTTCCGATCCGCATTGGGATGATGGTAGGTATGCGCTTACGGGTGAAGATGACTACCTCTGTTTTTGATGTAGCTAGTGCCAGGCTATGTTCTTCCATCCACTCCGTTACTCGTGTCATGATCTGCTCCAACTTGGCTTGGGCTGAATCCATTGTCCTTGCGAGTACTACTGCTGCCACATCATCAGCATATCCAACAAGGAAACAGTCCTCAGGCATTTCCAATCGCAGCACACCATCGTAAGATGCATTCCACAGTTGAGGACCCAACACTGATCCTTGAGCCGCTCCTGATGTGATCTCTTTCGTTCGTACCCCTTGAGCAGTCTCATATGTTAGTGTTCTGTTCTTAAGGTAACTGTCCATCACTGCCAATAGGTACGACGGGACCTTGAAAGTATTGCTCAGGGCCTCCATCATATCAGTCCATCTTGCAGAGTTGAAGGCATTTTTTACGTCGAGGGTCACCAGTAGTGCAAGGTTTCTTGAATGCCTACTGCCTTCCTGTGATTTTCTTACTGCAGTTACTACATCTGTTAGTGCATGGACAGTAGAGCGACCCTTTCGGAAACCATACTGTCTAGGTGATAGATCCCCTGCCTGCTCTATTGCAGGCAGTAGCCGAAGCAGAAGTAGTTTCTCGAAACCCTTTCCAGCTGTGTCCAGCATACATAGTGGTCTCCAGGATGACGGCAAGGTTGGGTCCCCTTTTCCCTTATCTAAAAGGACCAGACGGGCAGTTTTCCATCGCCTACTAAAGACCCCAGTGATGAGGCATGCATTGTACATCCTCAGGAGTAGCTGTGGGCAGATTTCAGTGACTATTTTTAGTACCTCTGACGGTATGCCGTCGGGTCCAGGCGCTTTTTTGTTTTTCAATGCTCCAACCGCTTTTTTTAATTCGTCCACTGTGAACAAGGGTGTGTCTGTTTTTCTCATACTTCTAGAATCTGTGTTTCTGGGAGGATGGGTTGGAAAGAGACCATTTACAATGGTCTCCATGACTTCCTCATTCATGAGGCTCGTTCCATCTCGTGCCTGGAATTTTCCTGTCACTATTTTGTAGCCACGACCCCATGTGTCCACATTTATTTCATCGATGATTTTTTGCCAACAGTCCGCTTTACTTTTGTTTATTTCATGACGGAGTTTTTTCCTAGCTTCAGCAAATTCTGTATGTATTGTCAACCAATTTTCTTGTCTTCTACTTCTCTGGGCTCTACGCCTCAGTTGGTTGCATTCCCTTCTGAGTCTTGCAATATTTTCATTCCACCAGTAGACAGGAGGCTTGCCTGATTTTTGGACTTTTTTTGGCATAGACGCATTGCAGGCTTTGGTGAGAATCTTCATTGTTTCATTTACTATGACCTCCGCATCTACAGCTCTCATAGCAGGTGTACCTGGGACTTGGGATAAAGTACCTGGTCGGTACTTGTGATAACTCGCATCCAACAATTTATCCCCATCTTGCAGTACCTTCACTATTTTCTCTCTGTCCAATTTAGCTAAGTTCCAACCTTTAACCTGGTCAAAGTCTCTTCTTTGGGTGCATCTTTGTGGTATTGTGACTTGGAAGTCAAAAGTAATGTACTGGTGATCACTTCCTGTGTACTCATTGATAACCTTCCAATTGCTTATCTTTCTGGCAGCATTTTCTGTGGCTAGGGATATATCTGGTATGGTACCTCTTTGGCCTGGACGGTGGAAAGTAGGACTATCACCAGGTGATCCTTCATTTAGAATCACTAGACCTGTCCTTGCTGCCATCTCTAGGATGAGCCTCCCCCTACAATCCGGATCAGGCATTCCCCATTCCAGGGCTCTAGCGTTGAAATCCCCTGCGACTATTGCGTCACCTGTTGTAATTTGTATAGCATCTTCTAGTTCACCCAGTTTCCTCTCAAACTGACGAAAGGGTTCATTTGGTGTGAAATAGCAGCTAAAGTATGTGATTCCCCCTCTCTTGAGCCATACATATCCTGTTCCGCTTCCATGCTCTTCAATATGTCCATTTGACACTGCCCAGATTGCTGCTGTTCCCAAGTTGTCACTATACCATTTCCGATTGGTTTGATTATGATGTTGCTCACTGATGATTGCAATGTCTATATTCTTTTCTCTTATGAGTTGGAACAGTAGGTTTTGGGCTGTTGTACTTCTATGTAGGTTGCCTTGCAAGATCTTGATCATGTTGTTGTAATTGTTGTCCTGACTGCATCCACATTCATGAGAGGATTGATTCTTCGGATATACCGATCCAGGGCCCGTTTGTAAACAGGGCAGTTTGGACTATCCACAGGATGGTTGTAGTCTAGGTTTATCCGCTTACAATTTGCGCATTTTTTTGGTTCTGGACTTATATTTGGTGGTAGGTTTGCCAGTGGGCAGGTCCTGCTGTCGTGGGAACCAGCACATCTAGCACAGCTTTCTTCGTTCAAACATTTGGCTGCTATGTGCCCATAACCCTGGCACCTGAAACACCTGGTGACCTCTGTGAAGTCAGATATGGGGCAAGTGTCCAGGCTGATATACACTCTGCCTTGTTTCAGGAACTCCTTCCTAAGAGCCTCTGAAATTCTTACAACCCAGATGCAGTCATCGTAAGGCACTCCGTTTGCATCCATCCGTCTTCCCATTTGGAAAAATGGGACGAAGACTTTTTGGAGCTCTTGTAGATGAGGGAAGAGAGCCCTTACCCAGGGGTTCTGCTCGTATATGTAGCTGGCAAGGTCATCCTTGTTGATTGAGCGATCAACTCGCCGTATCTTCACCATGAGGGGCCTGTCTGGTAGACGCTCTTTTTCTACTATAAACCCTGCATCGGCCAGCCGGTTGGTCACTTTGAGAGCTTGTTCGGGGGTGGCAGCTACAACCTTGATTTGAGATGCACCCATGGGCCTAATTCCATCAATTTGTAGGCCTTCTTCTCTGGCGTTAAGTGTTTCTCGTATCTGCCTCTTCACAGTTTTTGGAGAGCACAAAGTCACTGTCTGGGCGTATGTTCGATGATTACGCCCATCATCACTGGTTGCGACTTCCATTTCTCTGTCCAGAGATGTTGCCTCTCTGGGTTTTTTGACGATGATTGATCGCTGAGGAGCATTCAACTGCTTCTTTGACCTATCAATGGCTATCTCCACCTTCTTTGACATAATTTTTTCTCTCTTTTCTGTGCGAGCCTTTCTAGTCCGCCTTACTTTCCTTTTTCTTGTCACTGTCTCCCAATGTTCCGTCTCACTTTCTGTGACTGGAGTGGTCAAATTTACCTCTGATTCCGTCTCCTTTTCGAACCTAGGCCTCCTGCTGTCTAGACTTCGTTTGTCATCAGGCTTCAGATTGTTGCCCTTGGAAGGAGTCTGATTTTGCTGGTCTCGATCAAGCTCCCTTCGCTCAGCTCCCACTCTTCTCTTTACCACCTCCACTTTGTTTGACAAGGCCTTCAGACCTTCTCTCTCTAATTTATCTATTCTCCCAATTACATTTCGGTTTGACCTATCGATATCTGTCATTCTTGACTCCAACCTGTTTGTGTTCTCCAACATTGCCTTTTGTAGGTTCACCAACATCCCCATCACTTCGCTGGTTCCTACCTCGGAGCATGTGGATGACTCCGACACCCTTCTCTGCCTTCTCTCCTCTGTGACGAGCCTCTCTATGGACTCAACAGAGTCGGTGAGGTTTGAAAAGTCCCTCACTCTGTTACGGAGATACACAGTCTCCTCAGATAGGTCCTTGTATGCCTTCAGAAGTGGTAGTATTACCTCCTTTTTGAGGCTGTCTATCCTGTAAGTGACCTGCTGCAAAGGCCTCTGTCCTATGTGTTCTTTCACACTTCCCCAGGCATTCCAGTCTTCCTCCCAACTTTCCATGCACTCTTCAATGCCTTGAATGTCCAGTAGCTGGTGTCTGCCGCCAGCTTCCTGCTCCAGTCGCGTGAGTTTCGCTTTTCTCTGCAAAGAAATCCTTTTTCGTTTCATTTCTGCTTTTTCTTTCTGCTCTGCCATCTCTCTTGGTCTCTTTGTGGGCTGCCCCCCCCTGGGCTCCTTCCTGCTGTCTCGTAAATTCTCCCTCCTCGCTGTCGGTTCCCCCTGTGGCTTTTACTTCAAGTTGCGCTTGCAGCTGATCCATGCTTGGTGTTGGCACCTCAGCAGAGGGTGAGCCCTCACGCTCCCTGAGTACCTCTATAGGGTAAACCCTTTGCACTCCAATGGTTGGCACAAATCTCTCTATAGAGGTCAGCTCCTTTGCCAGGTTATTCACCGTTGGCGAGCTGGGTCTGGAGAGAGGTGGCGTATTTAGTGCCCTCTCGCACTCCTCAATAATGCGCCTGCTCTGTTCTGCGGTCAGTGGCTGGCTCCAGTCATCATCCTGGGTGGATGTCGAAGCTTCTGACTCACTAGCAGTGATGCACCCAGGCTTTCCGCACGATGCTGGTACAATTCTCTTTGTTATTGTCTGGGAATTAGTGATTGTCTGTCTCTTGGAATTGTCCCTTCTTACTTCGTCTACATTTACCAGCTTAGGAGGAGGACGCCTATACTGGGATGTGGTGTCTCGTCTCTTGTCTTGATTAAACCAGCTCCAACCCTCTGGGATATTCGGCCCTTCTGGCCAGGTATCCTTATCTTTGTAACCAAAAGGCTTTTGATAAGGGTTGTAAACTACCCCCTTTTTTGAACTAGGTGCGGTTTGCTGTTCCGGTACACTGGTAGAAATAGGTTTTACTGGTTTGTTGAAAAGCGCAGTTCTGGTATGAGTTGCTAGAGGGCTTATATCCCTTACCACTTGATCTGTGGAATCCTGTGCTTTACGCCTGTTTCTGTAGTTTTCCTCTTGTACTTCCTGAATGCTGTCTAACGATTGGTGGTACCTCTGTATGTCTTTACAGGTGTCTTGCCTCCTTTTAACGAACCGGTTGAAACCAGTTGGGTATATGACCCCTGTAGCCGACTCCAAGCAATATTTTGCGCCTATTCCTACCAGTCCTACTAGAGCGTAAGGACTCTTATTTACTACCAAATCCCCTGCAAACCCCGCAAGAGCACGTCTATCCGCTTTTCTCACGTCGCTAGCACTTCCTGCGAAATGATAATCGAAATCGTGCTCCTTAGCGATTTGATCGGAATGGCAAGTTGGTGGTGGAGCGTCTAATGGGTTGAAAGGTCCTAACCAGTTGCAGCCTGGTGCGGTAAGTCCGTTTTCTCGGATATTTCTTAACATTAATAAATTAATTCCCGCGACAATACCGACTCAAAACACCTTCCGGTGGCAGCCGGTGTGGAAAAAAAAGAAAACAAGGAAAAAATAATTAATAAGCAAGTCGGGGTCCGAAAATGTAGGTCACCGTGCAGACCGGCCGACAGCGGCCAGCCGCGCGAAAAAAAAAAAAAAAAAACAAACAAAAGAAACAACGACCAAACGTTGCCCTTCTTGATTCACCTAGGTATAATTTCTTCAAGGCCGCTTGATTAATTACTAATTTATATGCCCTGTATAATATTTAACAAAGATTGATCTATAAAAAAACTTATCTTTGGTTCGTCCTGGGTGAGATGTTCTAAAGCTCCAGTCTGTATCTTCAATGGCTCCTCAGTAACAGAGTTCCGCCCTTTTCGAAGGGTTACGTTGACTTACGTCGGAGATATTGACTTCAACAGCACCGGGACCAATTACGGGTTACCACTGCCGAAAAAAACTGCAAAAAACCTAGGTTGACACCCTCTAAACACCGAAAGATAACTAACACTGTCACTCGTAGTTGTTCGCTCGACCGAGGTTCTGACTCGACTCCATTTTTCAACCCTTAGCAGTGACCTATATCAACCAAAATCTTTGGGGCACAACTACACCCAAAAAGGAGACACATACCAAATTTCATCAAAATCGTTCAATGCTTAGAGGGGGAAGTGCCGTGTTCGGCGGACGGACGGCCAAATTTTTATTTTTATTTTGGCCAGATTTTTGGATTCTACGTACCTTGAAACGTAAACCAACAAATTTTGAGGGGGTGTTAAAAAAATATTTTTCTTGGTCGATTCCAAAAGTACCGAAAATTCCATTGCTGAAAATAATAAACCAAAATGCACGTTTTTTCGCTCTCAAACAGAAATTTCTCCCTTAAATTCGATTGTAAAATATTCTTTTATTAAACCGTTGGAAAGCTGAGATTTTGGCGCACTTTTAGGGAAGTTTTACAATTCTAGTGACAACTAGTGTCAATTTCAGAATTATTGTCAACAATTGATGTGGTTACGAGGCGACTGAAAAAACAAGCGATTTCAAGATTTTGACGAGTTTTGCTTTTCATACGTCGTTTGCACATCTCATCTACACTTACAAAAATGTTATTGGGCATCAAAATTGAAAATTTAAAGCTCGTTCCAACGGATTTTCTAGATTTGAGCTAAGCTCGAAAGAAAAGCTTGAGTTGAGGGAGTTATGGTAAGTTTATTGAGCAAAGGTCAAAAACATCAGAAAAAAATTCAAAGTGAAATAAGAGGCATTTTGAGTGGAGATACCAAAAAATGTCAAGAGGAACTTTTTGTCGCAATTTAGTTGTACAACCCGTGGAAGAAAGGTCGTGAACCGCTCGTGCTGCACCCTGAATAAGTACTTTGACACGTAAAACATCAAATTTTGAGGGGGTTAATTTTTTATCCTTGCTCGATTTGAAAGATAAGTTTCATATTTCAGGAATATTTTGCTTTCTAGTCAACCAAGTTAGCTGATGCAAAAAAATAACTTCCAAAATCAAAATTTCCTTCTGGAAAAAATTTTGGTTTTGTGACACGTAATTCTTATTCTGGGTGTTCGCTAATCCTCGTAAAAGGGCAAAAATGTAAGAATATTGTAACGAGCTGAGAGCTGTTCCACTACAGACTAGTAAAGTTATGTCTTGTTACCATGGAGATGTAATGTAAATAGCGACACATTTAAAATATAGAACGTAGGGATGTGTCGGTCCAGGTATTTCCCTGGAACGGTTCCAACGGTTACGGTGACAAAGGTGTAACCGTTCCAAATTACCGGTACAGTTCCATTACCAGTACAGGCGATCAAATCCCACTCACATGGCATGGATGAAGCAGGCAGTCAAATCCCTATCGTCCTTCTTCCATGCTTATGATCTCAACTTGCAATACAATAGCATCATTTTCCTTGACAATTCGCTAAAAGGAAGGAATTTGAACAAGTGTTACAAAAGAGGCAATTTATTATAAATAATAGTTACCAAACAATTCAAGGAAAGAATAATGACGTTGCAGTGTAAGAACTTAACATGACAATAATAAATTAATAATACTGGAGAAAACTTCCACGCTAACCAGTCCAGAAGATAACTTCCCGCTCAAGAGCCATTCCATGATTCCATGAACCATTCTCAGTCCATGGAAGTAGTAAGGGCGCTTCCAGGTACAACATGGAACAGAACTGAGAACAAGATCCATGCTTACCGGTCCAGAGCCATTGAACCATTCTCTATATCTTATCGGTCCAGTTCCATCCTTACCGGTCCAGTTCCATCCTCACCAATCAGAATGATCAGATTGATGAGATGATTGATCAGATCATTCTGATTGGTGAGGATGGAACTGGACCGATGGAAAAGATTCTCTTCCCGGTCCAGAGCCATTTCAAGATATCTTATCAGTCCGTGGAACTGGACCAGTAAGGGTCGAGTTTTTGTCACTGCGTGGAACCGTTCCAACCTGATACTCGGTTCCACAGTCCCGGTACAGCTGTACCGACACACCTCTAATAGAACGCCATTCTGTGATTAGATTCTGATGTGAATCATTATTATTTCTATAATGAATAGTTGTAAGAGTTTTCTGAGTTATTAAGTCGGGATCAACCTAACAAAGTTAATGCCAGATTTTGATGAATAATAATTTGCAACGTTTCTTCTGACACATAAAAGGCTAATTATTGAAAAAACTTATTATTTTCTATTTTTTGATCTAAATTTTTGGAGTGCAACATGTCGCTGGCTTAATTCAAACCAGCAAAAAGTGGCCGAAGTTAGAGGAATCTATGGTAATTCGTGTTCTGGGTGTTCGCAAATCCTCGTAAAGGGGCAAAAATGTAAGAAGTTTGTAACGAGCTGAGAGCTTTTCCATTACAGACTAGTAAAGTTACATCTTGCTACCATGGAGATGTAATGTAAATAGCGACAGCCTTGAAATATACAGGGTGTCCCATGTTAAGGACCGAGAAATTTCGGGAGACGATTCTACAACTAATTTTAGTAAGAAAGTGTCTCTTAGCAATTTTTCGTTAGACGCTCAATCTCCGAGTTATTTTAATTTTAAGATTTTTTTCGTGTTTTCGACCTTAAGCCATAAAAATGACCATAACTCACCTAATTTACAAGCAATACAAAATCTAATTACACTGTTGAATAGGGCGTTAAATTTACCATCTTTCTAGTGGTTATACACACATTTTTGTAAGGTCGTGATGGGTGAAAAATCAACTCGTAAAGTCATTTTTGTAAAATTGTCAAAATTTCCTACTTTTTCTTTTGATTGTTAAGGTTTCACTTCCACATGATTTTTCACGTACCTCTACATTAAAAACTGCGCAAAGATCTCAGCTTCCTAATGGTGTAATTTGTTTTAATTTTACTCCGCTAATTAGGGGTGAAAAATACGTTTGAACGCTAAAAAACGTGGTTGCGCTCATGGAAATCAAGGTTTTCTGGTTCGTTGGGCCTCGAGCAGGTTCGTCGACTTAGGGGTGGAATTCCACGCCATTTTCAACGCTACTAGACTGATTCCATCACCGTTGGTATGTGAAAGCATAATATTGAATTTTGGCAGGTCCGAATCTTTTTTTTTTTTTTAAATTTACGTGGTATTTATGCACGAATTGAATTTTCAATTCTCGCAACTTTCTCGATTGTATGAAAAGAGAGATATCTCATAAAGAATGGCGTGTAGATGTAGAATAAAAAATAAATACAAATAATGATATTTTAGAGAAATTAAAAATTATGTTTTGAAGAAAAATAATGTTTATCTTCATCGAAGTACGTTATTGACTAAACATAAATGAGACAATAAATTATCCTCTACTCCGTCACTGACTTCGTTTGTCATTCGTCCGGATACCTGTAAACACAAAGCAAAGTTTTTTACAGCCAAGTAGAAAATAACTGAGGAATGCCAAAATTTGAAGCAGTGGTCATCATATTACCGATTCAGAGTAAGTGCTCAATGTGACCTCCTCCTTCTTTAATAAAATCGGTAATACGACGACCACTGCTTCAAATTTTGGCATTCCTCAATTATTTTCTACTTGGCTGTAAAAAAAACTTTGCTTTGTGTTTACAGGTATCCGGATGAATGACAAACGAAGTCAAAGACGGAGTAGAGGATAATTTATTGTCCCATTTATGTTTAGTCAATAACGTACTTCGATGAAGATAAACATTATTTTTCTTCAAAACATAATTTTTAATTTCTCTAAAATATCATTATTTGTATTTATTTTTTATTCTACATCTACACGCTATTCTTTATGAGATATCTCTCTTTTCATACAATCGAGAAAGTTGCGAGAATTGAAAATTCAATTCGTGCATAAATACCACGTAAATTTAAAAAAAAAAAGATTCGGACCTGCCAAAATTCAATACTATGCTTTCACATACCAACGGTGATGGAATCAGTCTAGTAGCGTTGAAAATGGCGTGGAATTCCACCCCTAAGTCGACGAACCTGCTCGAGGCCCAACGAACCAGAAAACCTTGATTTCCATGAGCGCAACCACGTTTTCTAGCATTCAAACGTATTTTTCACCCCTAATTAGCGGAGTAAAATTAAAACAAATTACACCATTAGAAAGCTGAGATCTTTGCGCAGTTTTTAATGTAGAGGTACGTGAAAAACCATGTGGAAGTAAAACCTTAACAATCAACAGAAAAAGTAGGAAATTTTGACAATTTTACAAAATTGACTTTACAAGTTGATTTTTCACCGATGGTAAATTTAATGCCCTATCCAACGGTGTAATTAGATTTTGAATTACTTGTGAATTGAGCGAGTTATGGTCATTTTTATGGCTTAAGGTCGAAAACACGAAAAAAAATCTTAAAATTAAAATAACTCGGAAATTAAGCGTCTAACGAAAAATTGCTAAGAGACACTTTCTTACTAAAATTAGTTGTAGAATCGTCTCCCGAAGTTTTTCGGTCCTTAACATGGGACACCCTGTAGAACGCCATTCTGTGATTAGATTTTGGTGTGAATTATTGTTATTTCTATAATGAATGTCAGATTTTGATGAATAATAATTTGTAACGTGTCTTCTGTAACATAGAAGGCTAATATTGAAAAAACGTATTATTTTCTATTTTTTGATCTACATTTTTGGAGTGCAATATGTGTGAATTTATGCAAGAGTAGATTTGAATTCGATGTCCAAGAGGTTTGTTGGCTAGTTACAGGGAGGGTTGTGGGGGACAAAGAAGTTCGAGGGGCAGCGGTTGCCGGGCTGAAACTCGCCTCGGACCCTCCGCCCCCGGGGGCAGCTCCTCCGCAAATGGGCCAAAGGGCGCCGACCATTAAAAGTTGTTTCTTGGAGTCTTTGAGCGGGGACGGAGGAGGAAGTTGCGGGACTGCCCCCGGGGGCGGCGACTCAACTGGATGGGACAGAAGCTGGATGGAGCCGAGACTGGTGGGACAGAGCAGTTGAGACTGCAGGCGCTCGGAGGCGGCTGTTGAGATACCGCTGTTTGAGTTGCTCACCGCACTTGACTCGGTTGTCCTCGCTCTTGAGCTCCCACAATCAGCCCTCAACAGGGATTACGGAGAATTGACTGCGGGATCCGCCTAATAACTTCTCCGATCAAGTTTCCTTCTCAAACGCTACAAAGTACAGTCGCGAAAGCGGCTTTAATTTATTTATCAGTATATCATTTGCCATCAAAATTTAATACTAACATTTTGTAGGTTCTTTAATTTCTTCATGCAATAATTTTCGCCCTAAATCAGTTTTCATGTGATGAGATATAGCATTTCCAAGCCAAATGAAACCTTTTCGAAGCCAAATGAAACCTTTTCCAAGTCAAATGAAACCTATCGAGAAAATGTGTGAAATGAGGTACCTAGATAGGTAGATACTTTGCAAATTTCCGAACGATGCAATTGTACCTATCGTACAAAGAAGTTGCCAAAATGAAAATTCAATGAATTTTAGGCATAGGATTATCGAAGTAGATCTCACCTTAGTAGAATAGGAAACAAGTAAGTTTGGCATCATGGACATGATGATGCAGTTGCCTCGAGCCTCCACCGGTAGTGACTTACATAGACTGATTGAACCTCTAAGACGGAATTTCTTAAATTTTGTAATATATTATTCTATCATAATTGTAGCATACTTTACAGAAATACACTATGTTTGGAAAAAGGGTCATTTGATTTGGAAAAAATTTCATTTGACTTGGAAAAATTTCATTTGACTTGGAAAAGGTTTCATTTGGTTTGGAAAAGGTTTAATTTGACTTGGAAAAGGTTTCATTTGGTTTGGAAAAGGTGTCATTTGGTTTGAAAAGGTTTCATTTGACTTGGAAAAGGTTTAATTTGGTCTGAAAAGGTTTCATTTGACTTGGAAAAGGTTTCATTTGGTTTGAAAAGGTTTTATTTGACTTGGAAAAGGTTTCATTTGGTTAGGAAAAGGTGTCATTTGACTTGGAAAAGGTTACATTTGCTCTGAAAAGGTTTCTGACTTGGAAAAGGTTTCATTTGGTTTGAAAAGGTTTTATTTGACTTGAAAAAGGTGTCATTTGGTTTGAAAAGGTTTCATTTGACTTGAAAAAGGTTTCATTTGGACTGAAAAGGTTTCATTTGGTTTGAAAAAGGTGTCATTTGGTTTGAAAAGGTTTCATTTGACTTGGAAAAAGTTTCATTTGGTTTGAAAAGGTTTCATTTGACTTGGAAAAGGTTTCATTTGGTTTGGAAAAGGTGTCATTTGGTTTGAAAAGGTTTCATTTGACATGGAAAAGGTGTCATTTGGTTTGAAAAGGTTTCATTTGACTTGGAAAAGGTTTCATTTGGTTTGAAAAGGTTTCATTTAACTTGGAAAAGGTTTCATTTGGTCTGAAAAGGTTTCATTTGACTTGGAAAAGGTTTCATTTGGTTTGAAAAGGTTTCATTTGACTTGGGAAAGGTTTCATTTGACTTGGAAAAGGTTTCATTTGGTTTGAAAAGGTTTCATTTGACTTGGAAAAGGTTTCATTTGGTCTGAAAAGGTTTCATTTGACTTGGAAAAGGTTTCATTTGGTTTGAAAAGGTTTGATTTGACTTGGAAAAGGTTTCATTTGGTCTGAAAAGGTTTCACTTGGCTTGGAAAAGTTTCATTTGGCTTGGAAAAGTTTTATTTGGCATGGAAATGCTATAAATTGGTGGTCACAATGTGTTTCAAGAGTGAAGAAAATAAAGTTCGTTTTTGGTTTATTATTTTCAATAATTAACCTTTGGAAACGACCAAGAAAACAAAAATGTTAGCCCCCCCTCAAAATTTGTTGGTTTACATTTCAAGGTCCGTAGAATCCGAAAATCAAATAAAAAATTTTCCTTCCGTCCGCCGTACTCCGCACAGTGGGGCCAAATGGCCAAAAATCGGAAAAAATCGTTATCTTTTGAACAAATTAGCTTATTGTCTTAGGAATGGTTTAATTCGATTCCAAATATGAAAATAAATTAGAAAAATTTGTTTTCTGACGTTTAAAGTTTTTATTTTAGTACTAAATCTTGAATTTTGAAAAAAAAGTTATTCAAAGTGGGAAAGGGTGTGAAAAAAAGCAATTTTACAGGCGTTGTGTATGTATTATTTTGTTATTTTCTTCATTACGGAGGTTATAGGATACGATAATGATGTTTGAATTGAGGTTTCTTCATATTATGTATGTAAATATATATATGCAAGTATATATATTTCATATATTTAATTTTGACAAAATTTTGTTTCATAAACACCTCTGAAAATTGGATAGTATGCGATCAAATAATGGAACGAATCCAAAATAAACGTTTGCTAGATTCGAATAAGAGATTTTCAAAGATGACATGTTCTCCGTATGTCACGACAGTACGAACTGACCACATTACTGCGAATGACAATCCGAAGAACCAGGTGTTGTTCAAACAGAACCTGTCTCTTAGCGGATATATTTTACGAAAACATCGCTACTTACATCGTTTTGTTTTCCAATAAGAAAAAAATGTCAGTCAAGTGGGTGTGGCACATAGCTTCCCAGTATCCATAAACCGATCATTGTAGCTAACAGCCCACATGGGGGACCTTCTACATGCCAAAATTTATAATCCCTGGAAATTTCATCGAATTTGAGAGGAAATTGTAAAAGTTTCAGCCCTTAGAAGGGTTTTACTCTGAAGCAAAAATGAGTGGGGTGACGGCAGAGACGGATTTTAATGTCACATTTATCCATTACGCCTGAATTCGGTGGAATACGGCGATGACATTTTTTACAGCTACTTGATAATGGTCAGAACTTCAAGAACAAAATTAGTCAAACCAAAGGAGGGCGAAGCTTGGGTTTTCCACGCCTCTAAAGCAATATTTCGCTGTAAAACCCAAAATTTGGAGCTAATTTTCGAGCTAAAATGTTTTGAAAAAATAATTAGTTCTTTTTATAGATACTACGTATATATATACCCGACATTATATAATTTTGTTTCAATTTTTTTAAACACATAGAACGTGATAGGAAATTTTCAAATTACACTCTCAAAGTGCTTAAAATCTCTAAATATCAGGTTTCTGCCTCCATTTAGCAGTGAAAACAGTTTTTAACCACCGAAGATCTTTTACACCCTAATTCTACAAAAAAAACCCACATTACATTTCATTTTTAGTCACTTTGCAAAAATTGATTTTTTCCCACTTACTTACCTACATTACATACCGTACATTACTTACCGAGTTACCGACATCTTTTGTTGCAACTTAGTGATAAAATTGATCCTTGAAGTTTGGTCCATGTCCATGAGAGTTATATATTAAATGTAAATTTAATATTTGAATCCCACTTGAGACGCCAAGATGGAGACCAGAAATGAGATTCAAATTAGAAGGTTTATCTTTAGTACGGAAAATTATTTTTCGCTTTCAGAACCACTCATCACAAAAGCTTCTTAAATTTCCTGAATACCAACCACATCAACACCTGTTGACGCTGCAAATTATTACACAAAGGTTTATTATTTTTCTATATAGATCACTCGTCTGCAAAGAACACGGCTTTGTCATTGTTACCACCTACCAACATGAAGACAAACATTTCTTCTCTTTTGCGATTCACACTCGTGTTTCTGATTTATCGTAAGTCGAACCCTTAAATTATCGTAGGGAACGATCGTTTTGTTCTACTCGGCTCCACATGGTATCAAAAATTTCTAAAAATTCTATACTATCTTACTTTGAAGGAAAAACAACACCTTTACATAAACTTTTTTTGAGTTAGGGAGTTTTCAAAATTTCAAACCTTATTTTTCAACCCTTAGAAGTGACCTACATCAACCAAAATAGACCCACAACTAGACTCCAAATGGAGCCTACATACCAAAATTCATCAAAATCGGTCAATGCTAAGTGGGGAAACTGCCGTGGACAGAGGACAGACGGCCAAATTTTTATTCGATTTTTGTATTCTACGTTCCTTGAAACGTAAACCAACAAATTTTGAGGGGTGGGGAGGGGGGTTAAACAATTTTTCTTCTTGGTCGATTCCAAAGTTTCATTATTGAAAATAATAAACCAAAAACACAATCCTTAATTGCAAATTGGAGACGGCTAACAATACAGAAAATAATCGACCGCTGAGTAATAACTTGCAGCGTTTTCACGTAGAAGGGAGGAAAGTTGAACAAGTTTCGACCCTTTGCTCTGCGGGTAGTTGTTAGGTATATGCCTGGGGGTTGTACGAAGAGTTGATGGTTCCAAGAAAACGGAGGATTCCTCCGAGCGAATACCTCGCCTGAGAGGAGGGACGACGCTTCATTCATCACCGGCCCAAATATAACCCGCTCGATGTTCCTCCGCAACAACCAAGATTCTTCAACTTGACTCATTACTGTCTTGCGGCTGCAGACTCGCCGCTTCCTCAGTTCCTGACTGCAGCGACTCAGACTTCTTCTACCGCATTTCCGTGCGTACCTGACTAACTTTGAAAACTCCTCTTAGGCTGAGCTCGACGACCACTGGTTAGATAGATAGATAGATATGTTTATTTTCGCCATTTTGTACACTTTTACAATAATATAAATGCGTGAAGGGATGCGATTTGCTGAGATTTCCTACCCGACGTTAGGCTTGGCCCGTGTTGTAGGGTAGGATCTTTGCAAAATCGCTCCGCATCGGTAAACAAATTGATGTCTACTATACAATTACAGTAATAAGTAAATTACATTAACAAAAACACCGAATTTCCAGCTGATTGAAGTTTTTGTTGAGTAGAAAGGTATTACTTTATGGTATCTTCCATATCTACGAATAATGCGTACCTATCTTATGTATGAAAACCGAAGGTTTTCTTCGAAAAATCCACTTTCTAGCAGTCGGAATCATTTGGAAGTATCACTATTGGATTCAGCGTAAATAATTACGTAGAAAATTATACCAAAATCGTCAAGCCATCTTGAGATCGAGGGGGACCATAAACCGGCTTGAAACACAGGATTTGCTTGTAAAACACACGTTTTTTGACATTCAAACTTCATTTACTCTTTCTCTTTGAATGTTGAATAGAAAAATTGATAGACCGTTGGAACAATTTGAGCATGTTTTCTCCGAAGAGCGCTCATCGAAATGGGCAGGGATTTACAGTGAAAACGTTGGTCGAAGAAAGTCAAGTTTCAAAAAAAATTTTAAAGTTCGCTTTTTGACTTGATTTTTTGGTACTATTTTATTGCTAAAAAATGAAAAAAAAAATCAAAGCAAAATTTTATTTTGCTTTGGGTAGCTTGGTAATTTAACGCTCTTTCTAACGGTGTAGTAACATTTGAATTTTCAGGAGAAATAAGGGAGTTATGACCATATCAGTGCCGTGAGGTCGAAAACGCGAAAAAAACTTTAAAGTGAAAAAAATAGAATTTTGAGTGGGTTAAAAGAAAATTGCTAGGAGACATTTTTTGTTGGAAATACCTTGTAGAATCGAACCCTGAAGTTTTGCCCATCGAAAGTGTAGACACCCTGTATAATATACGAGTATGTATATTATGCAGTTTTTATGCAGCATATTATGCTGTTTAATAGCCTTTCGCATCTAAAGCCCCCATCTGTAACTAGCTAACTTAACACTTGCTTTTTGTATATTGGTCCTGTGAATTTTAGTCTTTTTAGTGTTGGTAACATCTAAAAAAGTTCGTGTGTTCCGCGTAGAATTGTTCGTGCCTAATACAACAGTATTTTCCGCAAGTTTGGTGTCCTCTTTCCTACAACTGGTGTCAGAAATGTCTGACGAACCCATCCCACAGACTGAGCAGCATGTTTTACGCAGTGGCCGCGTTTTTTCCTTAGTTGATTTGGTCGATGCTGAGGCCGAAAGACCTAATTCATATCAGGAAGAGCCGGTAGAGGTGGTACCATCTGTGACTGGATCCTCGGACCATCCTCCCCCTCCGCTCGATGAGGCTAACATCATGGAGCAGGTAAATGTTCATTTGTGTCGGTTCAAAGAACAGTTGATAATTCAAATTCAAATTATCCTTTATTCCTTCACCTTTACATAAGGTATGGGTACGTCAAAATCAATCTCTACAAACAAACAATAATTAGGCAAGAATACAGCACATATGGATACAATACAAAAACTAAATTTACGAACAAAGAGAAACGCGTCAAACACTGAAAAAATCAAATTAAATAGGAACTTAAATGATATAGGAACTCCCGTGATTTGGATTTCTAGGAACAAGGTGTGTGTGGAGCGCCATCACACCGGCCGGGGTGTCCCGACGGCCCGGACCCACCCACCACGGCGGCTCCCGGGGCTGCCAATCCATTTCTAGAGAGGCAGCCCTTACGAACAGCGTGGTCCACCATAGAGGTAGACCACCTATTCCAAGCGCCAAGGGGGGCCGCCCCCAGACCGGCCAAGAACCCCGGGCCACAGCCCGAAAACACGCAACACTAATCACACACACACACACACATATACATACACACTCACAGGCAATTCCTAATATCACAGTCGAAGCATTAAACAAAACAAAAAAATCACAGTCGGTTTAAGATCACAGGTTGATAAGTATACATGAAATAATTAAAATCTTTGCAAGCAAGAGTACTAGGTATATTCCTCTGCTGCTTAAAACTTAAAAAACTTTCTACAATAATATAAATATAAATAACGATGTAACAATATAATAAAAATATAAATATAAATACAATGTTGATAATAAATAATAATTTATTACAAGCAATCAGTCTGGGATTGTGATTTTTTTTCCCTTACTAAAAGCTATGTTAAATGTAACTTAATCAAGTAAAATAATATGTATAATACAATATATAAATGAATTGACATTAGAGATGAGAGCTGTTCTGCGACCTGTGCACCAGTTTATGTCCAAAGTTCATCAGTTGCCACCGCTCCTGCACCCACAGGATCTAGGGATCATGTTTCCAACAACCACCCAGCACCCAAGAAGGTGGGCCCATTTGATGGTTCGGACGAAATTGAGTCTTACCTCATTCAGTTCAACATCATTGCTACTGCGAATGGGTGGGATGAAGAAGCAAGGGCGACGGCACTCTCTTCAGCATTGTCAGGGCCAGATCTAGCTCTCCTTAGCGATGTCATTCTCCCAAGGACCTATAGGCGTCTAGTTGAAGCATTGGAAGAGAGATACGGTACAAAAATCAGGCTCAGATGTTCTTGACCCTTCTAAATACAAGGACACAAAAACCAGAGGAGGACATCAAGCAATTTCATCAGGCCATTCGCTCCCTTGCTCGGAATTCAGTTTCATAGTTGAACGCCATTGGGTTTACTGCGCGGACTACGTGACACTGAAGTAAGAAGAGCCATTGACACCCTATCACCACCCACAATGTCTGAAGCTCTTGTTGTTGCCCTTAGAGTAGAGGCTGCTTTGCAAAGGGATCGAACTTATCGTGGGATAAATTTAAGAGTTGCAGAATCTTTGGATATGGTGGGGACTTTTCATGCTACAAACAATTTCTCGATGTAACAAATGTAGAATGAAGATCGGGCTGTGCGTTGTCAGAGTCAGTCTAGGTCTAGGGCCAATTACATTCCCTGCGGCGGCATATCTAGTATCGTATTTCGGATCCCTTCGAGAAACTTCAATTATGTTGGGTGTCCTAAAGAATTGCAATAGTAGATTTTTCACATAAAGTTGTCTAATAGTAAATGCCTTAGCAATATCAAATAGGTCTACGGATGGGGTCCTACGCGGTAATGACAACATCATTTTTATGATAATTTTCTGCCGAACATGTAACTTATTTATATGGGTGGAATACGTTCCTCCACAAGCTATTATGCCATAATGCAATACAGATTGCAACATGGTATAATTCGGAATGAGAAAAAATCAAAAAATAGAAGGCAATTAGGTCACCTGTAGTTCGAAGATGTCTGCTGACTTGATGATTTCACTTGTTCGCGGCCCGCTTGTTAATCGGCATTCCCTTGCATTGCACTATCCGCGGAAAAAACCCCGGCGAATGATGAGCTCTGGTCGCGGCGGTGTTTGCCTTTTTCGAGGCGATATCAAACCGTAGTGTTTCTTTATCAAAAGACGAACGACAACGGTTGCAATGAATCATGGTGGGAAAATGGTCCTAACAGTTGACAAGAAAATCAAATCAAATCAATAGTTTTTTATTTCAAGTAAGTACCAAATCGGTTAGAAAGTCGTCGTAAATATGCATCCAGACTAAAACTAGGTAACAAAAAATATATGAGAAACAAAACTTCATCATTCATACAACAAAATTTCTCTGTCAACACAAAACAAAAAACAAAACCTAACATTTAAATAAAAATAAAAAAAATAAATAAACAGGTCTATCACCATGTCAGATGAAAAAATTCAGACGTTGAGTACAGTTCTGCGTTGATCAGAAGGGTTTTAACTTCCAGAGTCAATTGCTTTGATGGAAAATTACGCATAT
The DNA here is from genome assembly GCA_009739505.2 of Apolygus lucorum. Lineage (NCBI taxonomy): Eukaryota > Metazoa > Arthropoda > Insecta > Hemiptera > Miridae > Apolygus > Apolygus lucorum. The sequence continues at coordinate 45,914,310 of CM019177.2, read as the reverse complement.
TCACCGGTAAATGATTAAAAAAAACGAACTCCATTCTGCATAGGGTGAATTTTCATTCATCACTTTTCATAAACTGTTTTACTCAATGTAATTTATTTAGTATTTTAAGCGAGAAATAGTGACCCCCCCCTCAACATTATCCACCATAACATTTCTAGCGGCATGGGAGCCTCGAATTTTGTGGGATGAAAAACGACGAAGTACTATTTCCGTAGCAACGACTCGGTTGCATAAAATATCAATATTTGGTGTCTACTCTTAAGATGGGCATAACTTCGGTGATCGATTCTGCAAGGTATTTCCAACAAAAAATGTCTCCCAGCAATTTTTTCTTAACCCACTCAAAATGCCTTTTTTCCATTTGGAAGTTTTTTTTCGCGTTTTTGACTTAACGCCATTAAAACTGTCATAACTCCTGTTATTTACCAAGTGAATTCGAAATTTATGATATAGTTGGAAAGACCGTGAAATTTCCAAGCTAACCAGTGTAAAACTGAAATCTTATGACAATAAACCATTTTTAAAAAATCAAGTCAATTAGCAAACTTCAATTTTTTTCGAAATATGTATCTTTTTAAATCGAGATTTTCACTATGAATCCCAGGCTATTTTGACGGGCGCTCTTTGAAAAAACAAGCCGAAATTTTCAGCTTTCCAAAGATCTATCAATTTTGCTTTTTAAAATCAAATTGGAAGGGTAAATCAAGTTTGAATGCAAGAAAACTTGTGTTTTACTAGAAAATCGAGTGTTTTAAGCGGTGTATGGTCCCCCTCGATCTCAATATGACTTGACGAGTTTGGTATCATTTCCTTTGTAATTTTTCACGCTGAATCCAATGGTGATACTTTCGAATACTTCTGACAGCTAAAAAGTGGAGTTTTTAAAAAGAAAACCTTAGTATTTCGTACATAAAATACGCATTATTCGTATGTATGGTTGCGAGCATAAGTAACACCTTTCTACTCAATAAAAACATCAATCAGCCAGAAAGTTGATGCTGTAATTGAGTAGAAAGGTGTTATCCACTTTATGCTCTCTCCCATATTTACGAATAATGCGTATTTTATGTAAGAAAAACGAAGATTTTCTTCGAAAACTCCTCTTTTTAGCTGTCTGAATTATTTGAAAATATCACCATTGGATTCAGCGTAAAAAAATACATAGGAAATGACACTAAACTCGACAAGTCATCTTGAGATCGAGGGGGGGGGGGGGGGGCAATACACCGCTTGAAACACTCGATTTTCTAGTAAAACACAAGTTTTCTTGCATTCAAACTTGATTTACCCTTCCAATTTGAATTTTGGAAAATTGATAGACCGCTGGAAAGCTGAAAATTTGGTCTGGTTTTTCCCGAACAGCGCCCGTCGAAACAGCCAGGGATTCAGAGTGAAAATTTCGATTTAAAAAGAGACATATTTCGCGAGAAAAAAAGTTAGGTTTGCTATTTGAATTGATTTTTTAGAAATGGCTTATTGTCATTAGATTTTTGGTTTTACACTGGGTAGCTTGGAAATTTAACGGTCTTTCCAACTTTATCCTGAATTTTGATTTTACTTGGTAAAAAACAGGAGTTATGACAGTTTTAATGTCGTAAGGTCGAAAATGCGAAAAAAAAACTTCGTAAAAAAGAAAAAGGATTTTGAGTTAAGAAAAAATTGCTACGAGGCATTTTTTGATGGAAATACCTTGTAGAATCGATCTTCGAAGTTATGCACTTATTAAGTGTAGACACCCTGCATAAATGCTACATTTAGCGAAAACTGTAACATTTTTTAACAACAATTTCACTATATTTTACTCTCAATATCTACTTTGCTTCTAGCTAGACGACGAACGTATCGTCTAATTAAATTCTGCTTGCATAAAATAAGCGCTGTTTAAGTTGAACACTGGTTGTTCTCCCGCGCTAAAAGATCACTCCAGCTGTTTCAGTTGGCCCTCCATAATATTCTCCTATTCAACACCGTCGTAAGAATTTACGATGAGAAGACGTCGGGGTGAAGAAATTCCCACAACGAACGTTAGTTTGCTGTGTTACCGTCTTGAATAATGGCAGCGCTGGCTCGAGGGACTCATTGAGTTCTCAAAGCTTCCATTCTCAAGAATTAAAATTGTTCTTAATTCTTTTCGGTAATAGGAAGCTTTGCATAAATGTTTGCACCACTCTTCAATGAGACAGCCCCCTAATTATTTTCACGTGCACACAAATAACAGGGAAGCGTTCTTACATGAGTTTTAGAAATAGTTGTGGAAACATAGTAGGCAATTATAGAGTAAAATTATTATCATGTATCTAGAATAAATTTCTTGCCAACAACCTTTGATTCTTTATGGAGTATTGATATGAGCTCACTTTCATCACACGTTAGAAATTAATTGAAAGTACTTGCCATTCTCAATCTTGATCTGATCACTTACCATAAAACGGTCAGTAACTGTTGAGTGAATCGCTTTCTTGCAGTTTACTGGAAAACTGGTGACGATTCACAATCTTGTTCTAATCACTACTGAGGAATGCGTCAGAAACACGATAGTGAAGTGCTTTCTTTTCAGTTCATAGTGGAAATGGAAATTGTGAATTTCTTAGGAAAACTCGGGACAAAAATTATGATCGAATAGATCAGATGTTGGTTTATTATTTTCATTATTGAACCTTTAGAATCGACCAAGAAAACAATTTTTTCAACCCCCCCCCCTCAAAATTTGTTGGTTTACTTACGTTTCAAAGTATTTAGAATCCAAAAATCGAATCAAAATTCGGCCGTCCGCCGTACGCGGCACTTTCCTTAGTTCCCATGGACCGATTTTGATGAAATTTGGCATTTGGGCTCCATTTGGGGTCTAGTTGTGCCCCGAAGATTTTGGTTGATAGGTCACTTGAAAGGGTTGAAAAATAAGAGTCAAAATTTTCAAATAGCTCTAGCTCAAAAAATTTCGAAATTAAGATATTGCTTTTTCTTCAATTTAAAGTAGTAGTGAATTTTTAGAATCGAATGAGACCAACCAGATCTCTGTAGGACCAACCGTTTGCTCCCTATGAGAATTTAAAGGTTGGTCTTACGGTAAATCAGAAACACGAGTGTGAATCGCAAAAGAGTCTCCTTTGTTGTGCTCAGTTTTGCGTCCTTAGCAACCAGTAATCAAACTTCCTAATGAAAGCTCCCTATTTCTTCGCATTGTGTGTGGATCGTTTAGTTCTTCTAAATAAACTTGATTATGAAGGTAAAATCGTGGAAATGAGGCAGGCGATTGATCTATGCAAAATGGAAATGAGTCCTTTAAAGGAAACGCTTGCATACGAGTCTGCAACACATTGAAACATTTTCATGCCCCCCCTCCCCTCCCGAGACATCTGGGAGCTCGATTTTCGACTCAGCTGATCTGGGAGCTCGATTTTCGACTCAGCTGATCTGGGAGCTCGATTTTCGACTCAGCTGATCTGGGAGCTCGATTTTCGACTCAGCTTATCTGGGAGCTCGATTTTCGACTCAGCTGATCTGGGAGCTCAATTTTTGGCTCAGCTGATCTGGGAGCTCAATTTTCGACTCAGCTGATCTGGTAATATCAAACTGTAAAGTACCTACCTAACTGTAAAGTACCTCCTGTAAAGTACCTAACAACTTCACTTCTGATGGTCATAATCATCATTGTGGCGACTTGGGACAAATTTCGTCGCAACAAATTTCGTGAGGATTTTTTTTTTTATGTGCCATATGAAAGACATGAAAATGTCAAAAATAATAAACTTTTGTGTAATAATTTGCAGCGTTTTTTAAAAGTTTTGGTTTTCTTTCCTTTTTTACACTTTTCTTCAAGAACTTCCTGAACAATTTTGGTTCCATGCTTGTGTGTCAGACAGTGGTGTGGGTTTGGAAATCCTTGTTACGAGCCAAACTATTTTAACTTAAAGTCCGATTTTGATGAGATTTTCTAGGGTTGTGAACGTTGGGAACTAAAAGACCTATGAAGTTGGGCCCCATGAAATGTACCTTTATCGGATCAATAGTAGTGTGGGTGGGGAACTTGGACAAATAAATGTCCGATTCCAAAAACTATGAAATTGTAGACAAATTATTTACGAAAATGCCATAACAACTTTAGTAGGTTAATAATAGGAGGTCCAAACCTGTTTAAACCTAAACTAATTGCAACGTGGAGTGGCAGGGTCATCACTGAGAAAAGTTCAATCAATATTCAGAAAGGGGGTGGGGGTTACTTAGGGTTTCAAGGAGGGGAATGCAGGTTTGCGTTTTAACGAAACTATGATACAGCTTGTACACACCTACTGGACTGATACGGCTGAAACGTAGGTAAAGCTCACGCATTGCCTTTCGATTGGTAGTAGCTTCACCGCATGCGTAAACTAAATGTGGGGACCACCTTTTAACACAGAATGTGTTTTTGCGATGACCTACCGAAAAAACGCTGCAAATTATTGCTCAAAGGCTTCTTCACTCTTCAGATCACTGATCAGCTGAGTGAGCTCCGAAGACATTTTCAATCCTATTGAATGGAAGTGCTCTTCCAGGCGTCTCCAGCATTCGAGGAGATCTTCTTCACTCCTCAGATCACTGATCAGCTGAGTGAGCTCCGAAGCCATTTTCAATCCTATTGAATGGAAGTGCTCTTCCAGGCGTCTCCAGTATTCGAGAAGATCTTCTTCACTCTTCAGATCACTGATCAGCTGAGTGAGCTCCGAAGCCATTTTCAATCCTATTGAATGGAAGTGCTCTTCCAGGCGTCTCCAGTATTCGAGAAGATCTTCTTCACTCTTCAGATCACTGATCAGCTGAGTGAGCTCCGAAGCCATTTTCAATCCTATTGAATGGAAGTGCTCTTCCAGGCGTCTCCAGCATTCGAGGAGATCTGCTTCACTCTTCAGATCACTGATCAGCTGAGTGAGCTCCGAAGCCATTTTCAAACCTATTGAACTCAGGAAGCTGAAATTTGAGAGGGAAGGTCAAGGGAGAATACAGATGGTGGTAGGTGCTATTGATGGAGAACCAGTGATCTATACAGAAGGGTGATCTATACAGAAAACTCGGCGCTTTGCGCCTCGGCGGGGGGCTCCGCCCCCCTGCACCCCCCAGTTTATTTCTTTTTCCATACTCTGTATGAAATCATAGGAACACAGAATGTGTTTTTGCGATACTAGTCATCCGTTAAATAAAAAACAACAATAATAAATGTGGAGTTGACATTAACATGACAACCAATAAACATATCACCAGATGTTTTTTCTGTCGCTTTTTCGTGACGATTTTTTTTCGGTAGGTCATCGCAAAAACACATTCTGTGTTAAAAAATCGTCACGAAAAAGCGACAGAAAAAACATCTGGTGATATGTTTATTGGTTGTCATGTTAATGTCAACTCCACATTTATTATTGTTGTTTTTTATTTAACGGATGACTAGTATCGCAAAAACACATTCTCTTCTTCCATACAGAGTATGGAAAAAAGAAATAAACCGGGGGGTGCAGGGGGGCGGAGCCCCCGCCGAGGCGCAAAGCGCCGAGTTTACCTTATAATTATTCCTTATTGTTATTAATAAACAACCCTCTCAGAGACGCACACCTATGCGGGAATTCCCCAGGAATTCTCAGAATTCTCAGGAATTCTCAGAATTCTGAGAATTCTCAGAATTCTCAGAATTCCCCAGGAATTCTCCCCTCCCGAGACATCTGGGAGCTCGATTTTTGACTCAGCTGATCTGGGAGCTCGATTTTCGACTCAGCTGATCTGGGAGTTCGATTTTCGACTCAGCTGATCTGGGAGCTCAATTTTCGACTCAGCTGATCTGGGAGCTCTATTTTCGACTCAGCTGATCTGGGAGTTCGATTTTCGACTCAGCTGATCTGGGAGCTCAATTTTCGACTCAGCTGATCTGGGAGCTCGATTTTCGACTCAGCTGATCTGGGAGCTCGATTTTCGACTCAGCTGATCTGGGAGCTCGATTTTCGACTCAGCTGATCTGGGAGCTCGATTTTTGGCTCAGCTGATCTGGGAGCTAAATTTTCGACTCAGCTGATCTGGTAATATCAAACTGTAAGTACCTACCTAACTGTAAAGTACCTACCTGTAAAGTACCTAACAACTTCACTTCTGATGGTCATAATCATCATTGTGGCGACTTGGGACAAATTTCGTCGCAACAAATTTCGTGACGATTTTTTTTTTTATGTGCCATATAAAAGACATGAAAATGTCAAAAAACCTTGCTTAAAATATTGGCTCTCAAAATTCGCTAAATTTATTTGGTCAGTATTAGGTCCTCCTCTTAAAACTTGAATCTCAAGCTGTGTAAAGGTCTGGGCTGATACGAGTATCAGGGAACAACCTTTCCACTCTTGTCCTTCAAGCTAACTACTAGTAAATTGTCTGAGCTGATACGAGTATCAGGGAACAACAATTTACTAGTTGCACTCATCTCCATCTCTTCCTATAATTACCTTTTCCCGAGTCTGCTGGGCTAGGATCCGTCCTAGGGAACACTGACTCTCCTTTCCTCTCTTAACAATTTGAATTTAAAGCTAGTACCTTATTTCAACATAAGGAAAAGTTAAAAACCGTTGGAATAAGTTTCAACACTAAAGTATAAATATAAATACTTATACTATATGAAGTATAAATAAATTGTCCGATTTTGTTCATGGTTTCTCTTGGAAGATAGTTGCCCTAGGGGGGGGGGGGGGGGGCAGGTAAGTAGTTTTTTGGTGAAAATTGGTGAACATCAAGACTGTAGGGGTTATTTTGTGTCAGATCTCATTCTCGAAATTTCTGTTTCGAGAGCAGACCGGTAACTGAGTTTACCTACTTTTTCCCAGTGTAAGAAATTGTGCTTAACCAGGCAAGTAGGGTTTTTTTAAGGTGGGTGAGCAGTTAAGTCTGAAAATTTGGTTGCTCGTAAGCAAGTAAGTATGGTAATTAGGCTGCTCGTAACCAGGTAACTCGACAATTTTTTAAAAACCAATGAATTTACCATTAAGATGTAATTTTAGGGGCAGTTTGACCTATTATTTCGGTTTTAGGATACTTTCGTGAAAAAATGGCAGGGTTAAGTATCAATTATTGTGGATTACTGAATGAGGAATGCAATTTTGAACTTTAAAATGCTCTCCTGTAAAATTCCATTTCTTGAAGTTACCTGCTTCCCCCCCCCCCGCCAGCCTGTTGAGGGTGGAAGTTTTGGGTACCTCTTATGAATTTCCTGTTGATTGTATCATCAATAGTCAATGAGCATGCCTAAATGTGCAATTTGTTCAACAAAGCGTACTTATTGCAGTTTTCACCGTATTTTGATGATATTGTTAGTGATTGAACTAATTGGCTTCTGGATAGTTGGCCAAAATTTCCTAAAAAACTTAATTTTACTTTACCGATCTCGATCGAGCTTTGGATTTAACGCCGAGATATGACCTGTTGATGGTCCCCTATGAATCGAGATCGGATCATGAATACATGGTAGCTATGTGCCTTAGCCACTTGGCACATGGTTTTTCCAGTTTTCCAGAGTTTGAATATCAGTGTTGAGCCAGATGTGTCATTAATTCCGCTAACGAAATGCATCATCTCCCTAATTGTCAAAGGAAATTATTTGATTAGACAATAATTAATCGGGTGGTGTGAAAAACGTTGTACGACGTAGATTGATTTTAAAAATTTCTAGTGGAATTCCGCTTTGAGCACTTCTGAGATTTCAAATCTGTGGGCATTTCTGTTTCGACTCCATAGATTGCGGTAACATTTGATAACATCCAAAACCCTGACATAATTTTGGAGGGAAATGATGTATGTACTCCGTCTGGTATCGTGATTTAACGATTTTCACTTTTCATTTCGCCATTGTTGTCTAGGTTGCTCTTCGTACCGACATGCAAATCAAATGATGGAACCAGTGAGATTAACCAGTTCAGAGGGTTCCTTTAACTTTTTGGCGGGGTTCCTTGATTAAAAAAAAAACGCTGCTAATTATTACACAAAGGTTTATTATTCTCCTATATAGATCACTCGCCTGCAAAGAGCACGGCTTTGCCATTGTTACCACCAACCAATTTTAAGAAAAACACGCGTGTTTCTGATTTATCGTGAGTCCAACCCTCAAGTTCTCATAGGGAGCGAACGGTTCGTCCTACAGGGCTCTGCGTGGTCTCAAAAAATTCTAAAAATTCAATACTAACTTAAATTGATGGAAAAAAATACCTGAAACATCAACATTTTTTTAGTTAGGGCGTTTTCAAAATTTCAACCCATATTTTTCAACCCTTAGAAGTGACCTTTATCAACCAAAAGCTTCGGGGTCCAACTGGACCCCAAAAGGAGCCCACATATCAAATTTCATCAAAATCGGTCAATGCTAAGTGAGGAAAGTGTCGCGTACGGCGGATGGACGGCCACATTTTTATTTTATTTTTGGATTCTTTTTGAGGAGGGGTTAACACATTTTTTCTTGGTCGATCCCTAAGGCTCATTATTGAAAATAAAAAACCAAAATGTCCTCTTAAAGGTGCCTCTCCAAAATCTAAAATCTGTTTTCATTATGTTATTATTCAAGAACACTTTTTGTAATTACTTTATTTTGTTTACTTTTATTGTAATTAATTTTATTAATCATGAAGTATGATCAAGATAGAGTTTAAATTTGTAACATTAAAAGTTAAATTTGTAAGGACTTTAATTTAACTTTTGAAATTTGTAGTTACGGGCCCTGTTGATAGAAGAGAGAATCTCCTAACTTGAGGCTGTATTTTGATTCATTGAAAACATTTTTAAAAACAACCTGTAAGGAAGGTTCAGATAAGGTCGTTGTGCAAAACTAATCGAACCGGGTCGAGGAGTATTCCAGAAGGACATGATGGAAGTCTGATATTAGGGAACGTCACGCGAGGGTCGGACCCCCGGAGTTTATCCCCCTTTCTGCTGTCATACTTTAATAAGCCATCAACTGTCCAAACTTATCCCCACATCATAACATCTGACCAGCTGTAACTTCCTACTGCAGGGCCCACCATCTTCCCGCGACCTGTCACCGGTCTCCAGCAAATTTTCTCACCCTCCTCACCTTCGTTTCGAATTCTTATCCGCCAGCCTGTGACATCGGACGTTTTATTCTTTCCTTCGTAGTCTTTTGCTCACTGTGCAAGATAATTTCCAGTTATAATTTCTGAAATACAATGCAAATTACTACACAACGGTTTGATATTTTTATGTATACACACAGAATAATACTTACCGATCAACAATCAGAATTATTTTAGAATTACATCGTTATTCGAGAGTTGTGGGAGTCTCCATAACGATGTACTCGTATTATGGACCGTCTTTCTCCATGATGCTCCTGTATATTCATTCATGGCAGATTCAGGGCATCTGGAGGTCTCCCTCCAGATCCCCCAGAACTTGGAACTTCAGGTCTTTACCAGAGCTTTCTACAGACCTTTCTTCAAACTTGCCACCGGAAATTTCATTTACAAATCTCGCAGCTTCGTCCATGCGTGATTTGGATCGCTCACCACCCTGGCTTTTTGAAGATTGAGCATCGCTGTATGACACGTTTTTTTGCAGATTGCCTAGTTTGTTTAGTAATTAACTTTGAACATTTTTACCAACACTATTACCCATAATCCTAATAAAAAACAATGAATTTGATTAATTGGTTTTTAAGGCAAACCATGTAAAAATTAAAATTAATCAAAAAAGAATCATTAAAGCTGACAAGAGAGCCAGACCAAGGACGAGTATTCAGAGCTGTGCCCTTCAAGGATTATAAAGGCCCTAACGGCATTGAGGAAAGGCTCCTCTTGCCCTCGCTACATGAGGCCCAAAACTGGGAGACATTCATTCTGAACCTGCCACTAATAGCTAGTAACATCTAACTGCCTTGGTCTCACTCTCAAACCATTTGTGTCTAAAACCAACGAACTGACTTAATTTTTACTTCACCCTTAAAAAAGTTACCTATACCTGTTTTTTTACGCGGAACAATTTGATCTACATGAAATTCTACATTCTTAAGTTGTGAGCTAGAAAGGAAGACCCCAGTCTCCAAATCTTACCAATTAGGAATTTAATAAGTGTCTGTCCTTATGCCCTCACAGTGGTCTGTTACCATCAAGCAGTAAGTAAGAAAGGAAGTCGCCATTAAGTATCTGTCCTTATGCTCTCGCAGTGGTCTGTTACCATCAAACTGTAAGTAAGAAAGGAAGTCGCCATTTAGTATCTGTCCTTATGCCCTCACAGTGGTCTGTTTCCATCAAGCCGTAAGTAAGAAAGGAAGACGCCATTAAGTGTCTGTCCTTATGCCCTCACAGTGGTCTGTTTCCATCAAGCTGCAAGTAAGAAAGGAAGACGCCATTAAGTGTCTGTCCTTATCCTCTCACAGTGGTCTGTTTCCATCAAGCCGTAAGTAAGAAAGGAAGACGCCATTAAGTGTCTGTCCTTATGCCCTCACAGTGGTCTGTCTCCATCAACCTGTAAGTAAGAAAGGAAGACGCTATTAAGTGTCTGTCCTTATGCCCTCACAGTGGTCTGTTTCCATCAAGCTGCAAGTAAGAAAGGAAGACGCCATTAAGTGTCTGTCCTTATCCTCTCACAGTGGTCTGTTTCCATCAAGCCGTAAGTAAGAAAGGAAGACGCCATTAAGTGTCTGTCCTTATGCCCTCACAGTGGTCTGTTTCCATCAAGCTGTAAGTAAGAAAGGAAGACGCTATTAAGTGTCTGCCCTTATGCCCTCACAGTGGTCTGTTTCCATCAAGCTGCAAGTAAGAAAGGAAGACGCCATTTTGGGTTGCTGGGGTAGGGTAATAGAGGGGGGTTGCTGGGGTAGGGTAATAGAGGGTGTTTTTATCTCCTCGGAGCCCTTCTTATCCCTACCCAAGTCATGGTCATGCGTCCCCGTCGCGCAACCCGGGCCCCCTGGGATGAACAGAGGTGGCCCTATTAGGTTTCCCTGGTGGACCCCTCTTGAAGTTCCAGGGGTGGCTGAATGACCCTCTGGCGATTAGGGAGGGGACCTCTGTTAACGGGTCCCCTGACCCTTCTTTGCGCTTCCCCGTTATGGAAAACCTAACTGAGCCTCATAACCCCCGCCGGCCCATTGGCTCGCGGGGTATTAGGGGAGGCGCTCAGAGGCGCCCCAGGCAGGGGCGTCGGCCATCCTCTCCCTCCTCCTCTTCCTCATCATCCCTACCCTCTTCCTCTTCCACAGCCTCTTTAGACCACCAGTGTGCCCATTGTGAGCGGGCATTCACCTCCAGGTCTGGCCTTGGTGTCCATGTCAGACGGAAGCATCCTGTTGCTGCAAATGAAGAAATTGATGTTGAACGAGTGCAGCCTAGGTATGCTTCCGAGGATTTGCGCAGGATGGCGGCAGATGAGGTGGTGGCTGTGCGCAATGGGGTACGTAATATAAATGTTTATTTAAGCGAACGTTTTCCCACGCGCACAGTCATTGCCATCAAGAACCTCCGCCTGAAGCCCCACTATAAGCAGCTTGTCCAGGAAGCTATCCTGGCAAATAGCAGTGGGGCTTCTCCCGCATCTCCTGTTGCTGGCGTGGACCAGCAGTCTGCCATTCAGTATCCCTCCCCCGGGACCTCCGGTCTTCTCGCCGATTTGAAGACCGAAGTCTTGAGGCTCGGGGGGCAGGTAGGTCGTATTGAAGGCTATGAAAGCACCTACCTGCAGGATCTGGCGAGGCGGGCTGCTGAAGGGCTGGACAACCTGGAGGACATGGTTGCAGCCTATCTAGGGAGAATCTTCCCGCGGGTTGGGGATGTGACCGTGACGCAGCACCAGGGGGGACCTCCTCCCAGAGTGGTGTTGCGTGGAGGTCGCAGAGCAGCTAAGCAAGCAAGACGGCGGGAGTACCACCGGGTTCAGAGTTTGTGGAGGAAGCATCCGGCACGTGCAGCTGCGGAGGTACTGGAGGAGCCTGGGGAAGATCAAGTTCAGCCCCCTCTTCAGGAGTTTGTGGATTTCTGGGAGCCACTTTTGAGTGCTCCCAGCCACAACCCTGGGGAGCGAGTGGTTCCCCCAGTCTCCACCAGGGATTCCTTGCGCAGCATCTTGTGTTCGCCGGTGCTACTTGACGAGGCACACAAGTGCCGTGTCAAGAACTCCACATCCGCTGGACCCGATGGTATTTCTGCCCGTCGCTGGAATAAAGCACCAAATACGATTAAGCTGCTCGTCCTCAACCTGCTCATGCTTGCGGGAAGACCCCCGAAAGCGTTAACCCGTACCCGAACCGTATTTATTCCCAAGAAAGGGGGAAGTGGGCCTGGAGGCTATCGGCCGATTTCAGTATCCTCGGTAGTCTTCCGCCACTTCCAAAAAGTACTGGCATCTCGCCTCCAGGTGGCTGGTGTCATTGGTGACGTCCAGAGAGCGTTTCGGCCAGCTGATGGCACAGCGGAGAACCTTACAGTTCTCCAAACTGTCATCTCGCTGGCCCGTATTAAACGCCGGCAACTCCACCTCGCCGCTCTGGACGTTGCTAAGGCCTTTGACACAGTCAGTCACCTTGCCCTGACCGATTGCCTTCGTGGTGTCGGGGCCCCATCTCGATTAATTGAGTATGTGGCCTGTCTGTACCATGAAGGCGTGACGGTCCTCGAGGCAGGAGGTGAGGTGTCAGGAGATGTACGGATAGGGCGTGGGGTACGCCAGGGGGATCCCCTATCACCACTCCTCTTTAACCTGGTCGTGGATACGGCCTTGGGTAAGCTGCCCACAGAAGTAGGGTTTGATCTCGCCCCTGGGGTGCGAGTAGGAGCATTGGCCTTTGCCGATGATGTTATCCTACTCGCAGAAACCCGCGAGGGCTTGCAGATTGCCCTCAATGCATTTGCTAAGCAGCTATCCAGGTGTGGACTCGTGGTCAACCCCGATAAATGTGGGTCGGTTTCCTTGGTCCCGTCGGGTCGCCAACATAAAGTGAAGGTTGTGGATGGGGGTTTTGTCATAGGACAAGCCCCCATTCCTTCTCGATCTGTGTTGGAGGTCTGGCGGTACCTTGGAGTCGACTTCATGGGGGTGGCCACCATTACTGCCAGCCGTGTGGACCTTGGTAGGGCACTAGCCCGCATCACCAAGGCTCCATTGAAGCCACAGCAGAGGCTGCGCCTCCTCCGCACGTACTTACTGCCGAAGCTAACCTACGGGTTAGTCTTTGGTAGGCTTACTGCGGGGAGGCTGCAGGAATTAGATCGAGAAGTCCGCTCTGCTGTGCGCTCTTGGCTGAGGTTCCCACCTGGTGTCCCAAGTGCCTATATCCATGCACCGGTCAAATCCGGTGGGCTTGGCATTGTGTCTCTCTCCGCATGTATCCCTTCTCTTCGCCGCCAGCGCCTGCTAGCCCTTCAGGGGTCGAGCTGGGAGGTCGCCCGTGTTGCTGCTGGTCTTGATTTTGTCAGGCAGCAGTTAGCATGGTGCGACCGAGCAACACCATCTGCTCCAAAACCCAGTTCGTCTGCTGAGTTCGCTGCTGCCCTGCATGAGTCAGTAGATGGTAAAGAACTCCGACAGTGCTCCGAAAGCCTTATCTCATCCCAATGGGTGGATTGGGCTTCGGAGGGCATTGGGGCCCGCGACTACCGGAACTTCCACGCCGTCCGCGTGGCAACACTGCCAACAGCGGTACGGTGTTCAAGGGGTAGTCGTGGGGTGACAGATACCCTTTGCCGTGCCTGTCGGAGTGGAAATGAACACCTGTATCATGTGGTGCAGCAGTGTCCACGAACTCATGGGGGCCGCATCCTACGTCATGATGCGGTTGCCAAGCAGATAGCAGGTGCCTTGTCATCCAGCGGCTGGGATGTTGAAAGGGAGAGATTATACCACATGCCAAGTGACCAGGGCAAGAAGCCTGACATTGTTGCCGTCAAGCCCGACAGGTCTTGCATTATCCTGGATGTCCAGGTTGTTAATGGCAGCATGGACATGGAGCAGACCTGGCGGGCTAAGATAAGAAAGTATGATAGAGATGATTTACGGCAAGCAGTGTCGGAGCTAAAAGGAGTGGCACCCAACAACATCAGGGTGATGGCTGCAACCTTGTCGTGGCGCGGAGTGTGGTGCGGGAAAAGTGCCACGGAGTTGCGCGAGTTGGGCATCTCAGCAGGTGTACTCCGTGGTGTCACCCGCCGCGTACTGCTCGGCTCATATTTAAACTGGTGGTCATTTTATAGAGGCACTTCCCTTCATCCATCTCTCCCACCCCCACCTTCCTCATCATCCCTCATCCCTAGGGCCGGCGTCGGGTGAGTCCTGGGCGTCCTCCCCATTATATTTGTTTTATTTATTTATTTTGTTTTATGGCGTGCCCCCTCCGTCACCAAAGACATTTTGTCTTGAGGGGAGTTTTCTAAAAAAAAAAAAAAAAAAAAAAAAAAAAAAAAAAAAAAAAAAAAAAAAAAAAAAAATCTGTCCTTATGCCCTCACAGTGGCCTGTTTCCATCAAGCTGTAAGTAAGAAAAGAATTCGCCATTAAGTGTCTGTCCTTATGCCCTCACAGTGGTATGTTTCTATCAAGCTGTAAGTAAGAAAGGAAGACGCCAGTAAGTGTCTGTCCTTATCCCCTCACAGTGGCCTGTTTCCATCAAGCTGTAAGTAAGAAAAGAATTCGCCATTAAGTGTCTGTCCTTATGCCCTCACAGTGGTATGTTTCTATCAAGCTGTAAGTAAGAAAGGAAGACGCCATTAAGTGTCTGTCCTTATGCCCTCACAGTGGTCTGTTTCCATCAAGCTGCAAGTAAGAAAGGAAGACGCCATTAAGTGTCTGTCCTTATGCCCTCACAGTGGCCTGTTTCCATCAAGCTGTAAGTAAGAAAAGAATTCGCCATTAAGTGTCTGTCCTTATGCCCCCACAGTGGTATGTTTCTATCAAGTTGTAAGTAAGAAAGGAAGACGCCAGTAAGTGTCTGTCCTTATCCCCTCACAGTGGTCTGTTTCCATCAAGCTGTAAGTAAGAAAGGAAGACGCCATTAAGTGTCTGTCCTTATGCCCTCACAGTGGCCTGTTTCCATCAAGCTGTAAGTAAGAAAAGAATTCGCCATTAAGTGTCTGTCCTTATGCCCTCACAGTGGTATGTTTCTATCAAGCTGTAAGTAAGAAAGGAAGACGCCAGTAAGTGTCTGTCCTTATCACCTCTGACAGTGGTCTGCTTCCACCAAGCTGTAAGTAAGAAAGGAAGACGCCAATAAGTGTCTATTCTTATCCCCTCACAGTGGTCTGTTTCCATCAAGCTGTAAATATAAAAGGAAGGTGCCAGTAAGTGTCTTCCCTCATCACCTCTGACAGTGGTCTGCTTCCACCAAGCTGCTAGTAAGAAAGGAATGCACCAGTAAGTGTCTGTCAAGGAGCCAGTAAGAGTCTGCCAAAACCCGTGATCTTCCTGACTGGTTCCCTGAGTGCCCTAACTAAATTACGAAATATCAACCCAAACTCGAATATGAACTTCATAGAGGGTGAGATCGTCAAGCTATGTGCAGCGTTGAGGACCTCGGGACGGCAGTTTAAGCTGATAAAGGTATAGTTGGGAATGAGTTGATTGTTTCCTACGCAAAAGAAGCAACAAAAAGACCCTCTGTGACATCAAGACCCCAGTATATTCACCATCAGACCTACACCGACGGTTCAGGGAAGCGATGATGAAAGAATGGCAAGATATGTTCGATCAATACACATCCGGTGAACTATACAAAGCAATGTTTCCCCAAGTTTCGCTGACACCGTGGTTCACTAAGTGCCAGGAAAAAAGTAAATCTTTTTATAAAACCATACGCAGAATCAGAACCGGGCACTGCGTCATAAAAACCTTCCTAGATCGAACTGGTAGAAATGTAACTGACTTGTGTGACATCTGTCAGAAGCCTGGAACGTTGCATCACATAATTCTCGAGTGCAACAAATTCACTGCAGAGAGAGATGTTATGATAAACAGCCTCCCGCCAACCATCCCTCGCCCGTTAAACTTCTCAACCATACTTCTTGAAAACATGATGTACGTCTATGAATTAATTTTCAAATTTGTATGTAGCTCAAATTTAACCATTTAATTTTGAATTGTGAATGTACATAGAATCTTATTTAATTGTGTACTTAATAATTTAACGATAACACACAATGTAAGTATTTGTCATACGGCCATGGCTGTATGGTAATATCAATGCCAATAAAATAAAATAAAAAAAGTGTCTGTCCTTATCGCCTCTGACAGTGGTTTGCTTCCATCAAACTGTAAATAAGAAAGGAAGACGCCATTGAGTGTCTTTCTCCATCGAACTTGCAATTTGAAGGAATTTGCCAAAACTATAATAAGTTGAAATGAAACGCCCTTAAGTGTCTGTCCTAACTAACTAACTGACCTAACCCTGAACCCTGAACCAGGTCCTGTACTGACCTGTCCTGTCTACTGACTGTCCTAATTAACTTCTGATGGAAGGCAGCTCTCATTACAAAGAAGACGCAACGAGCCTTTTCATGACGCAAGGAAACTCATGCGTTGATCAAAGTCGGAGTATTGTAAAAGTTGTCTTTGTCATAATTAATCAGATTTTACTGGAGTCAAAACAGTTTCTATCACTATTTTTGAAAACCACCATCAAGCTCGTTCAGAGAAGAATATAACTATACATCGAATGAAAGAGCGTGGAATCACTTACCTATTAAACAATGTTTCTCTTCATTGATGTTTTTATTCAAAGTAGGTACCTGAGACATCGACTTCGATCTGTTTCCAAAACATGGATGTTTTTGGTTCGATGTTCGATTTTGAGGGATCTCGATATTATCGAACATCGATGTTGACAGATCTCGATATCGTCGAACATCGAGCAACATCCATGTTACCAAAGTTATCGATATCATCGATTTTATTTCTCGCAAAATCCATGTTTTTCTCTCTAAAATGAGAAAAAATATTTCTTAAGTGCTCTTCTAATTCTATTTCCTTTCTTGAATCCAGTTGTCAGTCACTCAGTAAGTTGTGCTTCCTTAGTAATCAAGAACCAAAATTCATTGAGAAAGGAAATTAAGATATTTTGTTGGTGGGTACTTTCTGTCAAAAAAGTTCAATGTTAACTTTGTGTGATTATAGTGGTAGGTATGTTGTACTATTAATAAAGAAAAGTAGCTTTCTTCGCAGTAGAAAGAAAGAAAAATCTATACAGAAAAAATTACCGTTGTGTGATAATTTTAGCTTCTTCTGTCGATGTGGGGCAGTAGAAACATCGACATCGATGGTTGAATCAACGATGTTTCACGCCATCGATGTTATGTGACCGATGTTCACTTCGATGTGAACATCGATGTTTTCGTTCCGATGTCCCATCTTTGAATTTCAAAGGTCAGTTGCAAGGGTGTCACTTTTTTATGTAAATTACCAGAAGTAGGTAGGAGTGCATTCTAGTGTAAATTACCCGATACACTACGTGAGTGTATCGATCTCGAGCAAGAGGAAACGAAATGAAAAGAACACACCCATGATATCAAACTTTCTATTTACTTTATTTAAGAAAACTCATATATCCAATAATGTACAACATTTTACAATCTTCTCTTATTATTTTACAATATGACGCAACTAATTTGTATTATTATTTGTTTCGCTTGACAAATTTCCGAACGTCATGCAATATACAATTTCTCGTCTCATCGGAAATTAAATTTCACATCAAACTCAATAACTCATTAGATGCATTTTAATTAACATTTGGATACAATTTTCTTTAAGCTAAAAGCGATCAGTCGATTAATTTGAATTCACAAAATAACTCTTCAACAAAACATAGTTACCCACTACATAATTATATTCTTTTTACAATTTTCTCCACATAAATTTCTTTTATTGATACTAAATAATGTAAAAGCCTAATACCATTATTACATTAAGTCTTAAAGTCTATCGTTGTCTAACATAATTTTTTCCACTTACATTTTCCAAACTTTACAGTATGCGAGTGTTTCTGAAACGCTAAATCAACAAACTAATTGTATTTTCATCATGCAGACAAATATTTTTATAGTTAGTTGTTCTGAAGCATAAAATTACATTTTTCACATATAAAAATAGCGTTATGATGAAGCACTCACAAAATAACGTTTCGATGAAATTAAAATCGGCTAATACAACTTTTCCAAGTCAAATCGGGAATTTTCCAAAACAAGTAATTATTAAGAATTGTGTATTTCAATTTGTATTGGAAAATTCCTGTGGTTTGTGAAGGAAAATTTTGAATTTGGGTTAGAAATTTTGTCATGGATACGTCTCATCGCTATGAAATTTGTCGATCACGAGTCTGTTACATCAAAGATGATTTTCCCGTAGAGGAAATTCGGTAACGTTCGACCACTAGCCTTTTGTTGCAGAGCGACGTTAAAAGCCCCGATTTTACTAGGTGATAGCATAACTGTATCATCAGTGGAGCATCAGATAAGGCTGCAGATATTGTAAACATGTTGAGCCGGCTGATGGCAAATCTAGGGGGCCCATCACCCGCTAAGCGGAAACTCCTTATGAGAACTGCAGAGGCAATTATGCTGTATGAAGCAGAAGTGTGGGCAGACTCCCTTAAGCGGGCCACACATGTGCAGGTTTGCCTGCAGGCGTACCTGAACAGGTGTACCTGTACAGGTAAACCGGAGCGTGTGTGGGTACATACCTGCACAGTTATTCACCTGATCTGAGACCTGTGCAGGTGAAGTTCGCCTGATGGAAATTCAATTCTCTTTACCTGCGCAGGTTGGTAAACCTGAGCGTGTGTGTGGGCTTGACCTGACGCCTGCACAGGTTTCAGTTCAGTTTTATCGTAGGCTCGTTGGATCGTCTTCGTTTAAAATATTCTCTCTTCTTTTTGTATTTGTGTTCAGTTTTAAATTATTCAGTGTGCAATGGCTTCGAGGCAGCGTCATCAAGTGATGGAAGAATTTATAGGCATTTACAGGTCAGAAACTTGTCTTTGGCGCACACAAAGTAAAGAATATCACGATCGTACACTGCGTGATGCTGCCTACAACAAGTTGTTGATCAAGTTTTCTCTTCAACAACCACTCTTTTGACCACTTTTGGCGTTGCTTTTTCTTTTCCTCTTTATGTAATATTAATAATAGTCCGATAAACGCAACATCATCGTCGGATGGCATGATGGAGCAAACTGAGACCTGTCATGTATACCGGATAATGTGTGCGAGTGTCGTTCTGTCAGGTTTACCTGTACAGGTACACCTGTTCAGGTACGCCTGCAGGCAAACCTGCACGTGTGTGGCCGGCTTTAGGTACCAAAAGTACAGGGCACGTATGGAAGCTATAGGTACATAGGAGAGGAGCTCTGAGAATCTGTAGCGCATTTAGAACTGTCCAGCATCACAAGTGATAGCGGGAACTATTCTAATACACCACCAGATTGAAGAAGGCAGAGGCAATATCCGTAATAAAGAAGGAACAGCGGGAGGAGACCATTTCCTCTATTTTGCCATTCCCGTATGAGCCGCGTCATTCCCCTGAAACACTGATTTTTAATAACGGCTGTGTACCCCCTCTGGGTGAATAAACTGTACTGCTGGTATATAGGATTCTTACAAGGGAAAAGAACATTTAACCGACGGAAAACACTGAATAATTTGCCAAAGACACCACAACTTTTTTTTTTAGCCAAGAATTCGCCACTTTTAGTGGAATCACCCCATGGCTATGAACTGATCTATTCCTGATCCTAGTTGGCAATGGTATGTCTTTTCTTCATAGTGAGTACCTATACACAGAATACAACGAAAATATTAATCTGGAAAAAGTCTGTCTGAACGTTCACTATTGTTGTTGATGTCACTGCTTCAGGGCTTGTGGAAGAAGACGCAGTTTATCTTAACTGGAGTGCGCTTTCGGGCCAAAATATGGGCCCTTTATCAAGCCTATTATGTTCAACAATCTGCATTCACATAATCTTCTCTCTCCAATCTAAGCTTATGTAGTCCTCGCTCATAGTAGCGTCATTTTCTATCTTCTCAATAATTATTAACTAAACAAATTACTAAAGAGTGAATCACAGGTGGACAGGAGCACAACTTACAATTTTATGGGAACGTTTTTGGGAAAATTTTTAATTAGTTGATCCTAAAATGTTGCTCTGTAATAGTAGTGAATAATTATTGAGAAGATGGAAAATGACGCCACTGTGAATGAGGATTGTACGAAGCTTCGGATTTGCATGATTCGAAGATTGGAGAGTGAGAAGATTATGTGAATGAAGACTGTTGAACATATTAGGCTTGATAGAGGGCCCATAGTGTGCCTCGTAAGAGCTCGTCATTGCGTTCTTCCTGCTGCCTTCACAAGACCTTCAATACTATTTTTGTGTTTCGTGGTCGAAGTTCCCTTCTTTCCTCTGTACCAAAATCCCAGATTTTTAGATCTAGTGTCCATAATACTAGTCTAAGGAGAACATTTCAATAACTCGGGTATCGGGTAATAAACCGAGAACATATCGTATAGCAGCTTCAAGACGTATCCATGTGACGATGCGACCGCGTAAATATTTTTTATTTTTCGGAAAATTTCTAATTTTATTTGAAAAAGCTATACAACGAAATTAAGCTATTTTTTTTGTTCTTTATCACAATCATTTACAAAGAATATGTACACATTTTGGAGACTGAGTTGGGGAGTAGGTCATTCCATGGGGGAGTTTGGTTCGGTATATATAGAGTTTGGGATAAATGGTAGGCGTGGGGGGGGGGGGATCACCCTCATTTGTGCTTAATGCAATAGTCGTGTCTTGAGAGGGAAACTAAAGGCCCCGGTTGGGGTGTAAGGGAATTCAGGTCTGACGGCAGACGTACGCCGCCAAAGCTAATTGTCAATACGCCCGAGGAGCCATTGAATACTTCAAGTGGATGATTGATGAACACCGAAGAAATTCTCATGTGATGCGCATGCGGTGTCGTCTTTAGAATTTATCATCGCTCCAATCGAGCGTTCAGCGCTTCTTAAAAATATAGCAGGGTAACTGTATCCGTTCTTGACAAAATTGATTTATAAATGGTAACTCTGGTGTAAAGAGACATTAAATGTAAAACCGACCAACTGCATCCTGACAATTTTTCAGGAGGGCCTCGCGGAGTTTCGGACTGTCATGTTGGACTGTTTTTTGTTCTAGGTTGAACCTTTCAACTCTTTTGGACCGATAAAACCTAGATTGGACCAAATTCATCTTGAAATGTTGGTTTCTTCAACGGTATGTTTATTTTTCAACAAAAAATAAATGAATAACGTCAGTTTTTTCTGGTGAAAGTAATGTGAGTTCAGCAATGCCAAATATCAAAATTTTCAGAAGAATTTACCATAATTTTTACTTGCCATATCTTTACACTTACCAGAACTCATTTTTGGTCCATTTTTCCTGAGAGAAGTGCCATCATTTCCTAGATGTATTACTACGTAAAACCGATCAAATGAAACTTGGTCATCTTCACTTGCAACTTGCTATGGAAAAAGTTCTCAAATGCCATTTGGCCTGTGAAATTTTCACCAAGTAAACCTGGGTTTTAATTTTTTTCCGCGAATACATTTTATTACTACTGAACTTTTGATTTTCAGCCAATAGTTAGGTTAATTTCCGACCAGAGTACATACCTTACCTATTACCGTCTCAGTCACCTGGTCAGTTTTACCTTCTAGCCGACGATTTAATTCACACATTTCCAAACTATGGAGTTAATATTTTGGTTAAAAAAAATAATTCTGAATAATTTTGAGTTGTTTTAACATGTAAATACACGAAATCGTGACTTACGAAACTCTGAGAGACCTACATGAGCCATGCTATTAAATACCAAAAAAAAAAAGAGAGAATGATAATAACATTGTGGTCTAAATTTCTCTCTTCAAGTGAAGATCGATTAAGGAATAAACAACGTTAACGTTAACGAAACGGATGATGTTGAAGTTAATGTTATGGTCAAGGGAAAAAACTAGAACGACTTTCAACACATTGGATAATTTTGGTGTTCGATTCCCCCTAATTGTTCGATGCTCGATCATATGAAACCAACACCAAGTCGATTTTAATATTACTTTAGAAAATAAAAACAGCTCCAAAGACTCGGCAAGCCACCCCGAACCCCCGGATGGTTACTGCTTAGAGCCTAAGGCTAAAATTCAAGAAACATGGAACATGCTTTAGCTTTGTTTAGTTTGTTTGCTGTTTGCTTTTACTAGGAATTTGTTGTTGTTTTAATTTAGCTCTTTATGGGCCTGCTTTTCAAATTGCTCGTCATTTCATTCACCTCTTGATGTCCTGAAGGTATTGTTATTATCAAGAAATCGAAAAAATCTAAAGCGTCGAAGAACACATCACAACTAAAAGCCCGCGTTCATAACAAAATCTCGCCTAGGTTTCAAGATCCCTTGATTACATTCATAAAAACCAGGCCAAGCTGCAACATCAATATAATCCACTAAATCGATGTTGGTTTTTACCGTGAATGTGGTTTACAGTATTCTTTTAAATAAGAGGTATATCTCAGCTTCGACCATATTTACTGCTATTTTGGCAGTATATAATTTACACATAAATTGAGGTCTATTCAACGAGTGGCGAACGAGTTTCGTGGGATGAAATCCCACACAAAGTCCCACATATAGTTTCTTGGGACATTTATCAATGGGGATTTGTCAATGTTACTCAATGTGAGGAAGCTAAGCAGCCCACCTAACTAGGATGACGCGTTTTCGTTCTGGATTGATATTGGGTAGAAAAAGTTAATTTTCTATATATTTTTAACGTTAAATTGAATGAGACCAATCGCAATGTATGTATGTAAGACCAATAATGTCGTGATTATTATAATGCTCAATAATTCTGTTCTCTCCTCAAATGTTTGAAATTCTATTGGAATCTCAAATTTACTTTGTTATAGATCCATCATAATCCAAGGACTTCAAGTAAGTTAGATTTCGAAATATCTCGTAGTTTACTTGATTTGTATTGAACATGGATTGGATTTTTTGGAGCACTGTCACGACAGTGACACCAATAACTACCTTCTGCAACAGCCAATTCTGAGAGTTGATCTGGTGTTACTCGAAATTGTAAGTTCAAATAAACAACATTAACATTTTGTTTGTTGTACTAAAAACCAACAACCTTCTCAACTTCATTTAGGAGTCTTATCTTGATGTTTGGCAAATAATAATTATTGGAAAATCACCCCCCTCCATTCAGTGAAGCTGCAGTTTCTAACCAACTTCCAAGGAAATTACTTTTCCAATTGATGAGGCTTTGGATCAGTTATCATAACCATTTAACCAATACACCTTCAAGAATAAATTAGAAAACCTACTCCATAAACCGTTGATACAGTTACCCTGCTCATTTGTCGGAATTCCTAAAACTTTAAACAATTTCCGTCAATTCACGATTATACATTCCAAAATCTCAACGTTTAAATCAAGTTAAATTGATTGTAGCGTAGATGAGAAAGCTGTGGACTAAGTCATCGTATGGAAGCGCCAAGCTAACAATGCCAAAACTAAAATTCCGCTGATTTACAAAAATATTTTGAGTGATGTGAATTAATGTAGTGGTAAACTCAATGATTCTACCTATTTGATGACTTTTTATGTACAATTAATAAGTAAGCAGTGCAGTGTTAAGTGGGCAGTCCTATACTATCTGCACTAAACATTCCGCTATACCAAAAAAACTCAGGATCGGTTTACAAAAATAACGTTTTGTTCGAAATCGCCGAAAAAAATCTTGCGACACCTTTGTTTTAAAGACGTATTTTACTTCTTTAGGTAGGCGGATAGGAAGGTACTCTTTAATACTGCACCATTTGAAAATTGTAAAAAATAAACTAATGAGAATACATTGTCAAGGATTCACTATAATTGCCGGCTCCTTACGTTCTTGAACATCGCGAGTGGATGTATGATCCCCTCGAGTTTTCTTATTTCACCTAATTGGGCTCCCGATGGTTTCAGTGGAAACTTCAATAATTTAAGTTCACTAAAACTCTGTGAATGCGGAAAGGAAACCATTAGTTTAGTGGAGCAGAGGAGTCCGTGTGGTTGCTGAGGGCTCATGCAAGTATGATGTACTGTATCGACATTGAGGCACAGGTATTGTGTTTTTATACGGCATGACTGATGTTGAATGATTTCACGTATACATGTATCTTAGCTTTGTCATGGCAACATGGCAACATGAATTAAATCAGAATGGTAATCACTACCAAAAAATGACTTATCAACCCTCATTGGACCATGGTATCACTAGTGTCACCGAAGACATCTCTGGATCTCACAGCTGTCCCAAAGTGTCACCAGAGTAACCAAAATTAAATTGCAATTTTATTTATTTATTTATTTTGAATTTTGTTTTGGGGCAATTGGAAGTTTCAAAATTGAGTTATGACAACAACAAAAATTCTAGGAAATCAAGGAAAAAAATTTCAAAATTTTTGTCTACAACATTTTGGTTTATTATTTTCAATAATGAACCTTTGGAATCGACCAAGAAGAAATTTTTTATAACCCCCCCCCCCTCAAAACTTGTTGGTTTATTTTTCAACGTACGTAGACTCCAAAAATCGAATAAAAATTTGGCCGTCCGTCCGCCGTACGCGGCACTTTACCCACTTAGCATTCACCGATTTTGATGAAATAGGGTATATAGGCTCCATTTGGGGCCTAGTTGTGCTCCGAAGATTTTGGTTGATGCAGGTCACTTCTAAGGGTTGAAAAAATAAGGTTTGAAATTCTAAAAACGCCCTAACTCAAAAAATTTTGATATAAAGGTATTGTTTTTCTGTTAATTTAAGATAGTATAGAATTTTTTGAGACCACGCGGAGCCCTGTAGGATAAACCGTTTTTCCGCTACGAGGATTTAAGGGTTGGACTTACGATAAATCAGAAACACGAGTGTGAATCGGAAAAGAGGCCGAATCTCCGTTCAAATGTTAGCTGACCGAAATGCGATCGATGTTTTTCTTCAAGTTGGTTGGTGGTAACAATGGCAAAGCCGTGTTCTTTGCAGACGAGTGATCTATATAGAAAAATAATAAACCTTTGTGTAATAATTTGCAACATTTTTGATTTCTAATAACTTACAAAAAATGGTTCAAGAAATTCAGCTCAATCCATTAATTCTTAAATTGAAATTTAAATCTAGTTAATCTGGTGATACTTTGGGACAGCTGTGACATTTCTAAGACGTTCTAGGTGACACTAGTGACACCATCGTCCAATTAGGGTTAACCCCTATGAAAGAACTTAAGCTTTTTTTAATACAGGTACTTACAAGGTATGTCTAAGGAGTAACAACCAAGACTGTAATAGGTGTTTCTCATGTTTTGTATCTCGCAACCATGTATTTAGTGTTGTCCTTGTCAATACTTGCATTGTTGATTGATGTAGGGGAGAGTTTCAGGCTTCGGGGAGCGAAGATGCGGGGATACGAGGCAGCCAACGGTTGGTAGATTATGCGAAGTATCACCTGAAGTCCGTGGTGATCGTCGCGTCCAGAAAAAATGCGGAAGTCAGCAGGAAAGCTGCTCGGTGGGACCTGACGCAGAGGATGGTCGACGTCCAGACGAGCCACCAGGGCGTGGAACTGAGAGAGGCGGCGTCTCTCGTCACCCCTTCTGGCGGACCTAGTGAAGGCAAAGTGTAGTCTTCACCATCTGGAAATCAATGCAAGAATCACTTGGTTCTCATGTGCACCAAGTCTCTGATGATACCATGAAGGGCAGTATCCCACAATTTGATCCATTTACATTGAAAAGAAAAATTTTGTAAGCCACTCAGCTTCAGAAAACCTAAACGCTTTGTTTCTGACTGCATTTGGTTCAGGTGCAATTTTATTTCCAAAAAGTAAAATTTGACCATGATAATTATCTAAAGCTACAATTTTCTCATTCTAGTTTCTCAAAACTGAAGATGATTAGATCAAATGAATTTTTGACTGAAATTGTACTCAATTGCTAAAAATACCATCTGATATCAGTTATTACTAAACTGCGAATTTACCTGTGTCTCTCCATTCTTCAACATCGTATTCCTCAAGAATTTGGTTTTCTGAATGTTTCCATTTTTTTGAGTTCCTGGCACCTGTGAACATTCATGAATCGAAATCTGTTTCAATTTTTAATTTCGAGAGATGCATGGAAAATGGAAATATAACGCAAAGTAGTGTTTTCCATGGGAGTTGAGGAAAGAGTGTGGAAATGAAGTAATCTAATTACCGATTTAATGAATGGGTAGCTACTTGATGATTCTTCAAGAGATTGAAAACGTCGTTCGTATAAAAACATTGGTGGTTGTAAAACGCTTGGTTGTATTATAGAGCAGTACTGCCGTCCTTGGCAAGAAGGACGTATCTCGGATTTTGGCCATTCTCAGGTTTTTGCATATCTAGAATCTCTGGAGTCTTCTGCACCTTATGATACCTCATTCATGTACCTATGGGTACGAAAAGGTACACAAAAACGCAAGTGAAAAAGGGCGTACCTCTGAAATTTCTTGAAATCCTTAGGCGATTAGGCGTATGTCGTTTTTCCTAAGCCTGAAAAGCGGATATCATGCCAAATACCTTTCTCTACTAAGCAAGAAAGCCGCATCCCCTGAGATACGGCTTTTTTGCTTAGCAAAAATTCGAAATATGTTCTTGGCAACCAAAATGCTTAGCGGAAAAGCCAGATCTCGTAGGGTGCTCGCCTTTTAATGATAAGTCTGTTGTATGTCGTGGTGATAGAATAAAAGAGGACGACTGAAGTTCAATTGAACAATATAGTTATAATCAAGAGAAGACAATTTACATAAGTTTAACATGAGGGTACAGCGGCAGACATATTTAATACAGCAGGGGCTGTTCAGTACAAGAGCAACTAAATAAGAAGATAGCTGACTAAATAATTAATTACAATTATAATTTCAATAATTTATAAAATTCAAATATTAATTTTAAATAATAATTTTAATAAAATTATTATTTTATTTTCATAACATGCTCTTTCTTTAGTTTTTTACTTTACTGCAATAAACTATAGAGCCTATTTGTTTGGTTTAGGTTTTTCAAATTCAGAAAATGAAAAACGCTTAACAGGCTTAACTGTTCTGTTACTAGAACGCACTGGGTTCGTAACTATATTACTTTCAAGAGTTTTCGAAGTACTACTTGGTGGAATGATAGTACTGTTCGGTGAACTTTTATCAATACTTGAATGGGATGGACTAAGTTGCAGAGTATTATTTTCCCCTGGCTTTTCTGAAGTTACATATGAATCTACAAAGCTTTTACGTGGGGATTCTCTCAATATTGGCATCGGATTTTTCAGTATAAATTTCCTGTTTCTTATGTATTCTGTACCTTCTTGATTTCGAATTAAATAAGTTCTAATACCAGCTGACTTAACAATAGTGCCACCTGGAATCCAATGACCGTTTGGTTTTAGCTTGTAGTGTACATTGTCCCCTGATTGCAGTGTTGACATCACTTGACACTTTTTATCGAAGTATTTCTTAGACTTATTTTGTTTATTTAAGGCTAAAGACATATGGTTTCTAAAGTTAATGACCTTCGGTTTCAAAAGATCATTGTTAATAGGTAATGTGCAACGCAGGCGTCGAGACATTAACAATTGCGCTGGAGATGCCATTTCACCTTTTGGTGCGTTTTTGTAATGCAATAGAGCGAGATAAAGATCAGAACCTGAATCCTGACATTTTTTAAGAATACTACCAACAATTTTGACACCACTTTCAGCCATTCCATTAGACCTACTCATATAAGGACTCGTTATTACATGTTGAATTTCCCATTGACGTGCAAATTCTTTAAATTCCTTTGATTGGAACGGCGGTCCACCATCAGTAACTAACTGTGATGGAATTCCGAATCGAGAAAACACAGATTTTAAGTTTGAAATCACGTAACTAGCTTTTGTGGAATTGACTTGGCAAACATCTATATATTTGGAGTAATAGTCAGTGATAACCAAATATTTGACATTATTAAAATCAAGAAAATCAGCACCCACTTTCTGCCATGGTAAAGTAGGCATCTCATGTGATTGTAGGGGTTCATCGGTATGATTAGGACGAAACTTCATGCAGGTTTGACAGCTTTCAATTAAATTTTTTATGTCAACCGACATTTGTGGCCAAAATAGAACACCTCGTACCAACGATTTTGTTCGTTCAATTCCCATATGACCAGAGTGAACCTTTTTTAATATAGATTTCCTCAATTTTTCAGGGATTATTATACTATTATTACGAAATAACAGATCATCAATTATGTTAATTTCTGCACGGAAATTCCAGTATGGCTTAGCAGGATTTTCGACTTGAGATTTAGAACGAGGCCATCCATTTTTGGAATAGCCCTTTAGAATTTCATGTACCTCATCACTTTTACTAAATTCTCGAATTTCTGATAGTGTTTGAGGTGACACTGCAAGAGAGCTGCGAACTAAATTTACATGTACTGAAATTTCTTCGTCTAGGCTGTCGTCTGTTTCTGGTAATGGCGCACGAGAAAGTGTGTCCGCTATATACATGTGTTTACCGGGCTTATACGCCACTTGAAAACTATATGCTTGTAGCTGTAAAAGCATTCTTTGGAGTCTGCTTGGAACATTTGCTAAATTCCGTTTACAAATTGTGACTAAAGGAGAGTGGTCTGTTTCGACCGTGAATGTCTGACCATAGATGTACTGCCTAAATTTGGTACAACCTACCAAAACTGCGAATAACTCCTTTTCTATTTGGGCATAGCCCTGTTGACAAGCTGTAAGTGTTTTGGACGCATATTCTACTGGTTTATTATTTTGTAAAATCACTGCACCTACGGCGAATTTTGATGCATCGACAGACAAAACTATGGGCGAATTTACCTCAAAATGTGCTAATACTGGTGCTTCAGTGATTACTTTTTTAAGCCTATCAAATGCTTTTTGATGATGTTCTTCCCAGTTCCATGGAACATCTTTCTTTATTAAATTATTCAAGATGGACGACTCTTGAGAAAAATTTGGAATAAAGCTGGACAAATAAGTGACTAACCCAATGAATCTATGAAGAGATTTTTTGTCATTTGGGGTTGGCATGGCACAAATGGCTTCGATTCGACCAGGATCAGCTTTCATACCTTCTTTTGAAAACAAATGACCCATATACCTAATCTGACTTTGACCAAACTTACATTGACTAGAATTGAATTTTATATTCAACTGACGAGCTCTGTCCAAGACTGATTTTAATCTATGATAATGATCATATTCATTTTGCGCATGAACTAGCAAATCATCTTGGTAAATACATACTCCTTCCAGATCACCGAAACTTTCAGTCATAATCCGGTGAAAGATTTCTGGAGCCACAGATATGCCAAAAGGTAAGCGCAAAAATTTGAATCGGCCAAATGGTGTCCCAAAAACTAACAATTTGGAACTCTCTGGGTCCATCGGAACATTCCAGAAACCAGAACTTGCGTCTAGTGCAGAAAATATACTAGATCCATTTAACTGTGCTCTTATGACATCAATAGTCGGTAATTGGTAGTGCGATCTCATTAAATTTAAATTTAAATTCTTCGGATCCAGACAGATTCGAAGAGCTCCTGACTTACGTTCGGTAATTACCATAGAACTCACCCATTCGGTTGGTTCAGTGACTTTGGCAACTACCCCGTCGTTTTCCATTCGTTTTAATTCTGACTGAACACGGTTATATAGTTTGAATGGTAAACGCCTAGGAGGGTCAATAATTGGCTGGGCATCTGGTTTTAATGTTAGTTTGCAGACTGTAGGTAAACAACCCAATCCTTCGAATACGTCTTTGTACATGTTTTTTAGCTGACTGTAGCTCAAATTATTATTGCGAGACGACATTATGCTCTGAATTCTCTCAACTAAACCCAATTCTTTGCATGTTTTTAGACCTAGAATGGTTGGTACATTTTCATCGATTACGTTAAACATGATATCGTACGTTTTCCCCTTGATGGTACATGGCAACACACAGTGACCTACATTTTTAAGTGTCGTACCACCATAAGAGCTCAACTTTTTATCAGAAGGACTGACTGATTTGACAACATTTAGATCGACAATTTGATTCATTGACATGCAGTTGACTTGAGCTCCAGTATCAAGTTGGGCTCGAACACAGGAATTATTTATGAATATTTCGACATACCATCCTTCTTCGTTATTCGTATGACGGCCTGACTCGACATGGCAAACAAAATAATCGCGATCACTGATGACTACCGCGTTTACATTTCTATAGGGATTACTCGCGTTGGAACTCCGAACTGATTTCAGCCGACACATTTTACTGAAATGATTCAATTTACCGCACGAGGAACACTGCTGACCGACTGCTGGGCATTTTACGCGATGAATTTGACCGCACTGGGTACATATCACTCGCTGTTGGGATGCAGACTGACCGGTGTATTGGCGACTGTTGTTCCATTCCGCTGGTCTGGATGTTGATCGGGATCGGCTGCGTTTCGAGTGAATGTAGCCCTGTCTCATCGTGTTCGTATGTTGATCATTCCCGGAAATTGTAGCAGGATTACGAGTATTAGACCTAGATCTGTGAAAGACTTTGTGTATAGTCTCCCCATCCGCCTGTTTTTGTAGTGACTGAGCTTGTTGATGGGTCAGCTCTAGGCTCTTGCAGATCTGAATAGCTCTGTCCAAGGTCAATTCATCCTCCTGGAGTAATCTCTCTTTCATTTTATAATTTGACTTATTAAGGCCACAAATTAAAACATCTTTTGTCAGACTATTTTTTAATTCACCCAATTCGCAGGTCGAACTTAGGTTTTTAAGATCAGTTACAAAGTCATCGATCGATTCCTGATCTGCCTGCCGACGAGTTAGGAAGTTATGGCGCTCGATCGTGATATTCTTTTTCGGCGTAAAGTGGGCCTCAAACTTTGTTATAAGTTGCGTGAACTTTATTTTTTCAGAATCATCACCAAATGATTGAAATATCACCATTCCCTGGGGACCAATTAGGGACAACAAGAGAGCAACTTTCCTTTTGTCTGACTCCTCTTCTAAACCAGCTGCAACTAGGTAGAGGTTAAATTGTGTCACCCAGTTTTTCCATTTTAGAGCTAGATTCGTACTAGTCTGGCCTTCGATGTCTAAAATACCAATATTTGGTGCTAGATTTATATTGGTTTTAGACATTTTGACGATGTTTACGGAAGAATCGGAATCCGAGTGGTCGGACTCACCTGATTCGCTGTTGCTGGCGTCGGACTCGGACTCGGCGACTCCTGAATCCTTTTTCATCCAGAAATTAAACTGTTGAAAGAATCACTTGACACTTCTGACACCATGTTGTATGTCGTGGTGATAGAATAAAAGAGGACGACTGAAGTTCAATTGAACAATATAGTTATAATCAAGAGAAGACAATTTACATAAGTTTAACATGAGGGTACAGCGGCAGACATATTTAATACAGCAGGGGCTGTTCAGTACAAGAGCAACTAAATAAGAAGATAGCTGACTAAATAATTAATTACAATTATAATTTCAATAATTTATAAAATTCAAATATTAATTTTAAATAATAATTTTAATAAAATTATTATTTTATTTTCATAACAAAGTCACCAAACAAACTGGGCTGGAGGCTCGTCACCGAACTTTTCCATATGATCAAATTCAATAATCTGCGTAAGAAAAGAAGTAGTGTAGAAACAACTAACGAATCATGTTAAAAACCCCGGCTAAAATCTGCCTGGAAACCGCTTGAAGTGCTTGGATTGCTTAACAAAAAAGGCGTATAATATACGCAAGATATTATCTTTAATATCACCCTCATTTACTAAGCGGAAAGGGCGTATCTCCTCTTAATTGGTTATGACGTTAATTTCCATGAAAAAACGCTGCAAATTATTACACAATGGTTTATTATTTTTCTATATAGATCACTCGTCTACAAAATCACCAACCATCCAATATGAAGAAAAAAAGAAAAAAAAAGAAAAAAAAATCAAAATCACCAACCATCGATCGCATTTCGGTCAGCTCTAATTTGAACGGAGATTAGGCCTCTTTTGCGATTCACACTCGTGTTTTGATTTTTTGATTTATATATATATATATTTCAATATAAACCCTTAAATTTTCGTAGGGAGCGAACGGTTTGTCCTACAGAGCTCCGCGTGGTCTTAAAAAATTCTAAAAATTCTATAGAATCTTAAATTGAAGGAAAAACAATACCTTTATATCGAAATTTTTTGAGTTAGGGCGTTTTCAAAATTTCAAAATTGATTTTGGAACCCTTAGAAGTGACCTACATCAACCAAAATCTTCGGGGCACAACTAGACCCCAATTGGAGCCTACATACCAAATTTCATCAAAATCGGTCAATGCTAAGTGGCAAAAGTGCCGCGTACGGCGGACGGCGTACGGCGTACGGCGGACGGCGGACGGACGGCCAAATTTTTATTCGATTTTTGGATTCTACGTACCTTGAAACGTAAACCATCAAATTTTGAGGGGGTGTTAAAATTTTTTTTTTCTTGGTCGATTCCAAAGGTTCATTATTGAAAATAATAAACCAAAAGGCCGTAGTAAGTTGGAGAATGATTGGACCTACCGTATGATGTCCCGAAAATGGGGTAAAAGTATAATTAACTGGACGCGAAACTTAAAAAACGAAAAGTGCTTGTACTAAAAATCTTGTTTTTCGGAGATGCCCTTCTTGCTAAGGACGGCAGAGTAAGTGCCACTGAGCAATCCTCCAATACTAAACTGGAATTTTACAATCATGTTGATGTCTGAGTTGGTAAACAGCAACACAATTGAGAAGTCATTCTCGATTATGATGAGGGATAATCACTATCACATGTGCCTAAATCAACGTCCTTTGGCTCATTTTAAAATACTGAGAAAATTGAGGTATTCCATTGTTATCAATTGGAGTTTCGGTAAAACCACGTTTGCGCGTGAGCCCACCCTGCTGTGTTTGGTGAAATTCATAGAGGACCGTTTCGTTGAACCACATCAATCCTAAACATCAAAATCGGACCATGATTTCAAAAAGGTGTGAATAGAACAAAGATTGATCTCAGAACCAAAGTTGAACAGTGAGCTCAGAGATTTTGATTTTTGAGGAACCAATTTTTACCTGCAACACGAATACAAAGTTTCCGAATTTTGTATCGTGAGGAGAAAAAAACCTTATAAATTATGAAATACAAAAAAGGATAGACAAGGGGTAGATAATGGAGGGTTGAGAAAATTTTCAGTCTGTTTTGAGTGTCCTCTCAAGTGGCCACATTATATCTTTCTCGGCAAAGAGTTGTTCCGGTATCACCACGCTTGTCCATCTCCACTTACTGACTTCTTCAGATTGATCCATGATAGCGAATATAGGAAATTTCTTCAACAAACCGTCAGGTGTATATCCAATGCCAGAATGCATTTTTTAACGCGGTACTTCTTTTTGCCATCATAACCCGGCCAAAAGAGAGACAAAATTACCATTACGAGACGATATTGTACAGGGTGTCTACAAAACAGATCTCATTCCTTCAAGGGGTCGATTCTTCAACTAATTTGCAACAAAAATGTAGAAATTTTTTTAGAGGCTTCTTTTCCGAGTTATTTCAATTTTTAAGTTTTTTTTTCTCTTGAAATCGACCTCATGTCATTAAATCGGCCATAACTCCTTTAATTTGCTGTGATAATTACGATTTGAGGATACCGTTAGAAAGAGCATTACATTTTCCATCTCCCTAATATCAATTAAAATTTTTCCGTTGAATTTTACGCGGAATAAAGCATTTTAAAAAGTGAACATAGTAACTTTTTGAAAACTCTCCTTTTTTCAACGCCCATAATGTCCAAATAATTCGAGATTATGAACTATTGCTGGTAAGCGTAAAAATTGCGCTAGAATCTCAGCTTTCCAACGGTGTAATTAAATAATATTTTAGGATCAAATTAAAGGAATAAATTTGTATCTGAACTCGGGAAAACGTGCATTTTTACCAACGAAATCGACGGTTTGACGGGGACATTCCGGGGTTTTCACAGCCGCGGCTCCTCCAAAGCACAGTCTCCCCGTCAAAAAGTCGATTTCGTTGAAAAAACGCTGCAAATTATTACACAATGGTTTATTATTATTTTTTTATAGATCACCAAATTGTGGGCCCCATTTGGGGTCTAGTTGTGCCCGAAGATTTTGGTTGATGTAGGTCACTTCTAAGGGTTGAAAAATGAATTTTGAAATGTTTAAAACGCCCTAACTCAAAAATTTGTTGTATAAAGGTATTGTTTCTCCTTCACTTTAACATTCTATATAATTTTTAGAATTTTTTGAGACCACACGGAGCTCTGTAGGACAAACCGTTCGCTCCCTACGAGAATTCAAGTGTTGGACGTACGATAAATCAGAAACACGAGCGTGAATCGCAAAAGAGGCCTAATCTCCGTTCAAATTATAGCTGACAGTAATGCGATCGATGTTTTTCTTCATGTTGGATGGTTGGTGGCTTTGCAGACGAGGGATCGATATTGAAAAATTATAAGCCTTTGTGTAATAATTTGCAGCGTTTTTTTGGTGGGTTGGCTCAGTTTTTGAATTTTTTAACTAGTAAGTAACATAATAATAGCGTTAACATTTTATGGAACATTTCAATATACGTTTTAGTGCATAATAGGACATAATTATTTCAATTTTTTATTTGCGTCCAGCCAAACACAATCTCATTTTCAAGAAAAGTGACAGTCGGTTTTTCCCCTGGACCCTTCAATTGAGAACTAGGAGTTTTTAAAAACAGTAATTAAAATTTGAAGTCTGAATTTTAAACTTAAGATTCACTGGAATTTTACGTTGTGATTTATTTTCACTACTGTTCAAATAGACAGTCTGGTACATTCCTCTGTCCCTTAAATAAGGAATTCTCTCCAATATTTTTCTTCGTTCTTCTTATCATGCTTATATGAAATGGGCTCATTATAATATTGGCTGAAATCAAAATGGTATCAAGCATCATTTAACTTCGTATTTCATCTCGTTCAAGATGTTGGTAAGATGTTTGGTTCCAGAATGTTGACTAGTGTTGATACGAGAAAGATGAAGAAGGTTGTTGAAACTACGTAAAAAAATTGCGGTAAAAGCGGAAGGAAAGGACGTTTTTTCGTTTCTCAAGTTCATCGACACGTGAGGTCGGAATGGCGGAAGAATATCCGCAGAGAAGACATATAACGATGAATGTCAAGAGGAGGCGAAATAATTGACATGATGAAGTGACACATGTCTGGCGCCCTCTCTCCCACTCATTCATCGTCTTCGTTCTCCATCTTTCTCGAGAGGCTTTGGTGGCGTTCATACATATTCAGGAGGCACGTCTTGCTTATTTCGCGGAGGCATGTTCAGCTTTATTCCGAGGGGCTGGGAGGTCGGCTGAGGCGACAGCCAGGAAGATGCGGCGTGGATGAAGCGTGAGTGCACCGATCAGTCATCCACGTCATTTCCGTAAAGTTACGCCTTTCTCGAAAATCCCCGGTAGGTGTTACTTTTGAAGCTGTGCATTTCGGGAAAAAAATGAGTGCCGTGCGGGATGAGAGTTTCAAGTTCTCGCACAGCAGCAACCACAGTTCTGATCATTTTCAGGCGTGGTGAGAAAAATTCATGTTGGCGGGATGCAAGTTTCTGCACGAGAACATGCTAAATTAATGCAATTAACCATTTAGGGTGAAATTCACACAAATTCTGACTTCGGATTGTGATGACTAAGACCTGCTGCTCAACCAGAGATGGATTGACGTTCCAACTCCTGCTAAAAAGAAATGCATAAGAAGTCACACAGGCTTTGAGAAATGTTCAATCATTGTGTATTAGGGAATAGATGCTCCGCCTTTCTTAGCCCCCACCAATATTACCTAGGAGTGACTACAACTGAACACCTTGATTTCCTTATCTTCCCTTGTTTGCTCTCAAAGCATTGACCACTTCACATCACTCTCAAAAACTTCCGTTTTGGTTTATTATTTTCAATAATAAACTTCTAAGGGTTCAAAAATGAATTTTGAAAGTTTGAAAACGCTCTACCTAATTCAAAAAATTTTGATATAAAGGTATTGTTTTTCCTTCAATTTAAGATAGTATAGAATTTTTAGAATTTTTTGAGACCACGCGGAGCCCTGAAGGACAAACCGTTCGCTCCCTACGAGAATTTAAAGGTTGGACGATAAATCAGAAACACGTGTGTGAATCGTGAAAGAGGCCTAATCTCCGTTCAATTTTTCTTCATGTTGGATGGTTGGTGGCTTTGCAGACGAGTGATCAATATTGGAAAATAATAAACCATTCAGTAATAATTTGCAGCGTTTTATTCGATTTTTGGATTCTACGTACTTTGAAACGTAAACCTACAAACTTTGAGGAGGGGTTAATACATTTTTTTCTTGATCGATTCCAAAGGTTCACTATTGAAAATAATAAACCAAAAAAACCATATATTGTACCGAGGTTTTTACTGATAGGATCGCGATTAAATACACTTCAATTAATCTAAAAAACTTACATCGAAATTGAGCTGCGATTTCGAACGCATAGTTTTGCCCTTGTTATTACAGACAGGTGAAAACATTCAGAGATCTAGCTAAATATTTGTATGTGATGGACATTTCGATTCTTGTGGACAAATGTTTTTTACTATCTCTTGCACGATATCAAAAAATTTTGTTAATTTTCTTTCTCAAAAGTTGATGAAAGTACCTATTTGGAACTACTAGTAATAAATTATATTGGTATAATAATTTGGTACTAATAATAAATACGATAACAATATTGATCACTCGTAATATTAGTCTGATTTGTATCTATTAAGAAGGATTTTGAATACCAAACCGTTCGAGAACACATTGTGTGGAATCATCGGTGACTGTTCTCATAACACCCCATCACGCTTAAAAATGAACAAAAAGAAACTCAATTTCAAATGCTTGCATACGAGTCTGCATCACATTGGGACATTTTCATGTCAACCACTAGGTACACAAAATCAAAATAAGAAAACAGTTGATTGTTCTCTAGGCAACACAGTGAGTCTATTTTATTTATTTATTGGTCGCGTGAGCAAGATTTGCTTAGTTTTCGTGACGATTTTTCAGTTCATGTGCCAAAGCAAAGACATGAAAATGTCAATCAATTTGTGTTTTTGAATGAAACATCTCAATCGATTTTCTGTTTGTAAAGGCCCTGGTGAATGTCTCCATCAAACTTCGGGTTCATCAAAACTTGATTTCAATGGTTTTAAAATCGTCTCCCATGGTGTGCTTTTTTCCCAAATGTAAATACATTTTTTTAGCTGATACTAGTAAGTTCCAAGTACAACTTAGTCCTTTACTCACTTATTGAAACAAATGAAACACAATTCTCATTGAATATAATAAAATGCAGAAAACCAACAGCAGGCTGGTTGAGGTTAACCAAACATCTATTGCTTATAATTTTTAAGGATTTTTTAAAGAAGGACTTTTGCTTTACTTTTAGACTTGAGAACAACTTGATTTGAAATCAGGAAACATCAAGATGCAAGGCTTCGTGCAAGTTTTGCCCATGAATCTATTGCCATCTAGTTGAAACAATACTCATTGCCATCTGGGACATTTAGCCTTGAGCCAAACCAATGAGCCAATCTTTGCAAATGTACAACATTTTTTTTAAACATATTTTAATTCTCGAATGTTGCAGAAGAATGTGCTGTATCGAATGCTGCTTAGATGAGTAAACTTTGACTTAATGATTTACAGATGGATTGTAGAGCTGCTGAGGACGATGATCTAGGTATATCAAACAAACAAAGTATTTGGATTAATACTCAAATCTCCTGAAATCCTGTGTTCGTTTGAGCGAGCGTCTCACAAGGAGCTCCATGGACATGAAAGCACGAGACCTAGCTAATGGTGAACGCGATCATCGGTTGTATTGGAAGGATTAAGGAACACTGCGGCGAAGGAAGAGAGGATGTTCAGTTGTTACAAACAACACGTGGAAGGGGGGTCTGATAAATCCTACGTCGACTTTGAAGGGTTAAACCTTGCCAGGGCGGGGACTTTGTTAACAGTAACCGCCCACTTAAGCCCTTAATAAATCCCGAACCTCCCCAAGCTGCTTCTGCTAGTCTCTCTCCTCCTCCATCACCCCCAGTTACTGCGTTTGCAGTCTCCACACAACGTTCACCTTCAGACTCTCCTGAACAACTTTTGTTGAGTTGCAAGAATTGTTCTCATTTGACGCAGAACTGGTGCCTCTAAAACTACCATGTTATTTTGCCCCCACACTAATGAAGGGAGGTAAGCTCAGGAGATCAACGAAATTTGGGGTTCTCTAAATAAAACTATCTCTCGCCTTCCACGTTTTAGATGTTTTCTATGATATATGAAAGGCTTACATGGCGTAGAACTCTATATACTTTGTTACTGTTGGATCGAGGGTAGCGCAAACGAGATTTCCCAGAAACGATCTATCATCTCGATTTTACTCAAAATTGGTAATTTGAAGGATATTATCCTTCAAAAAAAGAAGGAATAGAAAACGTGTCACCAGAAAAGAAAAATAGAAGGCGTGTCACCAGAGGAGTGCGATATATTCTCGCTACCAGTGAACAAAGGTGGCATAGTCTGGACAGATCCGGTTTCAACGGCAAGTGCAATGTTTCAAATATCGAAGTCTAGCACTACAGTTATAGATATGCAGCAAGGAAGGAAGCAATGAGAAACCGAAATCTCACGGAAGACATTTTTCTTGAATCAGCACTCGCAAAATTTGAGCCAGATTGGAAAAGGACAATCCAGCGAGCAGTGCTCAAGGCATCGAGAACAGAGAATTCAAGTTGGCTCTCAGCTCTGCCATTGAAAAAGCATAATTTTGACATGTCTCCATACGAATTTCGTGACGCCTTAAAGTACAAGAGGTTGCCAGTCGAAATGCCTGTTGCATGCGATGGGTGTGGATGGAGGGATTTTATGCTGTCACGCCTTGAGCTGCAAGACAGGTGGTCTCATTACATGACATTCAGGACTTCGAGGAGACCGTTGTTCGATGTTCGTGTCGTTGACTGATGCCTCCTCACACTTTCTTCATCCAGTGTACACAGTACTCAGAAATGCCGAGGAAGAGAAGAAAAGGAAGTACCAGGCAGCATGTGAGGAACGTCACGCCTCTTTTACCCCTCTTGTAACGTCTGTGGACTCCACGTATGCACTGCAAATGGCAGCATTTTTGAGGGTTCTGGCTGACCGTCTGTGTGAGAAGTGGGATCGGCCAATACTGGAAGTAAAGGAATGGCTAAGGACGAAGTTTTCTTCTCCATACTGCCTTCGTGGGGCGAGAAGGGAATGGAGAGCACACTACTCAGTGGAGTAGTTACTACAAACTGGAGCCAGTTATGGCCTAAACTAAATTCAATCTCCTTTAGATTGTTTTCAAAAAGATTTTCCAGGCAATTATTTCTCAGAAAATTTACTTGTTATGCGAAATAAATTTATTGTTGTACTGGTATTAAATGTATGGGGTTAGTTCCGCTAGTTATAAGAACACAATTATTATCCACGTACCGTATAGGAGAATCCGTCGTAACCATCAAGTCGAGAACAGGAGGCGAGCGCTTTCGATGTAAGGACGTCATCTTCAGGCCAACGAGAGAGTACTAAAGTTTGTCAGTCCGTCGTTCTATTTATATAGTCGGGGTGATAGGGAGATGAAAAGGATCAGAAAGGAAGGGGGGGGGGGGACGTGGTAACGAGACCACGTGGTGAAAGGTTGTTTGTCTGTCATGTCAAGTGAAAGGGAGAGATAAAACTAATCCTATTAGCTAATTGTACATTAACGACGAGGTCTTCTACTCTAAACTATGAATATATAATAAACTAGCTTACATACCTAACTTATTGCTAAATTATTTACTTGTATCTACTTGCGGCACTTTCCCCACATAGCAATGACCTATTTTGATAATATTTGGTAAGTGCCCCGAGGATTTTGGTTGATGCAGGTCACTTCTAAGGGTTGAAAAATGAACTTTGAAATTTTGAAAACGCCCTAACCCAAAAGATTTTGATATAAAGGTATTATTTTTCCAACAATTTAAGATATTATAGAATTTTTATAATTTTTTGAGACCACGTGGAGTCCTGTAGGACAAACCGTTCGCTCCCTACGAGAAAATAAAGTTGGACTTACGAAGAAAGAAGTCAGAAACACTTGTGTGAATCGCAATAGAGGCCTAATCTCCGTTCAAATTTTAGCTGACCGAAATGCGATCGATGTTTTTCTTTATGTTGGTTGGTGGTAACAATGGCAAAGACGTGTTCTTTGCAGACGATTGATCTATAGAGAAAAATAGTAAACCTTTGCGTAATAATTTGCAGCGTTTTTATGTCGGATAATTCATGTCCATGGTCGTATACATGGTTTGCGTAGTTGGAGCATCTAGTGTTGAGTCGGAAAGATCTGATTTGTTCGGTGTATCTTCTTTCTAAGTTACGTCCTGTTTGACCGATGTACGTGTGTTTACAGCTCCAAACCAGCTTGTAAACTATACTTCTGTCGTATGTGTTAGTTTTGTCAATGCAATTGTTTCAGACTGAAACTTTCAGTTAGTTTTTCAGTGAGTTGTCAGTTTTGAATATGGTCGAAAGTCCTTCCTTCTGGAAAAGGTTGGTGAGTTCATAAGACTCTGGTTCAGTGTTTGTGAAGGTGCAGCGTTGGTTCATGTTTGTGTCTCGTGGTTGTGGGTTGTTCTATTTGTTATTGTATTGTCCGAGTAGTTTGTCTACCGTTTTCTTTGTGTATCCATTGCTTCGCGTAAAACATGCCTCCTGCACTCGACTTGCTGGTTACGACGGATTCTCCAATACGGTACGTAGATAATAATTATGATTGTTTCATTGTTTGCCTAAAAAAAGAAGCTACGATACCTACTTGTAAAGAAGCAAAAAACATTAACATAATTGGGAACTGTTTCTCGAGTTCGGGGAACTCGATATTATGAAAATCATGATTGAAATTGAGAAATTTATCGGTAGGTACCACACTTTAATAGCACACTCAAACGTTTTACTCCAACACATTCTGTTAGTCCATTGCTCTTGTTATTCTAGGTGAAGAGAGTTTTTCATACCATTAAAAACTATTTTGTGGTAGGTGAAGTTAGGAACAGAATTCGGGATGACAATATTACCTTTCTTTTTGTGTGTGGTTTCCGTTGTGCTGGGGACCTCCGTTGTCGTAGTGGAAGGAGCGGGGATTTCTGTGAAAAAAGAGACAAACCGCATTTAAAATCTAAGAGTGATTGATTACCTAATTGGGACCGAGAAGAAAAATAATTTAAAATTATCAATCTTAGTTTCGGTTGACAAGAACGGAGGGAAAAAATAAAGACTAATGGTTGTGCGAGGTCGGTGCGTGCGAGGAAAATGTTCCTTGTTTCGACTCCCTTTGGACCTTTTGTGTTCCTTTTTAACTCAATAACGCAGCGAAGTTGATAAGTGAATAGGATCTCCCACACACTAGCACACCTTCGCACACAAACATGATGGTGCCATTTCATTCCGGTATCAGCCGTCAGCTACACGCCATGTGCCCTGTGACTCATGGTCCTTCGAGACGTATCGAACGGTGAGTTGACGGTTTATGGGAGGAAGAAGAAACAATATCCCTGATTGGCCCTAAAAGGTTGGAGACTGCGGCTACGGTTTCCTGTATGCCCGATATGTTATACTCCGAGCATAACAAGATGGAATTTTAGTATCCCAAATTAAATTAATGGCTTTTACGAATAAATTGTAGATCACACCGAATTTCTAAGTCGAAGAACATGACAAATATGTTTGTCGTGTTGGGTGGACAGAGTAATATTTCTACATCTGATGCAAGTGTCAGTCAGTAGGTGTGGTCTCCACATAAAAAAGTCTGCCAAGTGGGTGTGGCACATAGCTTCCTCGTATCCATAACCCGATTAAATGGATGATCCGATGCATTGTAGCTAATCTCAAAACATCAATCTCTAAGTACCTCGCA
The DNA here is from genome assembly GCA_009739505.2 of Apolygus lucorum. Taxonomy (NCBI): domain Eukaryota; kingdom Metazoa; phylum Arthropoda; class Insecta; order Hemiptera; family Miridae; genus Apolygus; species Apolygus lucorum. The sequence continues at coordinate 45,872,238 of CM019177.2, read as the reverse complement.
CTATCCTCTTAAGGAACCATTTTCACCCACAGACTGAGAGACACACAGACTGGGAGTCACTGTTCAAAAATGTTTAGAATGGCCTGAAACGTAAAACACTAGTAGAAATTTTGGTTTTTGATTTTTCAACCTTAAGTGAAAACAATGCTTCCTCTACTTTGGTAGACTCAAAAGCAATTAGGTACGTTTTATTGTAGTACTACTATATTATTATATTAATTCGCCACAAAATCCCCATTCCGATCGATGCACTTCTGGATTCTTTCCATCAACTCAGCTATACTTGTGCCATAACGGTATACCTCGTCATCGTCAAAGGAACATGTGCTGTTTAGGTGGGTTGCAATGTCCCATTTACTCGTACATGTTAGTTCTCCAAAAAAGGACATAAGGGGAACCCCTGAGTGACTCATCATGCAGGTAGGTAGAGTGAGGTACGGGGTAGAATACGTCATCCGACGTCACCCTCCTCCACTCTCCCTTTACCTTGTTAAAGAAATATAAAAGGAGGACTCAGGGCTTTTCCTTCATGCATTCTACTACAACAAATCGACTTGATCATTTCTCTCTCTCCTTCGTCACATCTTTGCAGCCCAAGTTCCTCGGAGGTATCGGTAGCCCATCGCGCCAGCCTCCGCTCCCATCTTACCTAGGAGTTGTCTTCCCCAACTAGCCAATAGGTAAACGTACCGCCTCCTTCCGGTCTGCGGCTATCGGGCCGACGAACGCGGCTGAGCTAAATTTCTATGCACTCCTGCAAACGATAGGTGGAAACGCGCCGGGCAGAAAGTGCATAGAATAGAATAGAATACAATAGAAACCATCACTCGGCAACACGCTGACATAACATGGGTGAATAAGTGGTAATCACTCGATGCAAAATTCTGTGAAGTCTCAATATCCCGGTCTTGCAGTCTCATTTTTGAAAATAGTGGATCTACCGGATTTTGGAACTGCAGGCCACTAATTGACCATGGCAGTAGGAGTACGTCCATCCAACATAACTAACGTTTCCCTATCTTCAGCGATTCCTCTCAAAACTCTCGTCTCTCTGGTATTCAGACACGCAAAGAAAATGCCAAGTCACCGCGATAATTAGGATTATTAGCTAACCTCTCCCCCAAACGGCTCTACATCATCGCACTTTTTCTTCATTTTCCGCCTTAAAAACTCCCAACGTTTGGAAAGAACTGAACGGTGGGCGGGGGACAAAAAAAAAAAAGTTGAAAAGATAAATGAAACGATGACGGTATCCCCAGAACCTAAAAGTTAATTAAGCGTGAGCTAAGAAACTTTCAACTTCCACTCAACTTTTAAAACCTTCCCCCACTTCTATAGCAGTAGCAGCTACCGGTCGGCGCTAAGATTATAAAAGTTCACGCGAGTTGGGTTGACAGAAAACGAGAGGGTAATGAACGAGATAAAAATGGACCTTGTTGCGACTTGGCGGACTCCATTTCGCCTCTTTGGGGTAATGAGTACGACTTGTTATTCCCGGCATGACCTTCAGTAGAGTGGCGTGGCTGTGTAACCTGGTCCTCGCGGGCAAAATTTCAAGACTTCCAAATGGGATTTTTCCGAGCTCCTACTTTCACTAAACCTAGATAATTTGATTTCGAATCTACCAGGGAGGGAGAAGTACTGTAATTGATTTTGGGGGGATGAAACAAAAATGCCCCCCAAAATGAAGATACCACTAACACTTTAAGTTTTGAACCTTCTTTAGAAATTTTGGTGTCAGTATACGCAAATTCATACAAGAACTTTACCAATGTACGATCTGATTTCAGATAATTTTACCCGCTCAGGTGGTCCTATGAATTGAAAACATAGAATCTATTGGTGACAATCTCAATCATTATTACCTATCTACCTACCTAGTTAGCGTAGGATAGGTAACTTGTAATAAGAGGAGGCTCTCCCCACTTGTCCACTGGGCTAGTCAGCCATATCGTTTCCTGCTGTTGTTAAGTTGTGTCGTTCTCAGTTTTCATCTTCAATAAAATCCTCTGCCAATTAATCACGCGTTGTTATTTCTGCCTTGAGGTTATGAGCCCAGGCAGGTCGAGGTGAAAGTAAAATTTGTGATAGTCAAAGTGGAGTTTGAAGGTGAGTAGATTCGTCGGAAAAATCGTTGGTTAGAACATAGTCCGCGGCCGGTTCGGTTCGGTCCTTTGTGAAGTTGTTCACATTGTCGGTTTCGTTTCACCTGCTAACGATATGGTGGCCAATATGTCTCAACTGGTCAATATCAAATTCTTTGATGGATCAGGGTTTGAAAACTGGAGCTATCGTTTGGAACGCTTGCTCGAGAAAAACGAGTGTTTAAACGTGATGAACACGACAATACCCGAAGATAACCCCGACGAGTGGGAAACTCTGGATGCAAAAGCGAAATACCTATTGGTACAATGCATCGCTGACAACGTACTTGACTTGGTAAAGTAGAGGTAAGAGGGGGTTCTCCCCACTTCAGCCATATCGTTTCCTGCTGTTGTTAAGTTGTGTCGTTCTCAGTTTTCATCTTTAATAAAATCCTCTACCAATTAATCACGCGTTGTTATTTCTGCCTTGAGAACCTACCCTACATAATTCCACCTGTATCCAGTTGAGAGTTCTCTTTATTTTTCCAAATAAAAGCTCAAATAGAGAGTTATAATTGGTCGGAAATTAAAACAGGGAGTGAAGAAATTGCGAAAAATGAATAATTGCCTTAGCTGAAAAATGCAATTTCTCTCTTGTGCTTGAGAAACGAGTTATTTCATCTTTGCTCGCTCTTACTGGAATCGAATACTGAGGTCAAAAACTATGAACTCCAACCACCCTTGTGGTTATCGAGGGTGCTGAATTCGATACTGAGGTCAGAAACCACGAACACCAACCACAATTGTGTGATTTCACAGGAAATTGGAGGGTGATTGAGACTGCAGTGTGATGATCTAGGCAAAGGATCGGATCATCTGTACAATCTAAAAATCACGTAATTGATTCGAGGAAGTGTGCATCACATACTTGGTAGATCAAGTTTTTTCTCAAGCAACTGTTTGTTTCATAACATGAAAATATAGTAGAGAACGGAAGAAAAACTGTCAAGTTTGGCTCTTCATTTTGACTTGATTTAGATTGTTTAAATTGTTCTGGGAGACTTCTTAATCTTCTAAAATACTGTGATGGTGGGGTTCAGCTGTGGCCGAGCGAGTTCCGGCATGTGTCCCTGGCGGCGAGACACGGACCGGTTGCGTAGCCGTGAGTTCGGGGCTCGCCTCGGGTAGGCCGGTTGCAGTTCCCCCTCGTCACAACCCAGGGCGGTGAGGCCAATGGGAAGCCATGAGCGAAATCATCAGAAAAAATTATGATCTTCCCTTAGGAGGCTGATGACGTCCGCGACGCCAGGAATGGCAGACGGACAAAAATTCAACCTGAAATGGTTGTTTACTTTACTTACTCTACTTACTACTACTGTGATGGTGTATTTGTGGACTTTCTATAGAAATTGAATATTTGCATCGCATCCTGGTTTCATTGCATTCCTTAGTTCTGATTTTTCCGCTATTCATTTTAAGAATTCTGTACATGAATGTCACCAACATTGTCGTGGAGAGCTTTAACCGAAACTAGTTATATTCTCAAGTTTAGATGACCAATTAAAAAACAATATTTTCATGTAAAACAACAACATTGTCGAGATATTACAACTATTTACAACTCACCATCCAGTTTGATCATCCCGTCCGTTTCCCCGAGAGAGTTTTTGGCGACGCACTGGTACGTGCCGAAATCGGACTTGTCGACTGAACGTATTTTGAGCATCATGTATTTGTTGTAGCCGTTGTCCATAGAAACAGCTTCGTATTTGTCACCTGAAACAGACAGGTCTACACCACAGTTGTACACAACGTTACATCCCCCGTGCGCTGTGCTACTGTGCGCTGAATCCTAGCGCTGTGCAATGACCAGTCTACATAAATAAATACAAAAAGAGGAGAAAAAGCCCCATTTTTACTACTTTGCCGAACGAAAATGAAAATACGAAACAAAATTCTCGTATCTACAGAATATTAAAATCAGAGAAGAAGCAGTCGTTCGCTAGGTACTTTCCTGTAAAACTGGCTTTTACTTTCGTACTACCAATATTGAACATGATTATGTTGTTGTTGAAATGGTTTAAGTAAAAAATGTGATTTAGCTGTATGATTGTGAGTAGCTTCTTGAATCGATGTCAGGTAGTTTGAAGAATATTTTTCAACGATAGTGTCTTTCGTATTATTATAACATCCTATTGCTCAGATTTTCGAAGTGTTGATTTAAAATTTATTTTCTATGGTACTCACGAATAACGTTTTTCTTGCTAAACTCTTTTTTCATTTTAAGGGATAGAAAAATTGGAGTGAAAAATGAGCAAAAAACGAAATTTTCTTACGATTTCTAACTTTTGAGAATTGTTCACCTTACTTCTACATCGTTGATAGGGGAATCAAAGAGACGTTCACTTCAGAAATACTAGAGATTTTCAAGTAAGTTGTAAATAAGTCTTAGTGTTGGGATTTTGGGTACCTGTAACCTATAGGATTTGGGCTTCCATCAAACAGTTCCCACTACTCACACGCTTAGTTAAAAAAAAAACGAAAAATAACTTCACGTATGTAACAAATTGATAAACTTACAAATTCCCTATCCACTTAGACCGTAAAATGAATTACACTATATCCTTTCATTGGTTCGACGAAAATTCCCAAACAAGAAGGACGCATCAAGTCTACCCATAAGTCTGAATTGAGGTAGGAATTTCCACAATATCCTGAAAAAATTTCAACAATTGACCTTAGTGGGGTCTTTGATACGTCTTTTATCACCTCCCAAGCCTAGGATGCAGTCAGACATTTCTGAATTGAGGTACCCATTTCAATATTGATTCCAAATTTTGTCCACTGTTTCATCTATTTACATAGCTAGAATGCAAACGGTAAACTGCAATAATGCAAACTGTAAATTCAATTCACAGGCCTAAAATGCAGTTTATCACTCCAACATTGGTGGGTATAGATACTAAAATCCAGCGACAAATGGCGATTAATCGTCCTCCTAACATCCATTTTTCCACGCAGGTGTCCATTTTAGGATATATTTATAAAACGAGTGGTTTTCATGGCGCAAAGTGTAAATCTACACAAATTTTTAGATTTGTAATATTTTACCTCGACATTGTAATTCAATTGTACGAATATTTTGTTCTTCTTGCACAAAATTATTCAAGTGTTGAAAAGGGGTAAATTTTACTTACAAAACTCAACCAGTATTTTGGTGAATCCATTGTCTGAGCTGAATTGGAATAAATGTTAGGTTATTGGTAGTTTATTAAGTAACAATTCTGTGTTGCCTTACCAGAGACGATCATGTCGCCCCTCTCAGTGGTCCAGTAATTAATGGAGACGGGGTAGGCCTCCGTGTGACACTCTAGAGAGACATCTTGGCCGACGTACGCTCCTTCCAGTTGGTTCGGGATAGAAAGCATCGGTGGAACTGCAACAAGATAAATCACCATTCTCAGTTATGACTCACAAAGTGAGAAAGCTAGGTAAGTCAAAAACCTGTTTAATTAGGCTGATAAGTTGTACGATTTTTTAAAAATAATATTTATTGGCTTCGAACAGTTATTCATACAGCCAAACTAAGTACAGTTATAAAAAAATTAAATTTTAAATTTAGTTTAAATATGTAGGTACAAACAAAATAATTAAATTTCTAATTCCACTTCACACACAAAATTATAAATTGAGGAGTAGACGTTCATGTCACTGGTTCCTACAATAGTGTCGAGGTTAAACGAATTTAAAATAACACTGTACACGAATAACAGAATAACACTGTATAAAACTGTGTACGAATTTAGAATAACACTTTTTGTTTGCCTCTTGATGATTCAAATGAAGGGATTTTACATTAGGTAATACAATCAATACTTACATTGAACCCTCAGCATCACCCTTTTCGATATGGAAGGAGGGACGCCGTTGCTGGCTATGCAGAGATATGCGCCCATGTGCAGTCTGCTCACTTTGGTTATGTGCAGAACCTCTCCATCGATCACGTTAACTGCAACAATTAAACAAAACCTGAATGCCTTAATCGTTCAGAAATGCGAGCAGAATCTTACAAATATAATGTGTACAAAAAATAAGAAATTAATTTCCAATCAGTTTCATACGTAAGAAGATACCGGTTCAAGTAAAACTATATGTCGGCGGCATCGCCAGTATTCAAATTAGACGCCACAGGAATATTATATTCTTATTATAATAATAAGATCTCCGAATCGGCTTTTCGGTGGATCGAACGAACGTGACGCGTATTGAATCAGCTATCGATACAGGGCGCGTGTATCGATGTATCGAGAGGGGAACCCCGCGAAGGGAGGTCGGCCTAGTGATGTTTCTCAAGTTGAATCCAATCGTAATGCTATTGAAGAGAAATGAAAGTGGTGTGATAATGTCGAGTTATGATTAGTGAAGTCGCCCTCCACGTCACATACTTAATAATCATCATTAAGCAGTCTAAAACTTATGACTCCCGGTACCCAACGAGGAATACTGTGTTGCGTATCCTCCTGGTGCTATACTGCTGACAACGCATATTTCTGGAAAACCCTCAATTATACTCATCGAGCCACCTAAAAAAACGCTGCAAATCATTGCTCAAAGGTTTATTATTTTCTGTATAGATCACCCTTCTGTATAGATCACTGGTTCTCCATCAATAGCACCTACCACCATCTGTATTCTCCCTTGACCTTCCCTCTCAAATTTCAGCTTCCTGCGTTCAATAGGATTGAAAATGACTTCGGAGCTCACTCAGCTGATCAGTGATCTGAGGAGTGAAGAATATCTCCTTGAATGCTGGAGACGCCTGGAAGAACACTTCCATTCAATAGGATTGAAAATGGCTTCGGAGCTCACTCAGCTGATCAGTGATCTGAGGAGTGAAGAAGATCTCCTCGAATGCTGGAGACGCCTGGAAGAGCACTTCCATTCAATAGGATTGAAAATGGCTTTGGAGCTCACTCAGCTGATCAGTGATCTGAGGAGTGAAGAAGATCTCCTCGAATGCTGGAGACGCCTGGAAGAGCACTTTCATTCAATAGGATTGAAAATGGCTTCGGAGCTCACTCAGCTGATCAGTGATCTGAAGAATGAAGATGCTTTTGAGCAATGATTTGCAGCGTTTTTTACCCACCAGCATTTTTTTTACCTACCAACTTTTTTTTACCTACCAGCTAGGTACTACCTACCACACCATACTGGCTTCACACCTTCACAATCAAGTTTATTAGAAAGAACTAAACGCTTCACACTCGATTGGAAAAATAGAAAGCTTCATATGGAAATTTGATTACTGGTTACGCAGAAGGCAAAACTGTATACAAATCGAAGAAATGAACAGCGATCGCATTTTAGTCCGATAAAATTTGAATGGAGATTAGACCTCTTTTGCGATTCACACTCATGTGTTTTATCGTTTTATCGAAGGAAAACCTTCAAGTACTCGTAGGGACCGAACGGTTTGTCCTACAGAGCTCCGGGTGGTCTCAAAAATTTTTAAAAATTCAATACTATTTAAAATTGGTGAAAAAACGATACCTTTATTTCGAGAGTTATCGAGCTACGGCACTCTTGAAAATTTCAACCCTTAATTTCCACCCCTTAGAAGTAATTGACATCTACCAAAAGCTTCGCGGCACAACTAGACCCCAAATGGAGCCCATATACCAAATTTGAACCAAATCGGTCCAGTGTTGCTAAGAAAAGTGCCGCGGACGGCGGACGGGGGACGGCGGACGGCGGACGGACATTGCAAATTTGGATTTACGCACCTTGAAACGTAAAGTGACAAAGTTTGAGGGGGGGTTATAAAAATTTTTTGCGATACGATCTCATAGGCTTATTATTAGAAATAAGAATATTAGAAATAATAAACCAAAAAGAGTCCGATCACAAGAAACTTCGAGATCTTGATTCCTTAAAAACTACTTCCCTAATTCTGATTTTTTGTTGTTCAATCAATGGAAAAATCTAAAAATTTCTCGTATACTGTGTAAAATTACACTCCGATTTCGAAACCTTCCAAATTGTCAAAGGCGAGTCGTAAAATTGTTTGCACTAGTAGAACAAATTTGATTTGGATAAAAAAATGTTTCGCATCATCAGAAATGAATTAATTTGGGATCAATACTCACTAGAATCGAATCTTCTTGAGACTGAAGTTTCAAGCCAAACTGCTAACCCATTGACAACAAAACAACAATACTGCTGAAGTCTACTGAGACAAGAGTGATAAAATTTATCACATTTAATGGCGTGACCTTATTTGTCCAACCTGAGATTAGTGTCGCTGCTTACCCTTCTGTGTGTTTTTTCTCTTATAAAAGTTGACCAGAATTTTAATTTTAATGTAATGGACATGTAATGGACATGTAATGGACATGTAATGGACATGTAATGGACATGTAATGTAATGGACCTAATATAATTAGGTAATGAAAATATACATTTTAATGAATTTAAAAAAAGAAACATGACGTGTGCGATGTTTATGTTTCTTTTTTTAAATTCATTAAAATGTATATTTTCATTACCTAATTATATTTCCTATTATAACTTTTCTTTTGTACTTATTGCTGAAAATGCATATCTGAAAAGCAATAATTTGTGCAACCCAAAAAAAAAAAATCACTGGCTCTCAGATCCCGAAGGAATACGGGAAAATGAATAATTGACATCGCTAAGACCTACAATTTTGGCGAAAACCTCAACAATGAAAACATAGTAGTTAATCTCAAAACACCAATCTCTAAGTACCTTTCACTACCCTCATAGGGGACCATCTACATGCTAATCTGGACAATCCTAGAAAATTTCATCAAATTCGGATGAAAAATGTAAGTGAGTAGATGCATGTGATTGGATCAAAAAATGCTTAGCCTCGGCTGGGATTCGAACCCGGGACCCCTGGGGGATAATTCTATGCGCTACCTCTGAGCTATTGATGCCTAGTGATGCAATGAATAGGATTTGAGATTCTCACAGGGGACCATCCCTCTATGAATGAATCCCTTTATGAAAAACCATTATCTATGATTTTCATAGGAGACCATCTAAACACTACTCAGTAACATCCCTGGAAATTTCATCGAAATCGGATGGAAAATGTAGAAGTTATGGCTGTTACATGGAATTCACGTTTGCGCATGCGCAGCGGCTACTATCAGTCCGGGGGTAATGATCTTCATTGGAGACCATCTACAACCTAATCCGCATAATCTCTGAAAATGTCATCGAAATCGGATGGAAAATGTGGAAGTTATGGCCGTTACAAGGAATTCACGTTTCCGCGTGCGCTGCGGCTACTATCAGTCCGGGGGTAATGATCTTCATTGGAGACCATCTACAACCTAATCCGCATAATCCCTGAAAATTTCATCGAAAAAAGGGTAAAAAAGGAGGAAGTTATGGCCGTTACAAGGAATTCACGTTTGCGCATGCGCAGCGGCTACTATCAGTACGAAGGTGATGATTTTCATAGGGGACCGTCTACACATCAACCCGCACAATCCCTGAAAATTTCACAATCGGACAATAAATTCGTATAGTTATGCGCGTTACATGGAATTCATGCCAGACACACAGACAGACAGACACACAGACACGGAACCAAAATTGTTCAGAAAGATCTAAAACGCAAAACGCGAGTGAAATATTGATTTTGGAGAACTTTTTTTTTCGTCCTTGAAAAGTGAAAACAAAGCTTCTGCTACCTTGGTAGACTCGGAAGCAAAATTGCAAAAACGCGTAATATGGACGGTTTTAAATAATCCTAGAACAGTAGTAAAATATTTACGTTTCTAACGCGGGCGGTACGGAGTACTCAAAGAGGCGAGCACTCGACTTTGACGGTTGATAACTAACTAATGAAGCCCGCAAAAAATATTTGCCGTGATTTCCGCGTAAAGGTAATTGTAGAAGGAGAATACTCAGAATCCTATCTCCCTGACGAGAGAGAACTTTGAGTTATTCCAAAAATTTAACTGAGGTGGTGAGGGGGGAGGGAGAGCAGTGTGTAGAAAATGGTTAAAAAAATGGGAGAAGGTTACTCAGTTTGGACTGTACTTCAATTGTGAATTGATGTAAAACCTCGTAAAAAACGCTAACTCAACTAAAAAAATGTTCTCTCACAATTTTTTACCTTTAGAATTATATATTTGTCCCTAAGAAGCCTTCGTAATTATAATTTTCTGCGCGAACGAAAAGCTTCCGCAAGTTTGAAACGAAGAATCGAAAAAATGAGGAGTTATTTTCGAAAACCAACCCTAATCGGTTGACGTTTAGCAAAGATGTGCAAAGATTCAAACTAACGACTTCAATAACTTTAATCCCTGCTTTGTCACTCGCAACTTCTAGCTCATATTTGTTTAATCCTCAAACAACAAAAGGGATCTATGAGCCACCAGTACATTCGGAAATACCTGCAGAGAAGAAGATTGAGAATCCTTTTCCCTCCTGACGCTCTCTCACATCTTATCTTTATCTCCCTTTAACCCTCCTGTTACACCTTCCATCTTGGACAAGATATCGTATCTCCCCGGTTAAGTGGTAGTTTAAGGAGTGAAAGGAGAGGGTACTCTTTTCGGTTAGGGCGTTTTTCCTTAGCGTTAAAAACCCTGCAGGAATTCATCCACCCCCAGGGACGGTCCCTAAAACAGGAAACCTCCTCGGAGGGTCGGGTCGCTAACAGTTATCTCTTCGGATCCTTTTGCCCTGAGCCTGTCTTTATATAAATAGCACAATCTCCGGCCACAGAACGATACCCTTTCACCCATTTATCACTGTCGGTGGACGATACGATGCTGGGAGCCAGCCCTTTCTGTCCCCCTTGCCCTTTCATCAACCGATTTACTCAACGCTCTAATAAACCTTTCAGCTGTCTTTTCGAGGGAAATCCTTTTCTGTCCCGCGATAGGTAGTAATTTTATATGAGAACCTATATCGGTATTTAACATTGGGATTAAAGAAACTAGCAGCTTTACACGAATAGGATTTTTGGACTAAAATGTCGTATCAAGTAACATTTGGATGGCTATCATTCCGAGATTTTAGTCTACAACGTAACGATCCGATTGATTTGTCCGTTACTTTGTTTAAGTACCTGGGTACATTATGACAGTTGTATTCAATCTAAAACTACATGATTAGTAGCAGGTAAGTAACCTACCCTTTGTTTTTTATCTAGAATTTATAGTTCTTATTATTACTTTCTTTTTGAATTAAAGAACATTCAAGACTGACTTTTTGCATTTTCATAAAGTTCATATTAGCATTCCATGAACAAACTTACTGATGTAACAACAATATGTAACATTTTTATGTGACTGTGATCCATGACTGTTTTCACATGTCTGTGAACCATTTCTAGTCTTAGTTATGTTATATGAGAATTCATTATAAGAAAAAATGATTAAAAATGAAAAAAAAAGCTGCAGATCATTGCCCAAGTGTTTATTATTTTCTGTACAGATCATCCTTCTGTATAGATCCCTCCCTACCAACCATAGGTACCTACTACCTACTAGGGCATTTCCATTTCCAGGGTGATCAATACAGAAAATAATAAACCTTTGGGCAATGATTTGCAGCGTTCTTTGTTACCTACCAACCATTGGTAGGTACTACCTTCCTCACCATACTGCCTTCACACCTTCACAATCAAGTTTATTAGAAACGCTCACACTCGATTCGAAAAATGGGGAGCTTCATATGGAAATTTGATTACTTGTTGCTAAGGAAGCAAAACTGAATACAACTCGAAGAAACGAAAAGCGATCGAGTTTTGGTTAGCTAAATATTCATCGGAGATTAGACCTCTTGTGTGATTCACACTCGTGATTCTGTTTTATAGAAGGAAAACCCTTAAGTACTCGTAGGGAGCGAACGGTTTGTCTTGCACAGTTCCGGGTGGACTCAAAAATTTTATAAATTCATTACTATTTAAAATTGGTGAAAAAACAATATCTTTAATTCAAGAGTTTTCGAGCTAGGGCACTCATGAAAATTTCAACCCTCAACTTTCACCCTTAGAAGTGACCTACATCAACCAAAAGCTTCGCGGCTCAACTAGACCCCAAATGGAGCCAATATACCGAATTTTAACCAAATCGCTAAGAAAAGTGCCGCGTACGGCGGACGGACGGACGGAACATTTTTTATTCGATTTTCGAATTCTATTTACCTTGAAACGTAAACCAACAAATTTTGAGGAGGGTTAAAATTTTTTTCTTGCTCGATTCCAAAGGCTTATTATTGAAAATAATAAACCAAAAATTAACAGTCTGACTGGTCTAATTTTTAGTTACCTACTACACAAGGCTTTAAAAAAGTGCGTTTCCGCCAAACGGGTGGGAAATTTAATACTATTTCCAACTAGCAGTTTCGTAATTTTTGAGTTAATTAGTAAATTAAAGGAGTTTTGAAAATTTTATTGATACAAGGTTGAAAACACGAAAAAATCTTAGAAATGGAAAAAGTTGGATTTGGAGCATTAAAAAAGACATGTTGTAGGGAATTATTCGTTGCACATTAGTGTTTAATCGATCCTTGAAGTATCGTCCATCTCAACGGTTGAAACCCTGTTTAGCTACGTGGAGTCGATAGAATGGTACCCAGATATCCTCGTTAGTGATAACAATCTTCTTGTACTCGAGCGTTACTGCAACCAGGTTGAAATTCTGCGCAGAAACTTCATTAGGGTGGATCCCATGGGTATAACCGAAGGGGATTGGACCTCAGCCCCGGATGTGCAATACAATAAGTATGAGAAATAGAGAATTTAGGAGCTCGTCGGGAAATTGGAGGGTGGTTTTATATGACAAAGGTCAAGGAAGCATAGCTGTGCACTTATGTGTGTGTATTATTATGCACTAAGGACTAGAGAGAACCAAATGAGGTGATACGTATGCAAGAATCGTGAGTATAGGATAAGGAAGGAACGTGCAATTCCTACTTCGATGTGGCTCTTCATGTCCACATAAAGAATCTTCAATTCGATTTTATTGACATTCAGTAATTAATTTATTCTAAACTAAAATAATATTACCAGCTCTTGGATGTAAAAACATCAAGGAAAAATCGTTACGTTACACGCAAACAAGAACCTCTCTTTGTTTTGTACATATATTTTGGCTGGAGGTAATTTCGGAAATTTGTCCTTGATGAAGGTGCCACGATTTTTCATATTTTTCACGAAATCCACATTCCAATATATCCATAAAAGTATAGATATAGAATTCCTTCTTAGCCAGTCAAAAGTAGTGACTTGATTTATCATGAATTTATTTTGCATTAACTGAATACAACCATAAAGTTTTTTCATGAGCACGACTCAATCAAGGTCCATTTCTCCATGGAAATTCGTGTAGAATACACGGGGAATAGTGATTGCGAATTAACAGAAGTGTAGTATTTGGGAATATAATAAACTTTGCAGAGATCACTTAATTCATCGCATGCTCACATCAATAACTATCCTATCCAGAGCTACTGGTGAAATTCGCTGGGTAGTGGTTTCCTACAATCTCCCCCCCCCCCGTTTTTCACATCCCAAAAATTTCAAAACGTTTTTCAATTTAATTACTTGAAATGATCATTTAAATTCGTGATCAATTCAAATTAGGTACGTATCATCACGAAATTTATTAACCAATCACCATTTGTTAATGATAATCATCAGTAATAGTTTCACTGAATTAATATAATATACATACACGACATACCTACATATCCATAACAATCGATAAAATTTTACATAAGTTATAAAAATAAAAAAAGTAATATCACAAGTTACATTCTTTAAGTATGTTTGTCTACAATCATCTAATTTTTATTTTGTTCAAGTAGTTCATCAATCAAACTGCAAACTGGCTTGCAATCTCGCTCAGGTTGAGATGTAGGAGTCTTGAGTTCAGTTTTGGAATATTGCTCAGAAGTAGATCGAGGAGCAGAATTTGCCTTCAGATTGGCTGGCTTTGAGCCTCTTCAATGTGGTACCGTCCTAGGCCATGGAGTTGAAAATCCCGCAAATGGAGGTGATTCTAGTGGCGTAAATTTTCTCAAGGTACCCACTGACGAAGTTGTTTCTGACACTGTCGTCAGGCATGTTCAAATCAAACGGAACAAAATGATCCAAAGTTGCAACGTGTTGAATGCCGTTTATTCATCGTTACAAAGAGGTTACCGGTCGCACGGATTCACATCGACGATATTTTCGCGAAAAAACGATTACGTCGCAAGTTGAACTTAACGTCACACTTTGCAGATTCGTAAACTCTCGTCGCCACGTTGTAGTATTCGAGAATTGAATAATTAGGAAAACTTCGCAGAGATCACTTTTTTCATCGCATGCTTCAACATCATCAACTAACCGATCTACTGCTATAAACTGAACTGGTTAGCCTTGTGAAATTTTCTTAGCATTAGGGTTGTGATTTCCTACAAGAATGAGACGTCTCTCCCACACAATTGAGATTGTCTCAGAAACATCTCAAATAGGGTTCTAAAGCTTACAGTGACCTTACCAACAAAACAGTGGGGTGGATATCGTATTGAAATGTCTCGGACGAACTTCATTGATGTACCAGAGATGTCCATCGTCTACACGTATATCTTTGAAAGATGGACATATGGATAGATTTTTTTAGTTCGCTCGTACACGAGTACATCACAAAAGTAATGATAAAAAACATATGAAAGGACACAGCAGCCCGTGGCGGAGAGCCGGGGAGAACATCAGCCCCGCCCGGGCCCACCCACCATTGTGGCATCCCAAATCCAAAAGCCACTATTCCCCCGGCCATGGTTTACATCAAAAGACCAGAATCCAGCACACAGTCGGAACCATGACAACCAACCAGGAGTCCACCCCCGAGCGGAACCAAGACACCCCAGCCCAACACCAACAGACAAATGCGACCACATTCAATCAATGATTATTCACACCACACGAATTTAAACAAGACAGACATAGAATTCAAAAAATAAATATAATAAATTATGTATTATCAAATAAATTACAAAATGCAAGAGTACCTACTTTTTACAAATCATTTTTCAGCATTATTGTTTCGTCAGTGAAAAATATCAGACCTAATCTATCTGTAGAGCTAGTGAGAACATTTAAAAATTGAACCTGTTAAACAGACCATATCATCAATAATATGCATATTTTTTAATACAACTGAAAGGTACTAAAGTAGAACTAAACCACCATAGACAACTTACCACTTATAAAAATTCATCATAAGAGAAAAACGCATTTTGCTGCAAAAAATAACTTAAGGCGCGTTTTCAGAGAAGGCACAGATAACATAGTCAATTCTTTTGGTAATTGATTATAAAATTTAGGACCCCAAAAAGTAGTTTCATTACGCCATTTATCCAATCTCAAGAAGTTTAATGTCAGATCACGATTGTTTCTTAACTTGTGACTATTCCCGTTTGCTCTTATTCAATAATTACTCAAATTAGTATGCACATGACAGATACACTAAAGTGTGACTAAACTTTACAAAAGCCCACGACAATTCGCTTTGTACCCAATTTTTGCCAATACTCAGAAGTGATCTAAGCCGTCATTTCAGCATAAAAAAAAGAAGAGGGTGATAGAGAAGAAAAAACAAAAACCCTCCTTAGTTTCTCATTTCAATAGAAAGACTGTATGATTTTTAACTTCTTTGAAACACCCCCATCACATATGAGGCATTTCACATTTCTAATACCAGTATTCTGAAGAGGGCTCCATGACGTCTCATCGACATTACACAGCTAAGTTGTAATCTCTTTGGGATGTATTTTTATTTCCCACTAGATACATAGCTGAGCCATGTCTGTTACTGTGTGAATGTGGTACCTCCTCTGCCCATATCTACGTTGGAGTCATCATTACCTACCTATAGCTATATCCTTTGGGACAACACTCTGATCTGGTGGCTAGTACACGAGCATGAATACAAAAATCAAGGTGATAAAAAGTCTCGTTTGTGCAAAGTAATCCACGTCGGTACTCATCCAATGTTCAAAATTAATGAAGAGACAACAAGATGGCGCTTGAAAAAAAGTCAGGGGTTGGAAGAGGGTTGGGGCACCCTCGATTCGCTGATTCTGGTGTTTGTCAGAAGTGAAAATCCCACCGTTAGCGATGAGTACCTGGAAAAGGTGCTGGGAAGCAAGGAGTGCTGTCGTCGGAGGCAGCAATTATGACAAGCAACCTCTTCCTTCCTCTTCTTGAAAATAACGATTTTAACTTCCCCGTTTATCGGGGCAAAAAGCAACGCCTCGACACGAAAGAGCTCCAAGAGGGGAGGAAGGTAGAGCTAAATTAGTTTGTTATTATTTTACTGCCAACTGAAAAGCTGAGTTTGCTTTTCTGACGCTACACTCATCTTTTCTGGACGTTTCCTTTCCCTCTTCCTCTTAACCCAAGCAATTAAGTGAAAGTCCTTTGAATATCATTAAAAAATATTATGGAGAAAATACTACGGGAGTTCAACAAGGTGGGTTGGGTGGTTCCTCATTTATTCCTTCTGGTGAATGAATTCAATTTGAAATGCTACAGATCAATATGCCCACAGAGCTCGAAAATTCAGATGTTGGTGTAAAACTTGAGCGAGGCTGGATCGCTGATGTCTCAGACTCAAAATTCCATGGAGTTGTATCAAGTTATAAGAAATTATGTTTCCTCTTTTTATACGTCTCTTGAATGCTATCATTACGAATGAGAATTTATTGTCAAGTTCAATCTGCCAATGTAACGAAATTAGATAACGTCACAAAAAAATAAACAATTTGGAACAAACGTCCATTTACTTTTCCTTCAATATCGATTCTGACGGTTCATTGAGTAACTAGAGCACTAGAGGTTCCCTAATCGGGTAAAGCGGAAAAAAAGAAGGTGAGAAGCGCCGTTAAAAATGTTGCTAACTAGTGCGTGAAAATCAGATACCACCTGGTCTCGGAAATCTTTTTGATTTCGCTCAGGCATGTCGCAGAAAATAACGTTTTGTTGGTGGTGAACTCACCGGAGAAGGTAAATTACTCCAAACTTGGACTAGTCCAGAGGAAAACTGGCCCAAATGGTTGGTGGGGAAAACTGATTCAATACTTTGGAACCGTAATCGTTTTGAATTTATCGAAGGAATATTTTGAGAACAATACATTAAGTACCAAGATATGTGTATGTTTGCGTATGCATTAGAATCTTTGCAGGATTAGAACATTTTGTATAATTCATAGTTCAATACTTGTTCGGTACTTCAACATAGTTATGAAGCGAAAGAGAGGTTTGTGTCATCTTTGTTAGTGCGTTTCTGTGTATATCATATTTATATCGGACCCCGAGAAAGACTGTAACAAGTCAAACATCTCTAATTTCGGCAGATCAACTTCAAGTGTTCCACTTCAAAAGTAGTTGTCAAAATCTTGATATTCTGGCTCTCTTTTTTAGCTCTGTGACAAATCGAAAAATGTTTAAATTTTTAATAGGAACAACTGTTAAAACTAGAAATAGTAGTGTGGCTTCTTGAGGGGAGTCAGCCCGAAAAACAGCGTTTTTTCCAAAAGCCTCTGTGTTGCTTAAATCTTAGTAGAAAATTGATAATGGTCAACAAGTCGAGTAGATCTCGATGAACAAAATTATGTAAAAAAAATCATAAATAATCAATTAGGTACTTCGCTAAAGAACCTAAAGTTGGGCCCTTTCACCTGTTTTCGTTCACTTCTCTCGGTAACGTCATTGGTACTCTTCCGAATTCAATTAAAAAAAAAAAAGAAATTGTTCATCTTACTGTGCTCTATCAACAGACGAGGGCTTTTTCATTTTCAACAGGGTTCGTTTTTTCAACAATGTTTATTCATTTTTCACTATCAAGAGTCCAAGCAGAGTGATTTTCCCCATGATATAAAAGTTATTTGTGCAACCAAAGAGTTTCCCAAAAGCCTTTCTATCTTCTTCATTTTTTAGCCATATCGATATTTTTTAGCCATTTATATTTAGAAATATCGGATCCATAGTATCGATATCCAAAAATATCGAGTATCGGTACAAAAGTATCGATATTTTGAAATATCGAGTATCGATACCCATCCATAATTCCGTCATCTTGGTTTCTGTAATCTGGTTTATCAGTTTATCTTTTGCTTGTTTATTCATAATGGGTGGTTCTACACGAATTTATAGAGCCTGTGAAGCCATACTGAACTGTAATGAAGGTCCCATCGGAAAATGCTTTGCCTTCGAGTTACTTGGAATAGACCCTGGAAAATTTTGTGTAGAAGGGCTGAAAAAATGGATTTTATACTTAATCAAAAATAGTGCAGAATCGTCACACAAAAACACTAGGGAAGCTAGACAGGAACGACGAAGTGGAAGGAAAAACTTGGAAAACAAGTACGAGGAAGAGGAACTGAACGGGCTGCCGGGCTGTACTAAAACCAAATTTTGACACACTTATAAGCATAATTTTTACAATGTTATTGCTCTTTCTTGTTCCCTAGATGTTAATATACTGTTTTACAACGGAAAAAATTGATTTTTTTCAATTTTTTTGCTACAGGGTCCCCTTAAATTGGTGAAAACCTTTATAACGAGAGTTCTCGTGCTTGGGCGATTTGAAAATTACCACCCCTATTTTTCTGCCCTTGGTAGTAAACCTTGAAATGTAAACCATTTGTAGTGGGGGGGGGGGTCAATTTTTTTCATTCTTACTCGATTCCAAAGGTTCATAATTGAAAATAATGAACTAAAAGGTCTTAAAAACGAGCAAACCGAAGAACCGTTGTGATCATGAAGAATCATTTTCGGTATCACCATCCTTGAGAACTCCATAATTCGGGAACCTTGTTACATGGAATAAATCTTTCTTGTTTTCCAGTGTGATAGGAATGAATGCTTAGTAAAACATATACAGCGTGCAAAGTGAGTGGTTACATGCCTTGTATTCCTAGATACGCGAGAGGAGTTGTTGGGGTAATTATTCCATGTAGCTATGTAGACCGATAAAATAAACTCCAAGTTGGACGAGGATGAGCGTTGGAGCGCAGCCGGTAGATAAGGCAGCTCAAACCCACCTAAGTACGGAACTTGTTCGAATTGGTCGTCCCTGAGGGGGATATGAACACACAAGTAACAACAAACACACACGGCCAACCACACACCACCGATGTCGACGTGGGCGTAGGTGATAGAAGGAGGGATGAGGGATGATGGCTTTATCTTCGAAGCTCTTATGTGAGGTTTTTTTTTACTCCCAGGGGGTAGGTTTTGAAGGCAGGTATATTTGTTACATAAATCTTTACCCTTTACCCCCTCTACGCCTACAGAAAAGGAAGTGGTTTTATTGACAAATGGATCTTCTCTCTTCCTTAACGGAGCACCTCTCACTCCACACATACTCACATACATGTACGCTCTGATCACAGGTTCCGTATTTCAGTTTGGTACGAGCAACTATGTCAGTGGTCTATTATTTTGAGTTTTGAATTCCTCAACGATTCCTACATGCAATCATTGAAAATTAAGCTATTTGTCCAAAATTTATGTTACCAAAATCACTTCATCCTTGATAAGTATTTTGTTCAACATTTCGAAAGATTTGTCACTCCGCTTTTATGTTTCTTTGAATTTTGGTGTATTATTTTCAACTAGCTGAAAAGAAAAATTGTAGATATGTAAAAAAAAATTTGATGTCGCGGCCTGGAATCGAACCCGGGACACGCTCGGGCGACATACGTACGTACGTACGGTTGGCGTATTATGTATATAGATAGATAGTAAACCCTTTGGAATCGAGGAAGAAAAAAAGTTTACTCCCCAAGCTACTAACGTAGAATCCAAAATGCTACAAATTATTACACAATCTTACTGAATAGACCACTCGTCTGCATAAAACGCGGCTTTTCCATCGAAACTACCAGCTAGCGATGACTTCTGACTATCTGAAAGGTGTGGTGCCTTCATTGGGAACTGATTTTTATTACTGGTTGCCAAGGATCGAATTTTTGATCAGCTAAAATTTGAACAGAGAGTAGGCCCCTCTTGCGAAATCACCTCTTAGGGAGCGAACGATATGTCGTACAGAGCTCTGGGTGGTCTCATTCGATTCCAAAAATTCAATTATATTTCAATTTGTTTGATTTTTTTCTCTTTCTTTATTACAACGTTATTTTTCTCAGTTATCATGTACCGAGTTTGGTGAAATTTGGTATGTGGTTTCCATTTGGTTAGTGTCAGTCACATCTAAGGGGTGCAGAATAGGGGCTGTAATTTTCAAATCGTCCTACCTCGAAAACTCTCGATATAAATTTTCACCAATTTGTTCATTTATTGACAAATAAGACACCATAAGACATGCCAGGGCCAATCAGGCCAGGAATCAGGATAGTAATCAGTATATTCTGAATATATTCATTCAGGAATCATCATATTCAATGAATTGAGAATGGGGGACGTCACCTAAGTGATTTTACCTTCATAACTATGTAGAACAAAACTTTAGTACTTAGTGTACCTACAATGTGAAAACCAAATTACAAACATTCTGATTCATACAATGAGTTTTATTCAGTTTTGAAAAAAAGGAAGTTAAGTTGGCGTTCTTAATGGATGAGTTCTATACAGATCAAATGATCTTAACAGTAAAATAATGAACCATTGTGTAATAATTTTCATCCAGTTCTTCCAGTTTAAAGACAATTATCAATCCTGTAATCCAGAAAATATCTTGTTTGGTATTCAGACAGTTTCATCTAGTTCCGGGGTAATGAAAATAAGGATCAACGAAATCCCCCGTCAATGCGTCAAGATTACTAATTTATTCATCACGAGTCGGGACTCGGATAACTATGCTATCTAGTACTAGTACATGGGATTAGGAGACCGGTCGATGTAAGCCTCACTGTTCTTGCATACTAATTCCGAGAGAAAGATGGGAGTTTCAACTGCTCCGCAATCAACATCTCAACATGAATATGAGGCAGACAAGGTGCGATGGTGGAGGGAAAGGGGAATAGGGGAGCACAAAAGAGCCAATTTCAGCTGTGAGAGATTCATAACACTCGTGGGCGCATGAAATAATGAAGGGATATTTCCGCCGAAGCGCTCGGCTGATTTATTTATAACACACTCGGGACTTAACGGAGCGCTGACCCTGGGAAAACGCTTTTTCCACTTGTTCTCCGAAATAAGGATCTTACGGAGAAAATTAAATTCTAGACATCTAAATTATAGAGAATAGTAGTGGGGACATTAACTAACTCTTGAACTCACAACAATTAAACCACGCTGCGGAATTATATGAATTATTGGCTGCTTATTGTGATTAAAAATATTCAAAATTTTGGTGTAGGGATGAGAAAGAAAAGTTTATCGCGAAAGAAAACGCAGCAAATTATTAAAAATAGGATATTTTTCTTATACAGGGTGTCCAGCTATTTCCAAAAAAAAAGTCCCTGAGTTTTCCAGAGTCAGTTTTCGACTTTTTCCAGGGTTCTAAATGAATTAGAACATAAATAAATGTGATCATAATATCTCAAAATTCAAGGTTTTGAGAGCTATTTGGAATGAAAAAGCACTAGAAATGAAAAAACCAAGTGGCTGTGGCATAAAGTTTCTTTGTTTCCACAACCCGATTGTATAGATTATTTGATGCATTGTAGCTAATCTCAAACATCAATCTCTAAGTATGTAATAGTCCGAGGTGATGATTTTCATAGGGTACCATCTACAGCCAAATTCACCGTGAATATTTCACCGAAATCGAAGAATAACTTCGAATAGCTTTCCCATTACAAGGATTCCATGACAGACAGACAGACACGGAACCAAAATTGATCAGAAAGGTCTGAAACGTAAAACGCGAGTGAAAATTTCGATTTTAGAACTTCCGATTCCAAAAGGTGTACCTATAAAAATAATTAACTAAAAGTGAAAAAGAATCACATTCATGTTTCCGATTTATTAGGTATATTTTTTATTTATCCTTTGTTCTCTTAGGGAACGCAGGTTTGTCCTACAGAGCTCTGGTTGATGTCATCCGATTAAAAAAAGCTGCAAATTATTACACAATGGTTTATTGTTTTTCTATAGATCACTCGTCTGCAAAGCCACCAACCATCCAACATGAAGAAAAACATCGATCGTATTTCGGTCAGCTTTAATTTAAACGGAGATTAGACCTCTTTTGCGATTCATACTCGTGTTTCTGATTTATCGTAAGTCCAACCTTTAAATTCTCGTGAAGAGCAAATGGTATGTCCTACAGAGCTCCGAGTGGTCTCAAAAAATTCTAAAAATTCTATAGAATCTTAAATTGAAGGAAAAACAATACCTTTATATCAAAATTTTTTGAGTTAGGGCGTTTTCAAAATTCATTTTTGAACCCTTAGAAGTGACCTACATCAACCAAAATCTTCGGGGTACAACTAGACCCCAAATGGAGCCTACATACCAAATTTCATCAAAATCGGTCAATGCTAAGTGGCAAAAGTGCCGCGTACGGCCAAATTTTTATTCGATTTTTGGATTCTACGTACCTTGAAACGTAAACCATCAAATTTTGAGGGGGTGTTAAAAATTTTTTTTTCTTGGTCGATTCCAAAGGATCATTATTGAAAATAATAAACAAAAATTCTCTACTATTTCTAAATGAAGAAAAAACAGTACCTTAATATCACAATTTTTTGAGTTAGGGCGTTTTGAAAATTGCAACTCTTAATTTTCACCCCTTACAAGTGACTGACATCAACCAAAAGCTTCGGGGCACAACTAGACCTCAAATGGAGCTCAAATAACAAATTTCATCAAAATCGATTTATTCCATTTTCAATACTTTGAAACGTAAACCAACAATTTTGAGGAGGAGGGTGCTTGACTTTTTTTTCTTTGTCGATTCCATGTTTATTATTCTCAATAATAAACCAAAATGTTTTCCTTGCCCAATTCCAAAGGTTCTTTATTGAAAAAAAAACCAAAAATTTAAAATCTATTCAAATTTATGTTTCTGATTAATTTGTAAGTCGAACCCTTAAGTTCTCATAGATAACGCAGGTTTGTCCTACAGAGCTCTGGAATGGTCTCATTCGATTCTACAAATTCATTTCTATTCTAAATTAATGGAAAAAGCTATAATTTTGAGTTAGGGCGTTTAGAAAATCAATTTTCGATGAAACGAGATGAGTTTTATGTATGATGAGTTGGTGGGTTAAGAAAAATGTTTTTCTTGTTTGATTCCGAAGGTTCATTATTGAAAATAATTAAACAGTAATAAACCAATTCAGGGATTGGAATTTTCTGTAACTCCTTTTGATAGGTTTCCGTCTGGTTTTGGACAGGTTTTTACCAACTCCCAATTTATCAGCCTTCAATTGGAGGGCAGACTGACCGACCTGAGAAAAGAAGTCTCCACTAATCTCGAAGTGGAGGAACTCTATTGAAGTTTATTCGCTTTCTCGAACTCGGCGCATTAAGGTCCATTAGGTCGGCATAGAAGGGGCTCTGGTGAAGGCGGTATAACTCTCCAGTAGTCGGCAGCGGTAATAATTCCACGTCACTCGGTCGCCAGAGCGGTACTCCCTATTACCGGCAGGGCCTGCGAGATACGTTAGCGGCCTCCCGAGATTTATGGACCGCGAGTGTGTACCGCGTCTTCTCCGAGTCGACGGGATCCCCAACTTTACTACCCCCTCCACTTGCCGTGTTTCATTTTTATTGCCCCCCCCCCCATCACTTCCCTCTCATTGGTTGGAAGATGAAAATTTTACTGCGAATCAACTTCAATGTGTTATATGAGGTCGGGAGGGGGGAAGCGACGTCGAGAACGAGAAATGGGAGCCATCCAGCTACTGAAAAGCTGCTGCCCAAAAACTATTGAGCGGTTGAAATTTGAGGAGTTTTTAGAAAATGTGCGATTGAAGCTGTCGCGGATAGCGGTGAATTTTGATTTGTTTATTAATTTTATTTACTTCTCGCTACCTACTGCGTCATTTCAGTTCGATCACTACAAAAGATGTTCCGGACAATTTGTTTTTCCCATATAAGAAAATCAATTTAGGCAATTTAGAACATATCATGTTCTAAATTGCCTAAATTGATTTTCATATACTTTCAATATATTACTACTGGAAATACCGTGAACGAATCGAATGAATTTATTTTCTTTTATTGAAGTGAACAAAGTTTAATACAGAAGCAGCATTTTTCAAAACCACGACAAAAACAAAACAACGTTGGTACACAAACTTTGGCTTATTATTTTCAATAGTTAACCATAAGAATTGAGCAAAAAATGTGTACGTTTTAAAGGAAATTACGGAAAATCCGAAAATCGAATTTAAAACAAGTGGATGTGGCACATAGCTTCCTCGTATCCATAACCCGATTGTATAGATGATCCGATGCATAGTTGTTAATCTCAAAACACCAATCTCTAAGTACCTTCCACTACCCTCATAGGGGACCATCTACACGCTAATCTGGACAAACCTGGAAAAATTTCATCAAATTCGGATGAAAAATTAAGTGAGTAGATGTATGTGATTGGATCAAAAAAATATTTAGCCTCGGCTGGGATTCGAACCCGCGACCCCTGGGGGACAGTAGAAGTTACGGCTGCTAAAAGTAATTCATGTTTGCGCAAGCGCAGTCGCTTCTATCAGTCCGGGGATGATGATTTTCACAGGGGACTATCTAAATACTAGTCTGTAACAT
This sequence comes from Apolygus lucorum, assembly GCA_009739505.2. NCBI lineage: Eukaryota > Metazoa > Arthropoda > Insecta > Hemiptera > Miridae > Apolygus > Apolygus lucorum. Next base: position 45,847,440 of record CM019177.2, on the reverse strand, counting down.
CCCTGGAAATTTCATTGAAATCAGATGGAAAATGTAGAAGTTATGGCCGTTACACGGAAATTCACGTTTGCGCATGCGCAGTGGCTACTATCGTCCGAAGGTGATGATTTTCATAGGGGATCATTTAAATACTAATCTGTAACATCCCTGAAAATTTCATTGAACTCGGATGAAAAATGTAGAAGTTATGGCCGTTACAAGGAATTCACGTTTGCGCATGCGCAGTCGCTTCTATCTGTCCGGGGATGATGATTTTCATAGGGGACCGTCTACACACCAACCCGCACAATCCCAGAAAATTTCATGGAAATCGGACAATAACTTCGTATAGTTATGCGCGTTACAAGGAATTCATGACAGACACACAGACACACAGACAGACAGACAGACAGACACGGAACCAAAATTGTTCAGAAAGGTCTAAAACACAAAACGCGAGTGGAAATTTTGATTTTGGAGAACTTTTTTTTTTCGTCCTTGAAAAGTGAAAACAAAGCTTCCGCTACCTTGGTAGACTCGGAAGCAAAAATGGTGCAAATTATTATACGACAGTTTATTGTCTATCTGTAAAGTTCATACTTCAGCTACCTTACAGTTGGGGTTCGAAGGGACCACGTGTTCAGATGAATTTCACAATTAACGCGCATTTACAGTCTTAAAATTCATGAAAAAAGTCTGCTAAGTGGGTGTGGCACATAGCTTCCTCGTATCCATAACCCGATTGTATAGATGATCCGATGCATAGTAGTTAATCTTAAAACATTAATCTCCAAGTACCTTCCACTACCCTCATAGGATGGAAAATGTAGAAAAAGAAAAGATAGATGTAGTGTGTGGAATAATGAGTGGCTGTTACAAGGAATTCACGTTTGCGCAAGCACAGTGGCTACTGTCAATTTTAAGGCATTGATTTTCATTGGGGGCCATCTACAACCTAATCCTCATAATCCCTGAAAATTTCATCGAAATTGGATAGAAAATATGGAAGTTATGGCTGTTACAAGGAATCACGTTCGCGCATGCGCAGCGGCTACTAGCAATCCAGGGGTGATGATTGTCAAAGGGAGACCGTCTACACGCAAACCCGCACAATCCCTGAAAATTTCATCAAAATCGGACAATAACTTCGTATAGTTATGCCAGTTACAAGGATTTCATGACAGACACACAGACAGACAGACACGGAACCAGAATTGTTCAGGAAGGTCTGAAACGTAAGACGCTGCAAATTATTACACAATGATTTATTATTTTTCTATATAGATCACTCGTCTACAAAGCCACCAACCATCCAACATGAAGAAAAACATCGATCGCATTTCGGTCAGCTATAATTTGAACGGAGATTAGGCCTGTTTTGCGATTCACACTCGTGTTTCTGATTTATCGCACGTAAAACCCTTAAATTCTCGTAGGGAGCGATTGGTTTGTCCTACAGAGCTCCGCGTGGTCTCAAAAAACTCTAAAAAATCTATGCTATCTTAAATTTAAGGAAAAATAATACCTGCACATCAAAATTTTTTGAGTTTGGGCGTTTTCAAAGTTTCAAAATTCATTTTTGAACCCTTAGAAGAGACCTACATCAATAAAATCTTCGGGGCACATCTAGACCCCATATGGAGCCTACATGTCAAATTTCTTCGAAATCGGGCAATGCTAAGTGGCAAAAGTGCCGCGTACGGCGTACGGACTCCTTCCAAGGACCAGGGTTGGTGGGAATGGTGGGGTTCGAAGGGACCCACGTGTTCAGATAAATTTCATCATAATCGCGCATTTAAAAGTATCATAAATTCACGAAAACGTGCAGGAATATCTAATTAATAATTAATTATCCTAACTAAGCGAACAATTGAAGGACCTTCAACCCTTGGAAAGCAGGTGACAGTACTCTCGCAAGGTTTCTTAAGTGACACCCTGTATTATGCGTGACTCTGGACAATAACTTGGGTAATTTATTGTTTCACAAAAATGCCAAATTATTAACAAAATGTTTATTATAAACGAAAAAACTAGTTTTAAACATGAATTTTGGGCAATCCTATTTCAAAAAATTCCGAAAATCCAAATTTTAAAAAATAAACCAAAATGGGGTTTTTAAGGGTTCTGTGGATATTACTATTGTGGTACTATTGTTTTGTTGCCACTTGGGCACAATGTAAGACGTAAAATGACCCTATTAGTTGCAGACTCGCATAGAAGCGTTTTTAATCAATCTTGCAAAAATTTATGTTTTCAACTTCTTCTTTCCCGTAGGCTGATGGTCTTTCTGATTTTAACACGTCATTTTAGACTGAAACAAGTATGACGGGGTGGGGATAAAAGGGTGTGACATATATGTTACGCCAAGCAAATGCATGATCAAAATCAGCTTGTTATTTAAACAGCTATTTTCTTGAAACTTGGCTAATTTCTTTTCGGTTAATTATTTTCAACGAGCTCAAGCTTTTCCGCCCGTTTACGTCATTGTTTCTCTCTAAAATCTGTGGTTTTTGAGTATTCATGTATTATCTAAACCTTCCACGATTCGAAGAAACCTTCTGAGTGGTTTTGTTATCATGACCTTGCTTTTGAAACCTTGCGGTGTGATTTGTGGTTGTCGTGTAGTGTCGAACTGACAAAATGCCGAGTTCAAAAAGTATTTTCAAAAGAATTGTTCAGGTAACCACCATATAGACGTTTTTCTATAAAATTAACTTTGAAGAAGTGAATATGGTTAGTACTCCTGCCTCGGCTTCCACACATAATATAATATAAATATTTTGCATTTTTAAATTAATAAAAATCCCATCCCTAGTCTTCATGTTTTCAGTTCTAACCACACAGTACCGGAGACACCTTAACCAGTTTAGAAACCATTATGAAGCTTTTCATTTCCATGTGTCAAAGTGAAGACATAAAATGACAAAAACAGCATTGCACTTTTCGACAGAGGAAGGTGATATTTGCCGATAGCCTGATTTGTGACGTGTTTCAGAAAGAACTCGTCCCTTTGACGTATATCAGAGTCGAGAAAAGGTGTTTAGGACGCGAGGAAGGACGAAAACGTATATTGGTTCATTACACCCCAATAAACTGATCAGCAGAGGGTCGAGGCTGGAGGCGAGATGGGACAGGTTGGCGGAAGCTGTCGACGGAAGCATTTGCTTCGAGGGCGGAGGAAACGTGAAGGGACGGGGGTTTATCGGTTTCCTACACTCCAACAAATATCGTCCGGCTGTCCTCTATCAACTTTTTCCGAAATGGCCGAATGGAACTCGAACGTGTTTTTGTTGTTTGCCGTTTGTTCCTCGCATCGGTCTCTGTGGATGATTTGCTTTTTCTCCAGAGTTTGACAAAGGAAGCGAAAGCTCTGTAATTACGTCACTATTAACAGAAACAATGTTTTAGCTAATTTTCAAGGAAAATGAAACAATTGCAATAGGGTACGCGCATGGGTCGGAAAAACTGTTTATTGTTATTAGCGAATTTTCAAGAAAAATGAAGCTATTGCACTGCCTTCAAAATTTTTAGAATGGACTTTTTGAAATTTTTTTTTTCTCACTGAAATCCATTTTTGAACATTCTGAAACGATCCCTGAAGTACATACAGGGTGTCCCCGAAAACGTTCCCCCCCCCTGCTAAAATCGTCCAGGTAGTGGTAAAAAACAAAATTTTTTTTTGAATCTTCATGATTTTTCCCAAGGATCTCAAATATGACCACGGTGCGCATTGCGCACGTGCGCAATCGTGCGCAACGCACACCAACTTCGTTTTTTCAAATGAGACCCCCGATTTTTTATTGCAGATTCAGATTCTACGTGAAATTTCATGAACATTTCACCCCTCAACCGATTTAGTTTGTTGCGCGCAACCCGCTGAGTGCGCGCTCAAAGATGCGCAACCGCAAGGTTGTGTCAAAATGTGCATGTACGAAGTACCTAAGTGTGATACATGATATTTTAGTATTTTTTTACGCTGAATCGCGTGGTGATGTTAGTTTCTTGATTATACTGGATTTTTATCAAATTATCGACGAAAAATGAACTTTTCTTAAAGGAAAATTGCATTTTTTAAGGGCAAAACCACCCTGTCCACTTAAAAACTTTTTTCCAAGATAATCGAAAAAAGATTTTCAAGTAGACAGGACTGGTTTTTCACGAGAAATTACAAGTAGAGAGTCCTTGTGAAATTACTAGTGAAGAGTCCAGTGTGATAAACAATCGTTTTGACATAGAATCTATGTCAGACATATCTGATATGTCTTTTAAGTGGGGGTCAAGGAATTTTTCGCGGCACTTTTTTTTTATCACAAAACATGCAACGCTGCAACCAGTAAACAAAATCATAGCTACATATCGGTAGCTATGAAGCAAGGTTCTCTAGAATACTGCAATAAATTACGTGCGATCGGAGAGCTTTTTTTTTAAATGTCAAAACATAAATTTCAATTTTTTAACAAGGATGAAGTTAACGGATGGGCACAGATGATGCGTAATGAGTGAAAATGCAATTTTCCTTTTAAAAAAGTTCATTTTTCGTCGATAATTTGATAAAAATCCAGTAAAATCAAGAAACTAACATCACCACGTGATTCAGCGTAAAAAATACTAAAATATCATGTATCACACTTAGGTACTTCGTACATGCACATTTTGACACAACCTTGCGGTTGCGCATCTTTGAGCGCGCACTCAGCGGGTTGCGCGCAACGAAAAAAATTGGTTGAGGGGTGAAATGTTCATGAAATTTCACGTAGAATCCGAATCTGCAATAAAAAATGGGGGGTCTCATTTGGAAAAACGAAGTTGGTGTGCGTTGCGCACGATTGCGCACGTGCGCAATGCGCACCGTGGTCATATTTGAGATCCCCGTAGGTAGTAGGTATTTCCCAAGGGTGGGGGGGGGGGAGTGAGTGCCAGGGAAGGGGGGCGGGGCGCTCCCGCCTTTAGGGAGCGCCGAGCTGCACCCCCTCCGTGAGCGGAGCGTAACGCAGTTTCTTGAAGTGTCTCCCGGTAAACCAATTTATAAGACGTTATCACGTCAAAAAAATCATGCGCACACCCAAAATTTTTGGTATGGACTTTTTTGAAACTTTTTTTTTTCACTGAAATCCGATTTGGAACATTATAAAACGATTCTTGAAGTTTTTCCGAAAATCATCTAACCTACGTATGTAGGTCGCCCGAACGTGGGGTGTATTCACATGTAATTTCGTTGTTAACATTTTATGTCACGTTATTACAGTTTTCTTATCACAAATTTACAATTTGTTTATACCTGCTTTCAGCAGGCTTTTCAGCTAGTGAATGATAATATCTTTTAGTCTCGTTGTGTCGGATTTTTCTCGTTAGGTAGAAGTTACACTGTTTCGCAAAACTTTCAATTTCAATTTTTGCCAAAATGTTCACTATACTCTCAACAAACGAAAGCGGGTTCGTCAGCCATGAATTTTGGAGATTGTTGGAAGTAATGGAGGCCTTGGACATCCCCATTTAACCAAGTCATTCATGAATTTATAGTAGAAATAATTCGGACCAAAAATTTGAGAACAATAATGTTGGAGTGGGATGAGTTGAGACACGGGATAAAGGTAGGACAACACGGAAACTGAATTGGAGAGGCAGAATTGCAAGGAGAACGGATGGGTCCACAGAGGAGCTGGATTGGAGAGGCAAAATTGGAAGAGGAACCAACGGGACAACACAGGAAGTGGGATTGAGAGGCAGAATGTGAGGATGGCAGACATGAACAGAATCGAGGACCAGGAATTGTGGGAGTTGGGACAAAGCAAGAACAGGACTGGAGAGGCTGAATCGGAGGAAGCGGAAACGGAAGAAAGAGGCAGAGTAGATCGACTCGGGTAGAGGCAGAGTAGATCGGAATTGTGTGGGTTGGCCCTCAGAAGTGCAGTATGAGTACAGATAGATAGTAAGGCCTGTTCAACAAATAGTAAGGCTTGTTCACGAGCAATTTCTAGTAATTTTCTTCAACAGTAATTTCTCACGGTTAAGAGGTACAATTTTTCTCAATTTTGGAGGGTAGGTACTTTGGTTCCAAAATTATCGCTCGTCGACGTTTTCATCAGTAGGAGTAAATGAAAACGCTGCAAATTATTACACAATGGTTTATTATTTTTTTACATAGATCACTCGTCTACAAAATCACCAACCACCATCCAATATGAAAAAATATATATATATATATAAAAAAAATCAAAACAAATTTTAAAAAAAATCAGAATCACCAACCATCGATTGCATTTCGGTCAGCTCTAATTTGAACGGAGATTAGGCCTCTTTTGCGATTCACGCTCGTGTTTTGATTTATATATATATATTTCAATATAAACCCTTAAATTTTTGTAGGGAGCGAACGGTTTGTCCTACAGAGCTTCGGGTGGTCTCAAGAAATTCTAAAAATTCTATAGAATCCAAAATTGAAGGAAAAACAATACCTTTATATCGAAATTTTTTGAGTTAGGGCGTTTTCAAAATTTCAAAATTGATTTTGGAACCCTTAGAAGTGACCTACATCAACCAAAAACTTCGGGGCACAACTAGACCCCAAATGGAGCCTACATACCAAATTTCATCAAAATCGGTCAATGCTAAGTGGCAAAAGTGCCGCGTACGGCGGACGGACGGCCAAATTTTTATTCGATTTTGGTTTATTATTTTCAATAATGAACCTTTGGAATCGACCAAGAAAAAAAATTTTAACACCCCCTCAAAATTTGATGGTTTACGTTTCAAGGCTAACAGAATCCAAAAATCGAATAAAAATTTGGCCGTCCGTCCGCCGTACGCCGTCCGCCGTACGCCGTCCGCCGTAAGCCGTACGCGGCACTTTTGCCACTTAGCATTGACCGATTTTGATGAAATTTGGTATGTAGGCTCCATTTGGGGTCTAGTTGTGCCCCGAAGCCTTTGGTTGATGTAGGTCACTTATAAGGGTTCCAAAATCAATTTTGAAATTTTCAAAACGCCCTAACTCAAAAAATTTTGATATAAAGGGATTGTTTTTCCTTCAATTTAAGATTCTATAGAATTTTTAGAATTTTTTGAGACCACGCGGAGCTCTGTAGGACCAACTGTTCGCTCCCTACGAAAATTTAAGGGTTTATATTGTAATATATATGTATATAAATCAAAACACGAGTGCGAATCGCAAAAGAGGCCTAATCTCCGTTCAAATTAGAGCTGACTGAAATGCGATCGATGGTTGGTGATTTTGATTTTTTTTCTCTCTTCATATTGGATGGTTGGTGATTTTGTAGACGAGTGATTTATATAGAAAAATAATAAACCATTGTGTAATAATTTGCAGCGTTTTTGGATTCTACGCACCTTGAAACGTAAACCATCAAATTTTGAGGGGGTGTTAAAATTTTTTTTTTCTTGGTCGATTCCAAAGGTTCATTATTGAAAATAATAAACCAAAAAAGTAGTCCCACGACTTACGAAACTGTGAGACCTCCTTCTTTTATAGTACTTGGTGTTTTGGAGTAAGTCAAAAACTGAAAAAACGTCAACATAGTCGCGTTGATCAGTTACCCTTGCACTTGGTGACATTTTCTGGATTTGTTCAATGTGGTCTCGAGGCGTTTCCCTATGATGCCTTCGGACCAATAGTGCCTGTCGTTTTAGCAAGCGCAAATGTGATTTTCTATAAACACGAATTCCTTCCTGTTTAGTAGCCCAATTTAATTTTTTTGAAGGGAAAGATGTTTTCTATTAATTTCAGTGCCTTCGAACACCATGAAAGCACAGTCATGAACTTCCTGATAGATTTTTCTTGGCTCAAGTGCGCAAGGTAGTTGTTGGACGGCTCCAGCATGATCCTTTCATTGGTTATCGTGAAAAATAAAACCGCCATCTGATTAATTGCAGTCCTGTGGTCGATTCTGATAGTTTATTTTCTGAAAGACCGCTCTCAACTCATTGAATGATACTGTAAACAAGGGAATGGGGAAATTGAATTCCAAATGAAACCCGATCCCCCTCCACTTACTGTCATATAATTAAATGTTAATGACGTTCTGGTTCTTGGGGAAAATTGCTGTATAATTTAGGATACGGAGAAACGTTGGGGTCAGCAATAACTCGACGGGTGGCTCAGTGTAATCGGAAAGCTCCATTCCGAAGTTATCTCTGCTAATGAAAATCAAATAATCGAATCCTCGACGCATTCAGAAGGAATATTGTTTTGAATAACAGGTCAGTCGGGTGGCTTTATTATTTGCCCGGAATTGGAGAGAGATGGGAAGTGAAAATATTGACGCGGCAAATGGAAGTACATAATTGTAGTACGGATGGTGGACTGGTTTGTTCAGATTAAACTAAATACCATAATCCGTAAACGTCCTGACAAGTTTTGCTGCGGGTTTCCCGAATTATTGGGTGGCTTCATCGTTGTGTCATCCATCTTCATGTTTTGGAATTAACCCCGAGTGGTCTGACGATAGCGTAGATTCAATAGTTCAACATAGCAGTTAATAATAATTATTATTGAGTTTCACTGTAAATAATATAGCGTGTCTCCGATTATCTTATACTTATACCACCCAAACCGACGACATACTGCCACTTCGCTGTGCAATGGCTTTCAGGAAGCCATCGCGATACTGAAGCTTCAAGAAGTGCGACCAGGTTGAGAAGATTCAAGATGTGGAGAATCAAGATGAAGGAAATTATTTCATAATGATTTTCCCAAATCAAACATACTTATATTTAGATATATGGTGGGGTTATTTAGAAAGAGCGGCAAAGGGTCTGTGATTCGCAGGATAGAATCATATTGTTTAGCAATGCATGCATTCCAGGGGACGTCCCATTGGATAAGCATTAGACCGATCTAAACCAGCTGATAACCGATAAAACTGTTCCACTCGATGTAATTTATTTAGTATTTTAGACAATAAATAGTAGTCTCCTTCCCCCCCTCCATCAACCTCATCCACCATAACATTTCTAGCGGCATGGGAGCCTCAAATTTGAAGAGCATTTTAAAATCCACGATCTACGATACCCAACATGCGAATTCGAGTTCAACCACCCCCCCCTCCACCACCCGCGCAATGGTGTCAGTCTGGCACCAAAGCGGAAATAAGTCGTAACGTTGAACTTTCATCTCTTAGTTTTGGTAGGCAGTCCGTCTAGGTTCACATCCGTATTCAAGGTGAAACACACAAATAAACACAAGAAATATGAGGTTTATGGTGTCCTGGCACCATTGTGGCACCACTATTATTTCCATGGTCATAAAAATCCGTGGTATAATGAAAAATTTTCCTCAGTTTCAAAGCTTGAATACAATTAGGAAGCTGTAAAGGAACCAAAATATTGAAAAATCGGAAATTTTGTCAATATTATCCCCCACCCTCCCCCTCTCCTTGCCAATTTTGATACTCTGGTGAAATAGTGTGCAATTTGGAAAATTTTTGAGTCGAACAAAAGAAGAAACCCGCAAACCCACGTTTTTTTAGCATTAACCCCCCCTTTCCCCTCCTTAAAAGGCAAAATTCGGAATTCCGGCAACGTAGTGCACAACTAGATAGGTTTTCACGTCGAATAAAAAAAGAACCACGAAAATCGGTTGGAAATTGAGGCCTGGGCAGAGGACACAAGATTTTGTCTCACACACATACACACAGATTCACCTATTGTTTTTTTCGTGGATTTGGATTCAGAATGGTCTAAAACGGATTAGTGTGTGGTTATTTTTTTTCTGTTGAGTGTTGTCCAACTTTACCTCAGATCGATCGCATAAGGACGCTCAAGTCTTACTGTGGGACGTCCTATAAAGCGGGAAAAAAGAACGCCTGGGGTATTTTTCACCCCATGGTGCGAATTTAGACTTGAAACCATAAATCCGTTACTTTTGGCACAGTCGTAAAATAGCATTCAATTGATGATAAACCTGTCAATCACGCATTTTGAAACGTAATATTAACGAATACCTGTGACTTTGAACAATAAAGATTTTATTCAGTTAGGTAAAAAAATCTCAACGAGTAAAAAATCCATTTAATTATTGATGGACGATAAAGGCCGACTCCGACCCAATAACACGAATTCTATTTTAAAAGGCGATGGACCCCAAAATAAGCTCTAATGAAAATTATTTCCTCTAGAAGTAAAGAAGCGAAATGTACCCCGCGGCTACTTTTTTGACTTTTCCTTCCATCGAGAATTTCCTCCTTCACTCCTCTTTAATAGAAAAAGTAATAACTTGATGTTATCATTTGACGAATCACATTTTCATTTCCTGACAATTAAAGTGGTTTCTATACCATCGTCCTTCACAGCCGTGACATCAATATCGACGAACGGCTATTGTCACGGCTTCTCTCTCTTCCTTTCGTTGATAAAGATTTGTTTTTCTAAGAACTTTTCAATTTACCGTAAAAAAACTCGAGTCATGTTTTCAGTTACATTTGCTCTTATTTTTCGTTTTGTTATTATTCCATGAACAAAAAGTTTTATCTGCGGTTTGCATCAATTTCGCGGACGCAACAGTTTATTATCAATAGTTTATTTTTTCGATTTTAACACGCTATTTTGAACTCCTTATCACTTTTCCACCTCACCCTGTATTGGGTTGACACCAGAAAAAGACGGAAAAATACGCAGAGAGAAAAATACTTGGCTGAATAGACAATATAATATATTGTAAACTCGTTTGAAATAATGCCACTTGCCGCATTGTAACTCTTTTTAACCAAAAAAAAAGGTCGGTACAACCTACCCACTAAATACCTACTTCACAATAAAGTTTATTCGGAAGAATAAGAGTCACACTGAATGGCAGAAATAGAAAGTTGAGGTGCTTTCATTGGGAAATTTCAATACTGGTTGCTAAGGACGCAAAACTGAGTACAACTCGAAGAAACGAACAACGATCGCATTTTGGTCAGTTAAAATTTCAACGGAGATTAGGCCTCTTTTGCCTCTTGCTTGGTTTTCGAGCTAGGGCACTTTTGGAGATTTAAACTAGAGGTGTGTCGGTCAGGAGTGAACGTATTGAAAAGACCTTATCTTCAAAATGACCTTGTCAGAACTGAACGGGTTATCAAAATGAACACGGTCATTCGTTCATCAACCCACCAATCGAGTTTTCCGGTTAAATTACGAGAACAACGGTAGAAGGCTAACAAAATTAATTAATTGCCCGCAATATGGATGTATAATGTATGTTTATATACATGCATGCATGTTTGTATTTGGATCATTAATGTGTGAAAATGACAAGGAAGTATCAACAGAAAGAAGTAGATGGAAGTGGTTTTCTAAGAAAAACCTTCCATCATCCAGGTGAAGAATTACGTTCGAATGAACTGAGAACTAAAAAGACAAAACACACTCAAAGACTGATTCATACGATTCGAATTGATCCTTCATTTGGTTTTATATTTTAGCTCATTCAATTCATTCAAATCTTCTACTCATTGTAACCTAATCCGACTCGTTCGGTTTCTCGACTCAGCGTTTTTTTCGAGTCACGACCTGGCTCCCAACGTCTCGACTCGATCGGTTTACAGACTCGCTCGTTTTTGTGACTTCTGACCGGTTGGTTGTTTGTCTTGTGAGTGAACGGGTGAACGGGTTCAAAAGACCTGGTATCTGTAATGAGTGACCGTTTGGGATTCGAATCCGCCAAATGACCTTGTCTTACACACCTCTAATTTAAACCCTTAAAAAAAAAAAACAATTTTTAACCCCCCCCCCCCCCTCAAAATTCGTTGGTTCACGTTTCAAGGTACGTAGAATCCAAAAATCGAATAAAAATTTGGCCGTCCGTCCGCCGTACGCGGCACTTTCCACACTTAGCATTGACCAATTTTGATGAAATTTGGTGTGTGGGCTCCATTTGGGGTCTAGTTGTGCCCCGAAGATTTTTATTGATGTAAGTCACTTCTAAGGGTTGAGAAACCTAACTCGAAAAATTTTGATATAAAGGTATTGCTTTTCCATCAATTTAAGATAGTATTGCATTTTTAGAGACCACACAGAGCTATGTAGGACAAACTGAACTTAAGAATTGGACGTACGATGAATCAGAAACACGAGTGTGAATCGCAAAAGAGGCCTAATCTCCGTTCAAATTATAGCTGACCGAATTGCGATCGATGTTTTCCTTCATGTAGGATGGTTGGTGGCTTTGCAGACGAGTGATCCATATAGAAAAATAATAAACGATTGTGTAATAATTTGTAGTAGTAGTTTTTCCCATTTTTCTTTGGCAATTATTGTTCGATTTTGATGATTCCAGCCGCAATATTTCAGTTTTTTCAATTCCCTAGGGCCGTGCACTAATAAATTTCTAAAATCCTTTAAAATTACTAATTTAATTACAACTTTTTACGTTTTTGCGCCTTCAATTTCGCTAAATACTGTAAAAGAACGGCGACCAACTGAGGCCTCCTTAAGAGTCCCCCCTCAAGAGGCCTTAAGAGTTGGACTTACTCTTCTTTTCCATATTTATTCGACTTGGTACTCTCGTGTTTTCAGTACCTACTCTGCGACGCCGTCATCCTCAGCACTCCTGACGCCAACTTATTAATAGTTATTAAGTAGGAATCAGGTACTTTAGGGAATTAGGACCTAGGCTAGGGCGGTTTAGACTGATGCTGAAGACTGATAGGCAAACTACCGAACTTGAGCAAAATAAACTGTTTCTTTCCTACATTTTGTTTGAATTTCTATTGGACGGCCCTTCAGTACCTTCTCTAGCTAAGGGTGGTTGGAAATCAAATTATATTAGAGGAGAGCCCATTTCGATTTTGTCGGTACCTGTATTATCTTCTCAGGCTCTAGTGCTGGCTCCTGGATGGTGCAAATGTGATGCGGTTGGTATGCCGTAAAACACTTCTCACTGTAAAAAAACTTTTCTTCAATCATTAACTGTACAGATACTATTACCTGAGAGATTGAAATATTACCTAACTAGCTTGTTTTATTTATTTTTTTGGCTTTGACCATACTTCCGGTTATTATGGACATCAAGGTTCTTTGATCCCGAATCTGAGTGGAGTGATACGGGGTAAGCGTTTGATCTGATAATAAGATCCATAAAACGCATACAAGTATATTTTGGGAAAACGACGAATTTGAAGCATTTGGGTTATCAAGAGTATGGTAATAGAAAAGAATAATGGGAAATTCTTGTTGCGGAGGAAGACGGTATAAATTCGAATTAGGAATGAATAAAAAATCCCTGGACGAAAAATCTCTCTCGAAAGGGTTAGGAGTTTGAAGGATTCTGAAAAAAGAGGAAATAAATATTCGATGCCGAACGGGGAGAGGAAAGTTAGAAAGGTTTAAGAGGTTATATGAGGGGAGCGATGATCAGAAATATTCATGCTAATTGAATGAAGGGAGGGTCCCTTCCGGTCTATGATTCCGGCTATAATCGATTAAAGGGGTTCGAAAAGAAGTTTCGAGCAGAATCCCGAAACACTTCTGTTATTTGAAGATTCAGAGAGCGGGAACGGAACGATTTTTAGTCGGGGTGAAAGGAGGAGGAAAATGGAGAAAGGGAAGGTTTTCGCGAAAAACGGGAAATTGAGACTTGTCGACGTGACGACTTCGGGTCGTCTACAAAGGGTGGGGACCTCGGATGGTAATAGGGAGTAAGAAAGAACCACCTCCACCCTCGTCCGCTCGGAAGAGGATTGAATTCTGTTCAGGGTGTTGAATGGTGGGAACGTCTTGAGAATTCGATTCCAGGTGACCGTTTCAGGGCTTATCGGCACTGAGTCGACGGGAGACGTGCCTAATGAAGTGGGCGAGTCGGAAAAGTACTCCACAAGTGCGATATCTGTTCAAGAAGTTCCTCAACTGTTTTCTGTAAAATATTGTCGTTCAGGACAACTATTCAACTTACTCTACTTTCGAACGATTACACTCTCCCAAACGATGTTTAAACGTCTTGACGCGGCGCAAAATGTGGCGACAAAAATTATTATTATATCATTATTATTATTATTATATCATGTTTTTGTGTCGAGTTTATGACCACCAAATGGTAGGACAGGTCTCAGAGTGTAGAAGTACAACTCAGCTGTACCCAACGGACTGGTTTAAAAACGTCTACCATGTTAGGTAGGAAGTAGTAGAAACCCTCACTTGGAAGATCACGAGCATACTTGTAAATTAGTCCTCCAACGCCACGGTGGACCTTAAGGACATGAATGCTTCGGTCGAAATGATACGTTTTTAGAGGAAAAAAATGTTCTAAATTGTAATATAAACAGCTTTATTTGCTCAAACAATGCGTTAACTATTCCTGAAGGATTATAAACAATTCACATAACTTTATAATACTAAAATCTTAGCAAAACGACTTTTTTCATTATGGAACATAATTATGTCAATTACTCGTGAAATAGGTGGTTTTCCCAAAATCAACCCAAAAATTTTATTATTTAAATCTTTTCCTCCTCATTCCCTAAAGAATTTGGCAGTTGATAATGGGGTATTTCGGTCAATTTTTTTTATTTTTTTTTCAAAAGAGTGTGGCTCAGGAATAACGGTAATCGGGTCTGTTCGTCGAGAAAATGTTTTTAAAAAATCAGAGAAGCTGAGGTAAGTTGAAGATTTGAATGGTGTGACGTAGCTAGCCAATCGTGACGTAGCTAGCCAACTGTCTTTGAAAAAAGTATCCATGCACGGAAACCCTTGAAAGACCTCTTGGATACTACAAAATAGTACTCACACACGCGCGCGGCGTAGTCCGCGGCGTAGTCCTTGCCTAGTGTGTGTGCATTTATAGCGGCCCGCCTTTTTCAAACGTGTGATCTCTTTAATTAATTTTTCTACCACATGTTATAGTATCATTGGGCTTAAAGTTGTAGTATATAGGTTTTCAAGGGTGCTGAATCCAAATTTGAGGTCAAAACCCTGAATTTCCGACCCAGCGAAATACCCCATTCTTCGACTAGGTACTTATAACTAGTAGGAGCAAAATGGTATAAACAGACATTCCCAGTGACAGATTTTTAGAATTGGGAAGGGGGAAATTGTAAAAAATGTATCAACAACGTTTGGAATCACATTTTGATGTCAATAATGTGACAAACAGTTTCATAGTCTCCCAAAATTTCCATTGACGAAGGAGAAGAAAAAGTATAACTTTTTTGCTACTGGCGGGTTGGGGCTAACTCAGCCTCTGATTTGCTGCGCAATAACTTCCCTCAGAAATACAGGTGACTTACCAGAACGATGAGGCCAGTCAGTACTTACTGGTGAGGTCGATGCCACCAGAAAGAGAGTGAGGTGGGGGATTAGGATTCTTCTAACCAGCCCTTGGGTTGAATCTAACCCGCACCGTAGCGTTAGAGGGTTAAACAGACTAAGAATAAGTAAAGTATTTTAGAAGATTTCCACTGATAAATTGCCCAACATGAAATCATAGATCAATAAGAAATCATTTAACGAACAACCCTCTACATTTGAAAAATATCGGGCTTTTAAATCGGTACTTGAGGAATATCACGTGCGGAGACGTCCAATGACGAGGACAGGGGATAATAGAGGAATAATCGCTAGCAAATTGACTCAAATCCAAAACATTTCATTGTTGAAAGGTAATGGCTGTTCCCAATTCTATTTTATTTGGCTCGGTTGTATTGACTAGCGAAGCTATGTATCTAACAGTACGTATCTTTCATATTTTCGAATTTTAGCAGTATTTATACCAGTGATTTCTGTCCAGAGCGAGAAACCAGAGCGACATCATTAATGAAGGTTTCTTGGTGCTACTACCAGACCTCAGTACATTGTTGTCTAAGGCTAAAATGCTATTAGGCATAAATGAATATTCCTAACACCCCTTCTCGACTTTCTCACCCCAAATCTCTACCATTCTCAGTCATCTCCATTGTAACTTCATTGAAGGATTCCTGATCTATATCGAGTGAATTGACCAATTTAGCTCCATCTGAGATTGTGAGGCACACGTTGGGATATCTTGGGAAAATTTGTGAGTATGCTGTCCCCAATCTATTAGCTCTTATGGCTGGTTATCTGGTATTCTTGTTGAATAGTTCCACGACTCAAAGATCACCATAACCACCGGGCCTTGGTTATATCATTGTCTGAGTCAAAAGAAAGGGGATTATTAAATAGATGGGTTAAAATGGAGAATTTCACCGATTTTTTTTTTGCATTTTTGCTGAATAGTTAATGGTGTGGGATGGATGAAAATTAGGTTGATTTCGGAAAATAAGTCTCCTGTTATTTTTGGGAGACATTCAAAATTTATGATTCCAAAAAATAACCGAGAAAACGGACTTGTTCAACATGAAGCGGAAACGCTCGCTGATTGGCTGTTCGGATCGCCGTCCTCTCCCCTTGTTGCCGGATGGAACGAGAAAATCGTGTTATCTAGGAGCAAAGTTATCAATTTTCTCCATCTTGCTTCTTCTATTTTCTCTCTTCAGTTCTTTGATTTCGATCTTTACTGGTTTTGTGAAATCTTGCCTCCGAGGACTATACAAAGTGAGATTCCACGATCTCAGCGCTTCAAGCGGCGGAACATGAACTATTGCTGGTTGACGTCATCCTCCCATTCATATTTTCTACACTGTTTTGTTTATTCGTAAATGAGGAAGTACGGGCTGAAAGTTAGCCATAGGAGGTTTTTCGAGGTGCAGATTCAGATTTTTGGGTCAACATAGGAAATTCCGACATGGTTAAATTCCTCATTGACCAATTTAGACGGAAGCCCGTGGTGGTTTCCGTGGTTTGACGGAAGCATTACGTGGCAAGCAATACGTGGGGCACACGGGGATATCTTGGGAAAAGTTGTGACTGTGCTGTCCCCAATCTATCAGCTCTTATAGCTGGTAATCGGGTAATCTTGTGGAATAGTTCCACAACTCAAAGGCCACATAACCACCATAACCGGACATGGTTATATCATTGGCTGAGTCAAAAGAAAGGTGAGGATCATTAAATAGGTGGGTTGAAATGATATAATAACTTCCACAATGCCGAATGATAAATAGAAATCATACACGAAACGATCCGTCTTTTTTTATATCGATGTTTACTGAATCTGGAGCTACTAAGGATCAAGGAGAAATTGATAGGCACAAAATATAACCCACAAGATCCCTGATATGGGCCTTTTGTGGAAGTTGAAGGAGGGTGTATTTATTCTGATGGGAAGTTGCCCTCAACCCCTCAATCCAGATCGATACAAAACCAACCCATATAATGATAATCTTGCGGTATAGCTCCCTCTCAATGAATAACGTAGATTTATAGAATCGGTTCGTTCACATATTACGATCACGATTAAGCAACTATTGGACAACAACTCAAGAACCCTAGATGACCTCTTCAACGCCTTGAAGTCACTGTCTATTTTCTATCAAATATGAAGAAATCGTGATTTATAGTACATAGATATTTTATTATGTTCCGTTTAGCGCCCATGACCCTGCGTGGTCGAATGCGCTCAAATAAATTTAAAAAAAAAAAAAAAAATACGATCATGTTGATGGTTTTCTACATCTAGAAACAATTGAGAATTCTAACCCGAATTTGTCGATTTTTCAGAATTTTATGTATTGTGGACCCGCCTAGAAAACCTTCAGAAAATATACAGCAATTTCTTTCATATACTGTTCGAATTCGAGACAAATCGAGCCATTACATCGAGAGAACTCTTGTTTTGGGGAAATTAGGTTCGTTGTCTCCGCGTGTACTGACGCGACTTCGGCGACGGGGGTGAGAGCGCAATGCCTAAAAATGTCATCAAAAACGAAATTTACGTTTCCAACGAATTATCATTATCGAATTATTATTACGAAATTTACGTTTACTCCACATATCCGTTATGAGATATCGTCTCGGAGTGTAAACCCTAAAACCATCCAAGTATGAGCGACTAAGGAGGTTTAGTAATTGAGAAATCGTGGTTAGAAAACGACGATAGGTTAGAAACTCATTGAGCTCTGACCAGTGATTAAACCACACATTTTATAAAAATTTCCTTAAAATGGCCGACGGAAAGACAGACAGAACTGAAATGGTCAAAAAGCTATGAAACGACAAATGCGAATAAGAACGTTGTGTATCGACAGTATAGCTGCAGAATCGTGTAAGTCGATTACCTGAAATTTTACAGGAGACTATAAAAAACCGTCAAACTCACTCCACAATCGCATATCCTTATTTTTGAAAAAAAAAAAAAAATCGGACATACACGGTTTTGCAGGTAAACTATCGATAAGGAATCTGTTTTTGACTGCTGCACCGAAGGTCGATTCGATTGCGAAGATACTTAGGTACATAATCTCTTGGTGGTAAAGGATGCTCAAATAAACCCCATTCACCGATCTCACAAAAACAAGCAATCCAGTCCCGAAAAGTCATCATCAGGTGATAGATTCTATTAAATTCCCCATTGGCCTGAATATTTGGAACCAATCCCACCACAATCAATACATGATGTATACCATCAGGATAATTTACTGTATTTGCAGATAGTTTTTTTTTAAAGTAATGTCATGTATTAGGAAGGTACCTTCATTGAATTCCAATATTACTTCTTCCATAAATTGAGCTTAAATATAACAAAAATACTATAATAGTTCTCATAATAAAGTGGAAATGAAGTGACCCCTCTAGAAGGGGCTCATATAAATGCAACTGAGGGTCGGATGGAGCGAAGGGGGCTACCTTCACCACTCATACTTTCTTTACCTTTCTCGGTATCTCCGAGAGCTCAAGAGGCGTCTAATACCTTCTGATTATTTATCTACTCTTAACTAATCTATCTTGTATTGGTAGCTAAACCTACGGCGGCTTGACAGATATCTTGTATCTTTTCATCATCTCCGTCGGTAGCATAACAAGCGCCGGGAGATGATATTTCATCTTAGTCTCATCTCATCATTAGTTCAGCTGAGTGGGTGTCAAATAAAGTCAAGATACGAGTAGATCTTTATTAGATCTATAGTGTTCGTAACACACGAAGTCAAAGTCATAACAGGGGTGAACCCTTCACTCGAGAAGTATTACACAGTGTAACCCCGAGTAAAAATCATAACAACTACTATGCTCTTCACTCATACACCATCAAGTTTACAGATCTCGTATGTCGTGTTTACACTGTTCAACCCTTCGGCTGTGCGTGGTCAACAGGTTTTTACAGTCAGTCAACATCAAGAACGAACTGAACGGGGTTCAGCTCTGGCAGAGCGAGTTGCGGCATGTGCCCCTGGAGACGAGACTCAAACCGGTTGCGGGACCGTGAGTTCGGGGCTCGCCTCGGGAGAATATTTTCGGGTAAGCCGGTCGCAGTTCCCCTCTTCCCAACCCAGGGCGGTGAGGCCAATGGGAAGCCATGATTGAAATCATCAGATTCTGAAATTCTGATTCTCCCTTAGGAAGACAGCTGCTGATGACGTCCGCGACGCCAGGAATGGCAGTCGGACAAAAATCCAACCTGAAACGGTTATTTACCTACTTTACTTTACTTTACTTTACTTACATCAAGAACGATCACCGATTTCTTCCTCATATCCTTTAGTACATATTTTTCCCCGACTTCTTGACTCTTTAAAACGCTCAGACCAAACATTGTTTTAGGGTGCAATCCTGACATTCAGAGAAAATAAAAAAGTTCGAAAATGTTAAAAAAACCCCCCGCTTAGAGCCTAATGGCTAAAATGTGACATACCTTGAGAAGGTTTTTGCTCCCTCTCCCTCTGTAATAATTAAGATACCTCCTTATTCATAATAACATCAGGTTGTAATATTTAAGATACCTCCTTATTCATAATAACATCAGGTTGTCAAGCATATTTTTCGTCAAGCATATGATAAATCATAACGCTACTTTACTATCGATTTTTCCTGTCGTTTTTCGGCGGGGGGTCCCATCGCTAAAACCTTTTCAAGGTTAAAAGTGATGAAGGTAAGTAAGACCATCCACATTGTTGACAGACTATTATTTAATCATTTTAAAACATGTAAAAATTAATGGGTACTTAAAGAAGTGTGGACTGCCATCTTCATACTACTGTCCAATCCCAGGTTGGGTCCATATTGCCCACCCCACTGGCAGTTTCCCAATAAAAATTCATTCACCTATCAGACACGATGTACCGTACACACAAGTATATAACATATTATGTCTGAGGTACCGTTTGATTCTCGGTCTGGTTATTACCTTCATTTCAGACTTCTGATGAATTCGAACGATGTAGGTTTTGCAGAAGTTGGTCATTGCTTCAACCTTTGAGTCAATTAGCGTTTACCTGTTGAGGTCGGGAAATTGAAGAAGTTTCAGGGTGAAAAGTCTCCTGCACTGTGCAACTTCTCTATAACCACCGCCCGAGGATTAATCAGTTTTCCCAGAGTTTCAGCCAAAACCGAGGAATTACTAAGCGTCGGTACAAGGGACCGAGATATACCTCCTCGGTATAATCGGTTTTGCTATTCACTGAGAGATCGAGGGAGTGGAACGGATAATAGCTGATGTCGAAATTGCCGTGTAGTAGGCGACATACCGCCAGACAATGGCGGAGGGTGTTCGCTGAAATCTATGCACTGAGAAGACATTCGACTCCTCGGATCTCTTCTTCGGGGATACACGGGAGGAAGTCTCTCCCCTCCTCCACGTCTAGCAAAACTGAACGAAAAGGGTCACCCTCCGAGGCCTCCTTTGACGCACCATTCATCAACCTGTCATAGACATATTATGTTCTCGTCCCCCTCTTCAGAAAGTTGAGCTGTTCTAAACAGATTTTCACAGCTTCGGAACGGGGTTCCCAGCTTGGAGGGAGGAGAATGAAAAAATGTGAAAACATATAGCCCTCCCCACCATGTCATTCGCTATCCGGATGACAAATCTACCCTCCTAAACACCGATGCCCGTCACAATGCCGCCCTCTAACCACAAAATTCCTGAATATTATTACGTACCCTCTGATCTTCTACGTGGATGAAAATGTGAGTTTCGGAAGATATCAGAATCCCTCAAACCAAACATAAAATAACATATGTGCGCCTTAGGGTGAAGGTAAAGTTCGCACGGGGCAAAAGTTCTCACGGAAGTTTGAAAATGACCGGTAAGAGTTTTGGGGAGAATCAGGTAGGTAGTAACGGTATGGAAGAAAACAGGATCCCCTGCTTTATCTCCAAAAGCAGGTCTGAGAGTATATACTAATGTGCGCGTGGAAACATTGGGTGCCGCGAGAGTCAGGGTTAATGCATTTGGTCAGAAGAAATCCTTATCGTTGTGCGTGGTTGTGATGCAACTGAACAAAATTGGGGATTAACCCACGATAAAAGATAAAATTGAAATGAAAATCTCTAAATATTACTACCCAGGCTAGAGGCAGAGTGAATGAGAATAATACAAAATTCAAACAAAATGTACTTGTTTATTACAAGAAATTGAATTTTAAATTTCTCAGGGCTCACAGATAAAACACGTTATCGTTACTAAAATTTTCCGAACTTAATTCTAAGTCCTAGAGAGCTTATGCCCAGTAAGCACGTTGGACCTAACCTATTCAGAGTGAGGTAAATATAATTATCTTTTATATTGTTACTCACAGTTCCGACGGCTGTGGAATTATTAGATAGGTAGGTTCGGAAGGAACAGTTTAGAATACATTTTCGGTAGGTATGTATTAGGAAAGGAAGGACAGGATTCTCCGTGGATCCTCATGTGATGGCGTCTGACCGGAGCACGTTTTGCGAAATTCAACTGAAGTGCTGGAGATTTCCAACTTGGTCTGTAGGTAGTACCTGAAACGGTACTAATTGTTGAGGCCGCTTGCACTCCAAACGAACGAGAACGATGGAGAAACGATGCCGGTGGTTTCAAGTTTTCTTCCAAATGACGACGAAGAATTCGAGAATTTCTGGATGCCGACGAATGTCAAAGAGAGATTTCGCAGGGGTCCCTTCGTTTTCCTGTAGATAGTTTTCTCGGTCTCTTCCAGATATCGATAGGTAGAAGAGATGTAGGCGCAGCGGATTCACGAGAGAAGAACAAAAGATGACCACACGTCTTTCCTCGCGCAGGCGTATTTCCTCCTTGATCCGATTTCTTCCAGACTTCCATACTTAATGTAAGTTAAATTTACCGGAATTAATAAAATTTCCAGGCAAATTTTAAACACCGAAGAAAAATATGCCGACATGTGTACTAGAAAATGGTTTGAAATTCAGCGAGGTTGGTACGAAGTTATGAGTTAGGTAGGCACTGGCTGAACTCTCCCGATACCGCTTGAATTCAAACGTGGCGGAAAGTACAAAATATTGAGATATTATTCACGGCACATGGTTAAAACGCATGATACTCCGTTGTTCGAATTTGATTGGGCCCTGGCGTTTGGGATTTCCTTGCCAAAAGGAGCACGTATCTGTAGAGCGGGCCAAACTGTCAAATGTCAACGGTAAAAG
Source organism: Apolygus lucorum (assembly GCA_009739505.2). NCBI lineage: Eukaryota > Metazoa > Arthropoda > Insecta > Hemiptera > Miridae > Apolygus > Apolygus lucorum. The sequence continues at coordinate 45,825,030 of CM019177.2, read as the reverse complement.
ACAGAAAATTTCTCATCTCGTATTGAGAAGCAGCTCATACCACCACGAGAAGATGTCAGCCCAAATGTAATTAGCCCGACAAATTCGCACCAGAATGGATCACAAGATTTGAGTATGAAAATTCAGAGTGCTCATAGGCAACCAGTCAGAATAACTGAAGAGGGAATTTCTCTCCTCGAATTTTCTGAGGGAGAGGAAGTCTGAGTAAATACGGCTAACGAAAAGGAACCAGTGGCGGGAATAATCCTCAAGAAGTCAGGACTCTTGTCTTACAACGTTGACATCGGTGGACTGCAACATCGCCGACATGCCAATCAACTGAGGAAAAAGATTTCTGGAGAAGTTGATTGAGGGGGGAGGGGGAGATATGTAGCAGGTGATTGTCATGAGTGACACAATAAAAGTTGATTCTGTGATTTGACTTACAAGAATTCGGTAGTTCTTATTCCTAATAATGTAATTCTGAGAGTACTTCAGTTGGCAAGTTTGGGTTAGATCCCCGATAGTCCTTTTGACATTTTATGTCTTTACTATGGCACATAAATGAAAAATCGTCACGCGGGGATCGTCACGCGGGGAGCGTTATGAGGGAAGCGTTACGCGGGGAGCGTTACGCGGAAATTTCTGATGATTTTCACGTACAACCAATCGTTCCTAGGGAAAACTAACTTCCTCATTTTCCACCCCACAAAAATCGTTCACCACTCATTGGAAAGCTCTCAATTTAATAAACATGAGACATAAAATGTCTCACGTGGTTGCGTACTTGTACGAAAGCTGTATCCACCGTTTGTGTTTAAAAATTTTGTTTCATTTTCCTCATAACATATTTTCTAGGACGCCCAAGTCTTACTGTTGGACGTCCCAATAAGGAGAAGTTTAAAAACTTCGTCGAAACAAAAAACGTAAAAAATAAAATAAATTAAAATAATAACACATGCAGAACTTACGAAGATTTAGTCAGAGCACTTGCGGTTATATTGTCACAAAATAAAGCACAGTAGTTTCTCAAAACTATTTCCTCGCTACTAATTATTTCAACTAGAGCAGAACATCTTGTGTAAGGCTTCACATTACCATGATCACCCGAAAACCCCAAGTGCTACAACCAGGAGTATCGTTAGTTTAAGCCAATGGAGGAGAAATCCTATGGAATTCATCAAAATCCTCAGTGAGAAGTGGGAGAATAGGGTAGTAACTAATTTTGCTTCCGAGTCTACCAAGGTAGCGGAAGCTTTGTTTTCACTTTTCAAGGACGAAAAAAAAAAGTTCTCCAAAATCAAAATTTCCACTCGCGTTTTGCGTTTCAGACCTTTCTAAACAATTTTGGTTCCGTGTCTGTGTGTCTGTCTGTCTGTGTGTCTGTGTGTCTGTCCGTCTGTCATGATTTCCTTGTAACGCGCATAACTATACGAAGTTATTGTCCGATTTCTATGAAATTTTCAGGGATTGTGCGGGTTGGTGTGTAGACGGTTCCCTATGAAAATCATCATCCCCGGACTGATAGAAGCGACTGCGCATGCGCAAACGTGAATTCCTTGTAACGGCCATAACTTCTACATTTTCCATCCGATTTCAATGGAATTTTCAGGAATGTTACAGATTAGTATTTAGATGGTCCCCTATGAAAATCGCCACCTTCGGACTGATAGTAGCTACTGCACTAGCGCAAACGTGAATTTCATTGTAACAGCCTTAACTTCCACATTTTCCACTCGATTTCAATGAAATTTTCAGGGATCATGTGGATTAGGTTGTAGATGGTCCCCTATGAAAATCATCATCCTCGGACTGATGGAAGCGACTGCGCATGCGCAAACGGGAATTTCCTTGTAACGGCCATAATTTCTACATTTTCCATCCGATTTCAATGAAATTTTCAGGGATGTTACAGAGTAGTGTTTAGATGGTCCCCTATGAAAAACACAGAGAATTGTTTTTCATATAGGGATTCATTCATAGAGGGATGGTCTCCTGTGAGAATCTCAAATCTCATTAAATGCAGGTCATCGGTAGGTCAGAGGATAAAGTCTTGATTTGGGCTCCTAAGGTCGCGGGTTCGAAACCCAGTTGAGGCTATGCAGTTTTTTGATCCAATCACATACACCTACTCACTTAATTTTTCATCCGAATTTGATGAAATTTTCTAGGATTGTCCAGATTAGCGTGTAGATGGTCCCCTATGAGGGTAGTGAAAGGTACTTGGAGATTGGTGTTTTGAGATTAACTACTATGAATCGGATCATCTATACAATCGGGTTATGGATACGAGGAAGCTATGTGCCACACCCACTTGGCAGACTTTTTTTTTCGTTTTCTTTGAATGTATTGGGAAAGAACTCAACATGACGCAGGAACATAAGAGTAGTGACATAAGACTCCTAATAACTTTCCAGTACTTGACTTTCGACACTAAAAAATTAGGTCTTCGAAAAGTAAAAACCGTTTGCCTAAAGAAGCAACCACCTAAAAACTTCTACCAAGTTGGTGTGGCACATAGCTTCCTCTTATCCATTTATAGATGATCCGATGCATAGTAGTTAATCTCAAAACATCAATCTCTATGTACTACCCTTATAGGGGACTTTACATGTCAACCCGCACTATCTCTGAATATTTTTTCGAAATCAGATGGAAACTGTAGAAGTTAAGACTGTTACAAAGATTTCACGTTTGCTCATGCGCACAAAATACTTTCAGTTTGAGGCCCATTGTTTTCATATGGAACCAGCTCCACCCCAACCCACATAATCCCCGAAAATTTCATCGAAATCGGACGAAAATGTGGAAGTTATGGTTATTACAAGGAGTTGAGTAGAATGTTGTCTATTTCCACGAAAATAATGAGTTACAAGTTAAATCGATTTCGACGGTTAGGTCATCATCAGTAACAAACAATAACTGATGATGACCTAACCAAACAATACTGATGATGACCTAACCGTCGAAATCGATTTAACTTGTAACTCATTATTTTCGTGGAAATAGACAACATTCTACTCAACTCCGTTTTTATTAAAATGGTTTTCCACAATCTCATCGCGAGTGATTTTATTCGTTATTACAAGGATTTCACGTTTCCGCATGCTCAACGGCTACCTGTCGAGGAGTGATGATTTTCATAGGGGACCATCTACACGCTAACCCTCACAATCCCGGAAAATGTCATCGAAATCGGATTAGTAATGTAGAAGTTAAGGCTCTGGCAAGGATTTAATGAGATACACACAGATAGAAAGACACACGGACAGACAAACGGACAGTCACAGAAACAAAATTGTTCTGGAAGGTAAGAAGCGAGTGGAAATTTTGATTTTGGAGAACACTTTTTTTTCAACCTTGAAAAGTGAAAACAAAGCTTCCGCTAACTTGGTATCTCGTAAGCAATAGCCCGCAGAAAGAAATGTGGGTGATTAAATTTATCATAATATTTAATATTATTGATGATCACTATGATGATATGATTTTTGTGACTTTCAATCAAGTTTTACAATTGTCGAAGGATGTGAAAAAAAATGGTACATAAGGTATGTAACATGTACTTTTGCACTAGGTACTTGTGTAATATATAAAACGTAGTCGATGGGGGCGTTCAGTCGCCAGTGGCATTTGCTCATGATGGTCCGTTTATTCTAGAATGATACCTGGAGGACATCCTCAGACCCCCAGATAGATAATCAAACAAATTAAACATCGAATGTGGTTTCATAGGCTCCCTTGGAAATCGCAACTTTTTGAGTCCACCAGGAGCGAATTTAGCTCGCCCGGCTGATCAGGGAAGATCTCAGTTAGTTATTCTGAATCAGCAGTCTTGAAACCAATAAATTGTAGAATTTCAGCTTCTTGGTCCATTAGGAGTTAATTACGTCGCCCACCTAAATTGTATCACTCCATTAGAAATATTACTATTTTCAATTCCAAGAGATCTTATGAGGCTCTCACGTGGCAGTCTCTTTCAAACCATATATTAACCTCTTTAAATACACATTCTATGTCAATAGGGGTCGTGCATATTTATTCATGTTAACTTCAATAGGTAATCCGAGTTTAGATCCCAAGGTACTTATGATGTAGACTAGGTAGGAGGGTTGTGCACATGCGCACTAGATGCCCTTTCTCGCTACCTGTACTCAGTCTATCTAGAATGTTCTCAGTGTAAAATAAACTGTTCTTCAGTACGGTCGTGAGTGTCTATTCTCCCAGCTACTTTACTTATTACGTCATAATGAGCTCAGCAAACTGAAGATGAGCATAATAAGATGAAGTTAGAAAGGACTTTGGAAGTATATTTTGTTTGAAAATTAAAGTTAGTAACTCACTATAGATAATCTCAGTTTTTTAAACAGGATTTTAATACTATTTTAGTTGCTTTTTACTAATTTAGTTTCTCCTTCATTTCATTTCTGGGGGTTATTTTCTCTTCTTATTATTTTTAGGTACTCCCAATCCTCCCCTGGCTGAGGTCCAGCCAGGCTGCAATTTTGCAGTGAAATTGATTGCAATAAGTCGGCGTCTGCTGATGAAATCGGTAAATTTGAGGCATGGAAGACAATGAAACCGAAGAAAAAGTATTGCAAGATGAATGCCAAATTTTACGATATCGTAAAACAATTTCGCTAGCTGCATAAATTCAAAGTCGGTAGATGCAAGCCGGGCTTGTTGCAACAAAGATTTACTTCGTCGATCTGGTTGTTCTGATTGGCTTCTGCTCCACTTGAATTCTAACAGCATATTTATGTTACGGTAACCCCTTCAAAAATGTATGTTTCTCTCTGTAGGTACATTCCCTTTTCACGAATAGGAGAAAAAAGAGTGAGATGTTAGAAACACGGAGCTTCGTGAGGTGGAGAAGGATTGCGAAGGGAGAGGGTAAAGATTAAATATTTATAAATTCATGAAGGAAGACCACTCAAGATGTCAAGGGTTCGCTTGTCCCCTGGCTTTTCTCCGGGCCTCTGCCTCCTTCCCATTGCCAGCCCACTCCAGCGTCACCGACTCCCATCCACTCGAGAGTGATCTCCACTTGGAACTCCCACCTTCGTGCCTCTGATTTCGTCGAGGGGGTCGTTGTAATTCGTTTGTTCTACGAACAAAAACTTGACTCTTCCAACCCCGTCAACCTTTTCACGTTTTCAACTCATTCAATTCCCCTCTGCAACGTACACCCCTACAAGCTGCTGCACTTGCTAATTTCTTGCTCCATGAACTAACAGAAAACGCTACAAATTATTACCTACTCAACGATTTATTATTTTTATGTGTAGATCACAATTCGGGCACAACTAGACTCCAAATGGAGCCCATATTTCAAATTTTAAACAAATCGGTCCACGGCAGTAGGGTAAAAACAGCGATTCTGGCGCAGTTCTCTAGACCCCAACTACCCTGAACTTTTCTCACCCCCCCCCCCCACCGGAAGCTAGTAAAATTATCTTCCAAGGTGGTGTGCAGTACAATTTTTTTGACGTGACAACGTCTTATAAATTGGTTTGCCGGGTGACACTTCAAGAAACCGCGCTCCGCTCCGCTCACGTTATGCGCTCTTCAATGAGAGCGAGTGAGAGGCACGCGTCCATTTCACTTCTCTCGCTCTTTCTCTCTTCCGCCTAAGAGCGAGAGAGACAGAGCGAGAGAGATAGGCATACGTACACACCGGTTCATGTCTTGCGCTTCTATTTAGGCGCCTGCATACAATTTTTTATTATAATAAAAAAATTTGTTATAATAATAATATTATCCTTCTTCCTACTATACGAATGAATATTAACATTAAAATTATTTTACCACTCAAAGTCGTTGTCACGTAATAAAACTTTCGCCCGTATACCGACTTTACAGGCAACCAATTATTTTTTCTCATGGAGGAAGGCTGTCTGCCAAGCATTCTAATGAGAACATTCAAATAAGAGGTTGGTCCCCTAAGAATTTGATAGGTTCCCCACTAATAGGAGGATGGAAATTTAGATATAAAGGTATTGTTTTCCCATCAATTCAAGATAGCATAGAATTTTTATAATTTTTTGAGACCACGCGGAGCCCTGTAGGACAAACCGTTCGCTCCCTAAGAGAATTTAAGGCTTGGAAGATAAAAAATTTTTAGCTGACCGAAATACGATCGATGTTTTTCTTCATGTTGGATGGTTGGTGGCTTTGCAGACGAGAGATCTATACAGGGTGGTCCTTAATGAACGTACCACCCTTTAAATTTCGTTGTTTGTGGGGAAATCAAAAAACTTGTCGAAGTAACTCCCCTTATTTTTTTGTAAAGAATTCAGGAAAAATACTTTTGCGCAAAAAAATTGCGCGCAATCGTGCGCAATTGACACTAACTTTGTTTTTTCAAATACGAACCCCCATTTTTTATTGCAGATTTAGATTCTACGTCAAATTTCATGAACATTTTACTTCGACAACTTTTTTTTTCCGCTGCGCGAAACGGGCGCCAGGAGCGTTCAAAGTTGCTAAAGTCATCAAAATTGCGCAAAACATGGATTATGGTAAACCCCAAGTGTGGCATATGGCTTTACATTGTTTTTCAGCGCTGATTCACGTGGTGCTGTCAGTTTTTAGATTTAGCTCAGTTTTTTCGATTTCATAAGCTTAATCTACGTCTTTTGGTGAAATATTACAGTTTTTCCGAAGTATCAACTTTGGCAGTAGATTTATTTTCCCTCACCCTTTCGCACCCCGGGCTTGGGACCGGCTAAGGCGGTCAGTTGCTTCTCACGATTAAAGACAAAATAAAGATGATAACGGGGACAGATCAACTTGGAGTTGAAGTTGTAACGTGAGCGGTTAGTAACGTCTCGTCACAAAGTGCAGCAGATAAGCAGTCAGAGAATCGAGAAATCCGAGTTGTTTACCTATTGTGATTCAATCGTATTCAAACGCTTTTGGTACCATAACATTCATGATTTCTCAGAGTATCCTTCTGGGTGCAGGAACCAAGCCACTTTTTTCTTAAAAAAAAACGACCATGTTTCTGGCTGTTATTTCGGGTTCATCAAGTCCAATAAAAAAACACCACGTTATTTATTTTTAAGCCCGCCTTAGCCGGTCCCAAGCCCGGGGTGCGAAAGGGTGAGGGAAAATAAATCTACTGCCAAAGTTGATACTTCGGAAAAACTGTAATATTTCACCAAAAGACGTAGATTAAGCTTATGAAATCGAAAAAACTGAGCTAAATCTAAAAACTGACAGCACCACGTGAATCAGCGCTGAAAAACAATGTAAAGTCATGTGCCACACTTGGGGTTTACCATAATCCATGTTTTGCGCAATTTTGATGACTTTAGCAACTTTGAACGCTCCTGGCGCCCGTTTCCTGCAGCGGAAAAAAAAAGTTGTCGAAGTAAAATGTTCATGAAATTTGACGTAGAATCTAAATCTGCAATAAAAAATGGGGGTTCGTATCTGAAAAAACAAAGTTAGTGTCAATTGCGCACAATTGCGCGCAATTTTTTTGCGCAAAAGTATTTTTCCTGAATTCTTTACAAAAAAATAAGGGGAGTTACTTCGACAAGTTTTTTGATTTCCCCACAAACAACGAAATTGAAAGGGTGGTACGTTCATTAAGGACCACCCTGTATAGGAAAATAGAAAAATAATAAACTATTGTGTAATAATTTGCCGCGTTTTACCCTACTCATGGCAACTAAGGAAAGTGCCGCGTACGGTTGACAGACAATTTTTATTCGATTTTCGGATTCTAAATACCTTGAAACGTGATCCAACAAATTTTGAAGGAGGTTAACCAATTTTTTTCTAGGTTGATTCCAAAGGTCCATAATTGATAATAAAAATGGTGTTGATCCGTCAAACATGAGAGAATGAGTCCATATGATTGAACAGCTGGTAAAACATATCATGTACCTCTTCTACCTATGATATTTCCTGTAAATTTTATTTGGGGGGAGGATAAAAATGACAAAAAAAAAAGAAAAACGGAGGAGATTTACGAGTAAATCTTCCATCCCACATTCACGGTTTTCATCGAGTCCTTGTATTGCCTCATAAAATATCTCATACTCGTAGTAACAATTAATTAAGAAGATATGAAAGATCACTGATATTCTACGAGATGAAAAGTTAAATTTCTCAGTTTGGTTCGAGAAAATGTTGGAAGTGAGTGGTCCATATGAACATCCAGGGGTTAAAACGGGAGAAATGTGAAGGAACTCGTATGATGAATCTACCGCGCCAAGTAATCAATGGCGCGAGGTCGACTCTCTGGAGAACGTGACGCTCTTCCATATTTTACTCTGTATCTCTCCTCGATGTAGAAGGAGGAGGGCGGAGAAAGCATTGAGGAGGTATGGATGAGGGAGGGAATTCCTTCTGAATGCCAACCGACAGAACGAGGGTGGGATATTCCCCCGAGGAAGACTTCAGTCGCACCGGGGACACCCCAAGGTAGGACGGGAAGGTGGGCTGAGCGAGGAACATCTCCACGAAACCTGAGCCACACGCGGCCCTTGGGAGCCCAGGAATCGTCGAGGTCTTGCTCCCCACGTAGCGGCCTCCCTTCTTCTTCTCCTCTTTAGGGCCTCCCAAATCTGATTTACTTTTGCCGTTACAAACACAATTTTTCCGTTTTCTTCCGAATGTTATTTTGAGATTTGGATTCACTCTAGGGGTTTCTCCCTTGCGATATTCGAGGTTTATGCTCGACGAAAAGCACACTTCTCAGTCCTTTAAACCAAACACTCGTACCCTTGAATCTATCGTTTTCATTCACTACTCTCGAAGGAATTTATTTCCTTGCCAACATAATTTCCTCTCACCACCAATTGGTATTATTTATTCAACGACTAATAATTGATAATAAACGCTGATTAATGGCAGATGAGGTCCTAAACTAATAGTAGAACCACTTTTGTTTCAGGTAGTATTGGCGATGGATAATCAAGACCCAAAGATAGGAAGATGAATTTATATACCACTAATTAGACTCGTTTGCAGTTGAATCGCATCATGCAGAAAAGGTCATTCATGTAGGTATTAAATACACAGACGATAGACGAGGAACAAATTTTGTTCCGTTTCGAGATAATCGAAAAAAAACCGTTCATTTTGGTTTATTATTTTCAATAATAAGCCTTTGGAATCGAGCAAGAAAAAAAAATTTTAACACCCCCCCCTCAAAATTTGTTGTTTTACGTTTCAAGGTACATAGAATCCTAAAATCGAATTAAAAAATTTCCGTCCGTCCGCCGTACGCCGTACGCCGTACGCCGTACGCGGCACTTTTCTTAGCAACACTGGACCAATTTGGTTCAAATTTGGTATATGGGCTCCATTTGGGGTCTAGTTGTGCCGCGAAGCTTTTGGTTGATGTCAGTCACTTCTAAGGGGTGAAAATTAAGGGTTGAAATTTTCAAGAGTGCCCTAGCTCGAAAACTCTCTAAATAAAGGTATCGTTTTTTCACCAATTTTAAATAGTATTGAATTTTAAAAAAATTTTGAGACCACCCGGAGCTCTGTAAGACAAACCGTTCGGTCCCTACGAGTACTTGAAGGTTTTCCTTCGATAAAACAGAATCATGAGTGTGAATCGCAAAAGAGGTCTAATCGCCGTTCAAATTTTATCTGACTAAAATGCGATCGCTGTTCATTTCTTCGATTTGTATACAGTTTTGCCTTCTGCGTAACCAGCAATCAAATTTCCATATGAAGCTTTCTATTTTTCGAATCGAGTGTGAAGCGTTTAGTTCTTTCTAATAAACTTGATTGTGAAGGTGTGAAGCAGTATGGTGTGATAGGTAGTACCTATGTTGTTGGTAGGTGAAAATACCTAAAATGTTGGTAGGTGAAAAACGCTGCAAATCATTGCTCAATGGTTTAGTATTTTCTGTATAGATCACCCTTCTGTATAGATCACTGGTTCTCCATCAATAGCACCTACCACCATCTGTATTCTCCCTTGACCTTCCCTCTCAAATTTCAGCTTCCTGCGTTCAATAGGATTGAAAATGGCTTCGGAGCTCACTCAGCTGATCAGTGCTCTTCCAGGCGTCTCCAGCATTCCAGAAGATCTTCTTCACTCTTCAGATCACTGATCAGCTGAGTGAGCTCCGAAGCCATTTTTAATCCTATTGAACAGAAGTGCTCTTCCAGGCGTCTCCAGCATTCGAGGAGATTTCTTCACTCTTCAGATCACAGAAGAGCACCGAAGATCTCATTTTTGTTTAAATTGTGGTTTTTTGACATTTTGTGTCTTCACTTTGGCACATAAACGAAAAAAGCGTTGAGAAAAAGCGTAACGGTTGGTTTTCTGATGATTTTCGCTTACAACCAACTCGTTGCTATGGAACTTTAGCTCGTCATCCGTATTTGTAGAAAAATCCATTCGTTGGAAAGGCCCAAATTTATGAATTAATTATATACTACCAAAACAGCTGTAATTATGGAAGAAACTGAGATATACCACTGAGTTAAAAGAACTGTAAACAACATTTGTGGTAAGAGCTTGATACACGTCAACAAACAACAACAAAGGAAAATAAAACTCTCAACTTGTTTAAAAAAATCAATTATTGAGAAAGTAGGCAGGTTGGTAGCGAAGATAGCGGGAAAAAGTCAAGACATAAAATATCCCGGTGTTGCAGACTCGAATGCAAGCGTTCTTGACTTTAGAATCGCATCTATTAGATTACGTAGTGTTTAAAAACATTCACACACTTTACGTTACATTATTGTTTTGTTTGTGTATTGTGTCTTGTCTTCAATGTTAAATATTTTAGTAGTTGTAGGTTGTTGTTGACAAGATTCTAAAATCTTTTGAGCGAATATTTTCAATGAAATTTCCGCTGGGAATTCCTCAAGTTACCCATTGCTAGGAATCAAATTGTTTTTGTTTATTGAATGTTTAGTTCTTAGGTCTAAAATACAGACAGCTGTCGAAAAATGGCCCCTTCTCTACAAATTACCACTTTTCTACAAACATAAATAAAAATAAAAGATAAAAACAGCGCAGTATTCCCGAGTCTACAAAATTAGGAGGTTGAGTGATATAAATCAGTACCTCGTCTTAGCGTAGAAATCAAACTGAATTGCGTTATAGAGAGCACAGGGAAAACCTCTCACCATGAGGTGTTTGAGTTCATGTAAGAAGGGACCTTAATCCAGGAATAGATCCCCCTTCGAGCTGGAAACGAAAAATGCATCTTCCATTTTCTAAACTATCTCGATGCGGTAGGACCCTTTTGGATGAAGCTATTCAATTATGTCGCAACATAACAGATGAATACAGGAGAACAAGAAGGAAGAATGGAAAGCCTCTTCGACCCTACCATGAGTACAAATACATGAGTATTTTGCTATTGACCAGATGTTTTGAAGGTTGAGGTATCGATTTTCAAAAATGAACCTTTGAAATCAAGGAAGAAAAAAGCTGCAAATTATTACTCAACGTTTTAATCTTTTTCTGTAAAGATCATCCGTCTGCAAAGAACACGGCTTTTCCATTAATAATACCTCCCAACCACAGTATTATTGCAAAATCAATTTTATTTTGACTGAACGTTCCTATCAGGTAAACATCTTTATCCAAAAGATGTGGGTAATTTGGTTCTTGGTTATTGAAGAAGCACAAAAGAGTAAAATGAAGTTCGAAGAAAGGAAAAAAAATCGCATTTTATCTGGTGAAATTTGGCTCACTTCCGTCAGCGAACGTTCATGTGCGATTCACTCTCGTGTTTCTGACTCATCATTCGTCCAACACAGAGTAACTGAGAAAAATTTCAACTACCTTCAAACAACCGGGTTCTGACGTGGTGGAAGTGAAATTTATCAAAACAAAATACCCACGTGTTGTATCATAAGAGGATCACCCCCCCCCCCCCTACTCGAGGCCTTAAGGGCCAGAGGAAGACGTGTTCCCGCAGACGGGTGATCTTTACAGGAAAATAATGAACCAAGGTGTAATAATTTGCAGCGTTTTTATAATGCACATATTGTTTTCTTTGTTTCGTTAGAAAATTAAATTAAAATTGAAATTAGAAATATAATTAATTACATGATTTTATGGGAGGGTCAGTCAATTTACGTATTTTTCGATATTAGTTCAGAGTATTTCTTCACATAACTAACCTCCATTCCGATTTACGGACTTCTGGAGTATTTTCTTTTGCTTTGATATACTTGTGTCATAAAATTCTCCCACCTGCTCTCTCATCTAGCGATTCACTTCCCCCTTGACACCGCGCACAAACTTTGTTGAACATGAATTTTTCACTGATAATGGTATGAATGGAACCTTCAGAAATTTTAGAAATCAATAAGCAAAGTACATGAAGAGTGACACGACGATATTCACGCACTAATGCGACAACTTTTGCGACCATTTTGTGTGTGACAGCTGTAATTGGTCGTCAAATTCACTCACGAATTTTTAACGTCCAAACATCCCTCTTCATAAACCTGTGTAATCTCCCCTAGGATGTCAATCGGCGAAATTTTTAGGGTGGGGAGAAAAAACTATGAATGTCGGCTATGAATGACTATGGCTTCAGTATTCAGTTTACATTTGTTCAAATCTTCAAAATGGACTAAGTCAATGTTTTTCAAACACACAGTGCTTGAAAACTCTCCTCCACTTCCATTCTTCCCGTAGGAGACGCAAAAGAATCCCGAGTATTACGGGAGCATGAAGAGACAACAGTTCCCGATCTATCAATGGACTATTATTATGTTCATGTGACTTCTATGGCCTTGACCCTGTCAGGTATGTTAGGAAAGAAGAAGGTACATACCGCTTTCGCCATTGTAGTTGATGTCTTCCCCGTCTTCGCGGCGCCACATGACGTAAGGCTCTGGGTAGCCCTGGGCTTTGCAGGTCAGCGTCACATTCGCCGCCTCCCTCACCACCATGTCAGTGCTCGTCTCCTTGTCAACTATGCTAGGAGGCACTGGACAAAAAACAATCATATAATATAGAATGTAGCTAATTGTGAGGCTTATTTGATCTGAAGATGATTCGAACCATGAGTCAAGATTCAAAAAGTTCCTACATGTGTTTCTAGTTAACAGTTCTACAGGTAGGTACAGTCACGCCGAGTGTAATAAAGTGCGATCCTTGAGTTCACTCCTTATCGCTAAGAAGCGAATAAAAGTTTCCTAGCTGGCAGAAGCAGAAACGAATTTTCTGAGATGTGCGGTTCAAAGTTAAGATTGGGTTGATGTTCTTCCTCCTCCTTACCGACGATAAAGATACGATAGACGGACAAGGAAGCCAATTCAGGAACCTTGTAATTTCGTGTTTAGATTTTAAGTTTTCGAGGTTTTTGAATTTGTACTTACTCGTACAATCAGGCATTGTCACTTAGGCTTATTCTTTCCAATGATAGATAGTGTGGAAATGTGTTTATTTCCTGTGTAACTTTCATAACAGTTTTCTCACGGCAACTTCGGTACCTCTCAATCAATTTGGTGCAAGATTACAGTGTTGATCCATCTTATCGGTTTTATAAATTTATTGGTCAGTAATGACCAGGTAAATCAAAGATTAATACGCTACAGTGACTAAAACCTTCGCCAATAAAGCAAAATAAGCACACATTCTATTGGGCTCATTTCGTACTCACCAACGACTTGAAGGTACCCTTGTCGGCTCCTCATTGGATCCGTGTTGATTTGGCACATGTACCATCCTCTGTCCACCTCTTGTACGTTTTTGATGTGCAAATACCACGATCTGAAAACGCGAAAATTATTGTTATCACTCGCAATTGTACAGGATTGAATTGTCGAAACTTGATGAGAATGAAGGAATGCGTCTGCCCTTTTCAAGCTGAGTACACATTGTGGTAGATCCTTAAATTGATTCCCAGTTCAAGTTTTGTTCAACTTTTCATCCTTCGCTTGTCTGCGTCAAGGGTTTACAGCTTGAGGAAAGGTCGCAAAGGGACATTAAATACTCGTAGTTTTTGCGGTGCTGAATGGAATCACCTGTGGTCGTTGAACGAGAGGCTCACTCTGGCGTTCTGCGTGATGATATTGTGATGTATGGACAATATCGTTTGAGTGTCCACTCTGACCCACGCCACCTGGAAACAAGAAATAGTACTTATATACAATTTTACAGATCAAGTAGTACCGAACGTTCACATTGATAGAAGAAAAAGAAAAAAACATTTTATTTCGATTTCTCATATTTACATGCTAAATGCTATATTGAGGTATATTTTATAATTTAATTATTGTTTGACAATGTCAATGGGGGGGGGGGCAAAATTTTACAATCGTTATTGTACTATGTTTACTATTGTTTTTGTTTTTTATTTAACTAATATTATTTGTAAGGCCTACCAGTTGAATTCGTCAATGAGTTCCGCCCGATATCTTGACGCTCAGGATCCAAATCTTGCCAGCGCTGGCCAATCAACCCCATCCAGCAGTCTGACCATTGCGGCCCGCTCAAGCACCGCTGCTCCAAGGAAGCCCATCCTTAGTTCCACGAAAATTAGGCAGACCCCGAGGAAATGGGGCATATCCTCTCGCATATTGCAAATAGAGCAAAAGGTGCTGGGGTCCTCTTGTTGATCTTAGGTCTTGCTATTCAAGGAGTGAAGGGACCCCCGAAACTTTAACAGCCAGCGAATTACCCACAAAGAATGTTCTGCCTCCCCTCCAGCAAAGGCCGCTGGCACAATCTCCTTGTATTGTTGCCTGTACAGCCTGTTTGACTCAAGCGCTCTCTGCAGCATGTCTCCCTGCCATGATGACTTTACCTCACTGACAAGGTTCCCGAGTTACGTTAATTGATAGAATCGACCATTTCAACACAAAGGCGACTTTAGTAACTATCCAAATGGAATATTGCTTTCATGGAATTGTTTTTCATCTAAGAGTGTTCATATCGTTCTGCAATTTTGCAACGGTGGTCATATACACTCAGGTGATTCTAGGCTAGACAATGGGCGAGACGAAGGGAAGCTTAGTATTTAAATTGGACACGTGGTCTTACAAATAACCACGTGCTACTGTTCTATTTCCTACCTTTGATAGTGTGCGAGGAAACTAATGAAAGGTCTAAGTACAATGGAAAAAAGTATATTTTACGAATTCATGGAAAAACATGGCCGCTGAATGTATGTGGAGTGTATGAATAATATAAATATTAAGAATGTTCCTATGAAACATGAAAATGAATTGTTAAATTGTTCACCTTGTCCATTGTTCACATTGTCCATGTTAATAATAATAATAAATAAAAAGTTACGTAAATTGATTGTTAGATCCGGAAAGTGTACCTACACAAGATTAGCGTTAAGAAAATCGAAGTAAAGCACAACGAAACAAAAAAAGAACCACTCAAATCGATAGAAGTATGAGGTGTAGGCAAAGTTCACGATTTTGACATACACATTCATACATGTATGGAGTGTCTTGCGAATTTGGATTCAGAATAGTCTGAAACTTATTCGTACGTGGTAAATGTGTTTATCTGACGACTGTAGTTGTCCTGCACGATCCCAGATCATTTGCATAAGCGCTTCCAGACTTACTGAGGGACATCCTGTAAACGAAAGTCGTACGACAGAAAAACGGTTCCGTAAACTGATTACTGGGACCTTTGAGTAGCCCCAAGCAGATTTTCACTCGTTAAAGTCAAGAAAGGAAATCGTAACGTGATCGGGAAACCTCCAAAAGAATGATGTGTCATTAATCCTCAAAAAGGTACTGACAATAAGAGAATGATGACCATGGCAGAGAATGAGATAAGGGTCATACTGCTGCTGAGTCCTCTGATTGGAAAAAGCAAAGAGCACTGAGAAGATTTTCCCTGGGAAATCTCCTTTCATATACCGGACCATGAGGGAGCCTTCGAATGGAGCGGTCAGACGTCTATATGGGAAGTTCTTCCGAGTAGGAACGGGGGTTGTTTTATGTGAGTTTTAGGTTGGGAAGTCCACCATTGAAGAGTGGGGGTGGGGAGTATTGTGATATTCCATTGTCCGGGTCGGGTCGGCCACGTTCATTGGTGAAGACTCGACAGATCACACACACTACCGAACCGGCTCGCAGACGAGAAATATCAGAGGTACGAGGACCCGAAGCTAATTCCCTCCCCTTTTAGATAAATCCTCCTTTTTCCTATAATACTTTTGTCTAGAACTTTCTCCGATCATTATTTCGAACTCTTTCCATGAAGCATTTCCTTTTTGTCCAATAGGATGAGTCCTTCCTCCAGTTCACTCAGAGTAGTATGAGATGTCCCTATCTACTAATTACTTTAAGGCAGAATAGAACAACATTCAACTTAGTAAAAAGACATGTCTGCCAAGTAGGTCAGTCACATAGCTTCCTTTATTTATAACTCAATTATTGTACACATGATCTGATGTACGGTGGATAATCAAAGCTTCAATCTTCAAGTGTTTCTGCTAACCTCCTTAATTTATCACAATTACAGGTACCATCTACAGTTCCAACTATACAGCCCATAAAAATTCCATCAAAATCAGAAGGAAATTCCAGAAATTATACTCTTAAAAGGATAGAGGCGTAGGTTACGCAATAACAATAAAATTTATGAAGGACCATTTAGACTCCCAATCAGTCAAAATGTCATCGAATTCGGATGAACTGTAGGAGCAATTCTTTTACAATTAATTTAAAAAATCATTAACCCCCCAATTTGATGGTTTACGTTTCAAGGTACCTATGAGGAATATATCGTACTGTTGTAGGTTTGATTAAATGATCCTTCGAGATAATTACTTTATTTATTAACCAAATCACCCAAATTTTGGCATCATCCTTTTTGGCATCAGACGTCCTTTTTATGATTTTTTGTGTCTCACAAAGGGACTTGGGCGTCCTTATGCGATTAATCTTGGGTGAAGGAGATCAGCACTCAACGGGGAAAAAAATAACCACTTACAAATCCATACGAGTTATATACGTCTGGGAAACTCGGGTTCGATCCCAAGCCGTGATATCAACTTTTTTTCTAATTTAATAAATTACGTGTTTATACAGAGTGTCTACACTTAAGATGGGCATAACTTCAGGGTTCGACTCTACAAGTTATTTCCAACAAAAAATGTCTCCTTGCAATTTTCTTTTAACCCACTTAAAATTCCTTTTTTTAGCGAATTTTCAAGGAAAATGAAGCTATTACAATGGCCTCAAAATTTTTAGAATCGACTTTTTCGAAAAATTTTCACACTGAAATCCGTTTTGGAACATTCTGAAACGATCCCTCTTTTTCCAGACATCCTGTGTTAAAAAAAAAGCAATGCCATTGGTCCTTTTCTTAACCACACCTTAAACAGAATGATTTCTTTGAAAATTCGCTCATTAATTCATGCTGCATGAATGAACTTTTTCATTTTAAAGTTTTTTTTCGTGTTTCCGACCTTACGGCACTGATATGGTCATAACTTCCTTATTTCTCCTGAAAATTCA
Source organism: Apolygus lucorum (assembly GCA_009739505.2). Taxonomy (NCBI): domain Eukaryota; kingdom Metazoa; phylum Arthropoda; class Insecta; order Hemiptera; family Miridae; genus Apolygus; species Apolygus lucorum. Next base: position 45,807,618 of record CM019177.2, on the reverse strand, counting down.
AATCTGACTACACCGTTTGAAAGAGCGTTAAATTCTTAAGCTATCTAGTGCAAAATCAAAACACTTCAGCGATAAAATAGTTTAAAAAAATCAAGTCAAAAAGCAAACTTTACACATTTTTTGAAACTTGACTTTCTTCGACCAAAGTTTTCACTCTAAATCCCTGCTCATTGCGATGGGCTCTTTTCAGAGAAAACATGCTCAAATAGTCAGCTTTCCAACGGTATATCAATTTTTCTTTTTAACATTAAAATCGGAAGAGTAAATGAAGTTTGAATGTCAAAAAACGTGTGTTTTACTAGAAAATCCAGTGTTATTAGCGGTTTATGGTCCCCCTCGATCTGAAGATGGCTTGACGATATTGGTATCATTTCCTATGTAGTTTTTTACGCTCAGTCCAATGGTGATACTTTCGAATGATTCTGACTGCTAGAAAGTGGTTTTCTTCGAAAAATCCACACTCGAATTCGCATGTTGGTAATCGTAGTTCATGGATTTCAAAATGCACTTCAAATTCGAGGCTCCCATGCCGCTAGAAATGTGATGGTAGATAATGGGAGAGGGGGACACCATTATTTCTTACCTAAAATACTAAACTAAATAAAATTCAATCGCTTATAAACTGGTTTAAATTGAATTAATGCTTATCCAATGGGACGTCCCCTGGAATGTATGCATTACTCAACAATATGTTTTGTAGTAGAAAGGCAAATACAAATGTCTGTTTTATCGCTTAAAAGTTGAAATTGAACTAATCCTTATCCAATGTAACGTCTCCTGGAATGAATGCATTACCTGAACAATATGTCTTAGAGATAAGTTTTACCTGATGATGCCCAAAGTTTCGGTGAAATATTTGTATTACATCTGAATGCAATCTCGAAGGTTTGTTTCGTATATTATGTAATAACAGCTTACAATACAGTTTCAGATCATTTTGAGTTCAAATCCTCGTAAAGTTCACTGGTGTACCTGTATAAGTACCTTCCTCTTTGTACGTAAATAATTGTTGGGTTTTCATCCAATTCAACTCATTATCGATCAGCATCATCTACATAAACTAGAAAATGATGTGCTCCCAGTAGTACGCTATATACCTCAATAATGTGAATGACGTAGGTGCACATTGTACACGGGAACGCCAAACATACGCATTTACCACATTGATTATACCTCGGGGTATATCCATCCCTTGCCTGTCAGTGGTCTGTCAGGAACCAGGCGTGCGGTTGGTGTGTGCTGGTTCGAACACAATGCGAGTCATCGACGATGTAATTACCTATCTTAGTTGATTGATTCGTAGTAGCGGAATCTAAATTTCAACATAACGAGACTTCAGTCGTTCAGTTGATTAGAATTGTGAAATCTCAAGCACGGATGACATGAACCAGTAAGTACCAACTGTTATGATCAACATTGTGAAGACTATTTGAATCTGTTACTTCGTCTACTTACTACTCTTAAAGCCACCATATCTATTAAACTGATATAATCCAATATTTTTACCAATAAATTTATGTTCAGCTCATTATTATTTTCTTTCCACTTGTTATTTATTTATTTTTTCGGATGTGAGAATTATTTATTATATTGGCAATTGCCTTACAATAGTTCGGTAGGTACTGTTTATTGTATTCATTATTTTCAGTTTTTTGAGCCTCATTGCTAGTTTCCTCCCAATTCTGGTTGGGGATAAAAGGTGCTGGTAAGCAGGTGCTGGTAAGCAGTAGGTGTCATAGCTGGGAGTCATCTTGCAAAATTTTTGATTCGCTTGTAGGAACGACTCAAATGTACTCTTCTGAAATATGGAGTCTAAGATACTGGGATGTCCTTGAGAGTGTACAGATAAAATTTATTAAAAGTATGTTGCAACTGTCCCGATATACCCCCGGTTACATGATCCGAGCCGAGACTGGGCGCCCTCACTTAAGTGTTATGATGTGGGAACGAGTAATAGCTTGGTGGGAGAAAGTTCTAAGAATGACCAACGAAAGATACCCAATAATTTTTTATAAGCAGTTGGTAGCTACAATTGAATTAGGGATAAGTGCGGAGAAGTATAACTGGGCTTCGCAGATTAGGAAAACTCTGGTGGTTTTGGGTTTGGAGGGAATTTGGAAGAGACAAGATCCAGTGGAAATTAAAGAGAAATGGTCGTTGATAGTACACTGCTATAAAATGAAAAGAGAGTACGAAGATTTAGAACGAATTACAAGGTCATCTTATAGTACTTTATTCAAACAGATGCACACCACCACGGATAGAAAAATACCTAGCGACTGATATGCCATTATTTTGTAAAAGATTGATCGCCCAGTTTCGACTGTCGAACCAAGGGATCCTGCAGTGCGCCTATAAAAATTAGTACATGCAAATATATCAGAGTAAGAACTGTATATTAAGTAGCACTAATCGAAAGGAAACACTCCAACATATCATAGGAGAATGTCCCCAGTTAACAATACATAGAATCAAGTACTTGGGAAATAGATTTTTATGTTCCTATGAGGTTATAAATATAGTTAAATGCTTGGGCACAGAAGAAGCCATTATGTTTGCAAACTTTATATTATGTTATGTAAGATTAAGGACCCTCTTGAGCAATTTAATGGATGAGGCGAGATAACAAGATTAAACATGGAAAAAAGGAAATAAATATATAAAGTAAATTATTATTTGCTTTTGGTATAGTAATCTCTAAATAAATGTAATAATAATATAATAAAGTATAATAAAAATATAATATAATATAAATAATTCAAAAATTAATAAAATATAATATAATATATAATAAAAAGTGTAATAAACTAGTACCTATTAATGAGTACCTATGTGTAATTGTCGTAATTGGTGATATACTTAATTAATGGGAAAGATCATAACCCAAGAAATTAACAATTTGTTTATTTATTTAATTTTTTTTGTTCGTTTTCTAGAAGAAATATGTTCATTAACATATATATTATGTTCATTATTGTACGAAATTTCCAAATATTGTATAAGGAAACTTAATGCAATAAAGCACTTTGACTTTGACTTTATTTATTATATTGGCAATTGTCTTACAATAGTTCGGTAGGTACTGTTTATTGTATTCATTATTTTCTGTTTTTGAGCCTCATTTCTAGTTTCCTCCCAATTCTGGTTCCTTAGATTTTGATTATTGCAACGCAATATGATTACCCTATCGTAATCAATGTATATTGTAATATGTCAATTTGCAGTTGCGTAGACAAATAGTAGCCATTGAGTTCAAGACATTAATTCCTCCTGGTGGTGATGAACTGGTGAGACATTATTAAGGAAGTGTATGAGGGAAACATACCTTGAAGCCCCGAAGGTTTTCAACCACGCAAGCTAGGAGGGCGTCCCGCCCCACTGTCACTGTTACGTTTGGAATTGGCTCGGCAAACCGCGGCAGCAACGACTCTGCAACACAAATACAAGTATATTAAAATAAAAACGTAAAACGTAAATTTTGAGAGAGGTGGGTAAATTTTAGTTTGCTCGATTCCAAGGTTTCATTATTTAAAATAATCACCAACACTGTGAAACATGATTTGAGTTGATGGAACTTGATTCATTCTGCACTTGTAGAACTAACCGAAAGTGATGAACCCACCAATAACCAGAATGAAGAAGAGAAATTGAAGATCCTGAGTAGTGAGTGCCTTCCTGAATCACAGTGTTTACTGTGACTGAAAAGTGATTGAAACTCTAACTTGATCCAAAATTTGATAATTTGAAAGGATATTCTAGTAAAAATGCTATGCTTTCCTAACCCCAGTATTCATGTTTTTGAAAATAGAGTTGGACATATTTTCATGGTAAAATCAGCTCGTATTTCTACTTAATTATTTATTTAAACTATACCTACCTAATTTATATCAATATATTATATTGATATAAATTAGGTAGGTATAAGTCGTTCAATATCAAACCAGAGTTTGGTTCATCTAGTTTGAGTCTTTGAGTCGCCTCCATTTGGTGACAAAAATTCAGCCCATACCAGTCCAGTTCCCTTACTGGTACAAATCCACGTGCCGGGAAGAGCCTCTGCCGATTCAGTTCCAGGGGCTGAGAAAATATGGTATCATGGAGCGGGAAGGTTTCTTCTGTACTGGTTAGAATGCAAGTTGTCTCCAGTTCAGTTCTGTCTACAGGGAAGCGCCCTTACCAATTCCATGGATCAAGATGACATCGTATCATGGAACGGCTCTGAACAAGGAAGAGATCTACAGAACTGGTTAGCATGGAAGCTGTCTCCGGTATTCTTGTTCACTGAAACGAAAAATTATTCTTTCCATGAAATGTTTGACCATTTCTATTGATACTCTTTTGGTTTATTATTTTCAACAATAAACATTCAGAATCGACCAAAAAAAAGAAAAAAAAAATTGGTTGTGTGTTTGTTTGTGATGGAGGCCTTGGAGTCATGGAACTACTCAATCAAATACCAGCCATAAGATCTAATAGGGTAGGGGCGGCAAATACACAACTTTTTGAAGGAGGGACGAGTCTCCAACAACAAAATGGGACATCAAGACTCGACCGTCGAATTGTTAGGGCACAACGTCTCCATCAAACTACAGATGGAGCTGAAATGGTAGAATCACGCAATAACAGAGCTAGCACGGCATGGATCAGGAACCCTTCAGCAAAACTATGGGGATGAAGGTCGTTGGGTATGGTGAAAGTCCATACTGGTCCTCTACCAACAGGAGTGAGGAGGACAAGAGGCAGGCGTATCTGCAACAGCCATCCATGCCGAATGGGATGTCAAACACCCGAAACAGCCTCGAATGTGCTCCAGATTTGCCCAGCCGTGGTAAAACCCAGGTGTGCCCGTCACAATTCTGCCCTGAACCTACTGCTTTTCGCAGATAGAAAGAATGCGGCTGGCCAATTTTTCAAAGGGTATACCTGCTAACATAGACGACTACCTGTTCCAAAATCTTAGGTAGCCTGGTGAGTCAGGCTGGGGAAAGGGCCGAGCCTCCATATCTCAGACCTTCGTAATTTGGGCATTGAGCAGCTCGAGTCATAATGAGTTAGAGAGCCCCCGTCCTGTATGCTATCAGGTGCCCGCAAGTCGCCCGTCTCCCGAGTACTCCATCGCCGCAGATCGACAGGAAGCCGCCCCCAGCCGACCTTCAATCGTCAGTGAGGTAGATCAGAGGAGAACTTTAGAATTGTAATTTATGGGGGGAATAAAAGAGGGATTATTATCACTTAATCTTTATTTCCACTCTTCCCTATAATTCCTTCCTAAATTCACATAAGGGCCCTGACAAGCTCAGCCACAAAAACAAGGAGTTGACCTAGTAGGTTATCTCACGTCGAAAACGCGAGAGGGCCGAGTCAACCATCTTCTGTGAGCCTCACATCATGCGCGAGGCTCGCATTTTCGACGTGAGTCTCGCGTTTTTGTACGTATCTTGGCCCGCTGTAACTCTCTAATGTTTTCTCTCTGAACAGTTAACCCTTGGCTACACGCTAGGTGGGGAGTTACGTTCGTACACGCTAGTGGGAAATCCCCGCACATTTATTTGAACACAATTATTAATTTATGATACACTGAAAGGCACGAATTGGTTTTAAAAAGTCATGGATATAGGATGGGCTTCAACTCAATACATTTTTTTAATCAACACGTAGGTCATAAAAATATGAATTTTGAAGTAGGAAATACATAAGTAACAAAATTTATATCTATCATAATAATCAAAATTATTATTATGATTATTCAAGAACGAGGAAACATGAAACTATATATCAAGCAAAAAATACAAACGTTTGAAGTCATAATAGTAGAAGTAGTATGATTTATAATCATAATCATATGTGTGTATCAAACTTCGCAGTCTGATAGCATACCTACTGAATTTAAGGTGAATAATTGTTGAGGGGATCATTGTTTACTCAGGCAAAGGTCTGAGAAAAGATACTCGTACATTGGGCATTGGAGGGACAATAGTGAACGGTTAATCATTCTATTTCTGTTTTTCTGAAACCAAAATGCGATCGTTGTTCGATTCTTCGTGTTTTACCAGTTACATTATTCTATGACTTTTGATTACGTTATTTGAATTTTGATTTTGGAGAATTATTTTTTCTAATTTGAAAAGTGAAAACAATGCTCCTTTTACCTTGGTAGATTTGGAAGCGAAAATGTCACACTAAATTTAACTTTTTGGCGATATTTTTACTATTTTTGAAAAATTTCTAAAAACCACCTCATGTTTTTCTTAGAATATGATCGAAATTCAGGGGTCAAGCACGAGGCGGCAGACCTGCAGGTCATCTCCATATCAAAGTACTCGGAATGATGTCTGAAAAGTTTGAGGTGAAATAATTTATGATTCGGGAAGAGGAGCGTCATGTTCAAACAAGTTGGGGTGCTCGGCGGTTATTCCCAGGACGGCGAAGAGTAATATTTCTGAGAGCTGTCCAACTCTCCCGAAGGATCACCGCCGGCTTCGGCGTCATTGTTGCGGCGAAGAGGAGTGTGGGATGCGGTTTCAGACGAAGATGAAGAGGAAGAATCGACTTGGAAGGAGGGGAGAGGAAGATACGAAACCTTCACTTTTAATTAATTTTTTCCATCCTCGAATGGGCCGGGAGAACCCCGAGAGGATCAGGGATCTTTCTATACATCTTACTGAGGGAGTCTACGACCACTGAAGCCGAGTGAGTGTACTAACACCACTACGAGACAACCACGCGAGACAGATGACCCCTTCGAGATGAGCTATGGTGGCGCTGGGGGAGACCTCCTTTCCAAGTGACATGTGACACTCCGGACATCATGTTGGCTCCGCTTCCTCTTTCACTTCGTTTTTCACTTTCTCTTCCACTTTCTCTTGAGCTCCTCCCTTCGCAACTTGATGGACTTAAGGGGGACTCGAGCTCAAACAAGTTTGACCAGATCTTAAATTCAGGGGGACAGCTAAAGATGAAAAATGTTCGAAGAAAAATCCGAGAGGATCACTGATATCTTAGTAATCCTAGTTCTTTTCTACTCAGGAATGAAAAGAACTCTACCAAGTTGGTTGGGCGGTATAGTTTCCTCTCATAAAAAATCATGAGTATATAACCTGATACATGATAAATTTTCATTATCGGCTGTAAGCTTCTACGAGCGATGCTACTTATTTGAGATCACCAATCGAACTAAATAACTTGAGTTTAAACGAAGTGTGAACGAAAAGAACCACATTTATCATGCATAGCATATTATGAAACGAGCTCACCGTTGAAACGAAGGTCTGGAGATCGGGATCGAAAATAATATTTTCTACATATTATACATATATACATATATACATACATATTATACATATATTCTACATATTTCTAATATCTATCTTCTACATATTATGTAGACGAAACAGTGACTTTAAGTTTGATACTAGTTTATTCAATAAAATATTGAATGACTCGAAATAGTGATTCTAATATTGATATTAGTTAATTCAATTAAATATTGAATGATTCGAAATATGATTGGAAATGGAAAGCAAAGTAAAGTAACCAGTATGAGAACACGAAAGCAAGCTAGTAGTACGAATGCTGGATTCGAAGTGGGTCGAGGTAAAGCGAAGCCAAGCGGGAATCAGCTGAATGCTGATGACCGCGTACAATGTTACCAACCACATGATTCGGCTTAAGCTAATCTGTATTGAAGTTACACAATTTCAAAGCTTATAAGCAAGAACATGGTATGCAAATTGGTACATTAAATTGTAGCTTTTTAGCAAAATGCAACGATATGTCATGTGTTATGGATACTCGGTACATGTCTACATGAACCGTATGACCTCACAGGGAAAGAGTCACTCATTGAAGAACTCTTATTTCCAGCAATCATCAATCTAAATAAGTCATACTGTTTTAAAACTCAACATGTGTAGCAGCTCTGCGAGCTTCTCCGCGAATTGTCGCCGTAATGTCCCCATTCCACTATCCTCTGGGTGGAAGAGGGGTCACTTTGCATAGGGGTGTGAACGGTTCCAACGGTTATGGTGAAAAAGATGTAACCGCCCCAAATTATCAATCCAGTTCCAATACTTGTACTGCTTACCGAACAAGGTCAAATCCCACTCTCATGATCTCAACTTGTTTAGTGTTAAAAACGCTTCAAGTTATTACACAAAAGTTTATTATATTTCTATATAGATCACTCGCCTGCAAGGAACACGGCTTTGCCATTCTTACCTCCAACCAACTTGAAGAAAAACATAGATTGCATTTCGGTCAGCTAAAATTTGAACTGAGATTAGGACTCTTTTGCGATTCACACTCGTGTTTCTGATTTATCGTAAGTCCAACCTTTGAATTCTCGTAGGGAGCGAACGATTCGTCTTACAGAGCTCCGCGTGGTCTCAAAAAAATTTAAAAATTCTATACTACCTCAAATTTATGAAAAAACAATACTTTTATATCAACATTTTTTCACCTTATCCTACAAATGATGGAGGGAGGATTGTGCCTCTTCCGGCTATGCCTTCAGTTGACGCTTCTCCTCCCCATGGGGTTCGAATTCAGCTCCAAGTCCCACGGGGCCCATTTGCTCGAGCCGTCGCACGCCTTCGTGTGGCCGTAGCCCTGAATTTACACCACATGAATGATCCACCTGTTAGGACTCGGGTGGTCATCCACTCCAGGATGAACAATGGGTAACCAGCCCGAATCATATCCTTGGCTGGCTTGCCATGCCATATCCCTCGCCAGCTAATACTTGTTCCAATCACCTTTGGTTGGTTTCGCTGAATGTTTGCAAGTGCTGCTGCAGCCTCTAGTAACGCGTTAACTTCAAATTTTTGAATTTTGGAAGCATTGATGTCTGAAAGTGATCTCTGGCCGGAGCCAGAGACCACTGAGGCATCAATAATGAAAGCTCCTCTTGGTGTTACCACCAAGAGGTCAGGACGATAACCTCACTGCTCCAGGTTGAAGTGTGGTTCTAGCCAAACTGGCCATCCTTTATGGCGAGCGTAGGCTTCTACTGTTTGCAGATGGAAAGAATGAAGATGGTTTGGTGAGGTGTACTTGTGTATTACAGTCCCAAAAACATCCTCCATCTTCTACCTGCCACTCAAGCCAGGGAAAATGAGACCGAGGGTTTTCGACTACCGACCAATGATGAAGTAGAAGGATTGATTTTCACAGACCGTTCGCGTACCTACTTTAAGGCAGTGGTTCCCAATTCTAAACAGGGTGTCGACCAAACTTCAAGGATCGATTGTACATCTAATTTAAGTAAGAAAATGTATCGTAGCATCTTTGTTTTAACCCCTTGTTTTTCCAAGTTTTTTTCAATTTCAAATTTTTTTCGTGTTCTTGAACATGTTACTAAAATTACCAGAACTACCTTAATTTACCGTAAACATGTAAAAATAAGGGCGCCAAATTCCCCATTCTCCTACAAAAAATTATTTCCAGTAAAGGATGGTGCTTCTTTCAAATATTAAAGGTGAATGAAGAGTAAACCTGAAGAGCTAGTGAACTCACAATCGAGATGGACTTCTTTCCTAACAATTGGCAAGGCCCCCGACAAGGACGGCCCATTGTTGCTGAACGTTAGCTGATTGATAGTTTTTTCTTCTCCAGGTTTTCACATTGTTTGATTCCGAAGATGCTGAATCAATTGCTCGGGCTAAGGAAGCGTTGGCGGCTTCTGAATTTGAGACCCAACTACACTACATTGACAGCAATTTGGGGCTCTGCCAGACAAGATTGAATTGCTCCAGTGGCAGAACACGCTCCTCATCGAAGCAGTGGAAACCGTTGAAGAGTTCGGCAAGGAGAAGTGGGCTGGACAGATGGGGAGGAAGGCAAAGGACAAGCTTGAGGCTGTACTCAAACGTAACCCAGCTTGGGAGGACATCCGTGCAATAGCAGCGAGGCTGAGAGGTGAAGAAGAAGGAACGTTACCTATAGGATGGACGGCAAAAGATGTTCTGCTTATGAAATATGCTCCTGCATCCTCTGCTGATGTTGAGAGATTTTTTCAAAATTTAAAATGCTTTTCAGTGAAAAGAGAACTAATTTTACTGTTGAAAACCTAGAATCCCATGTGATTTTATATTTTAATAATGATTTAAACTTGTAAATACGTAATTCTTATGACTTTGGAATGATTTTCTTTGTAAATTTTGTAAATTATTCATAACATTATTATTGAAATAAATCGGAATTATGCCTACAGAACGTGTTTGTAAGTTTTCCTTCCTTTTTCCCAGGTTTTACGATGATTTAGAACTTACTAGGATAGCCAAAACTTGAAAAATAAATTATATGAAATAATTTATGAATGACATAAAATTGCCATTTTGATAGGATAAGCGACATAAACCACTAAAATAAATGACATGGAATAAATGACATGAATCGCAATAAAAATGACAAATGTTACTCGTCTCTGTCGATGACATCAGTTGGACGATCGATCTCAATTTCTTCCCCATTTAAGGCAATTGTCCTCTACCTTTTTGACCGAATTCGTGTTTATTTTACTTCAAAAAGGTAATATTAGAATATAATACGAAAAGATTGATTAGTCCGAGGTCGATCATAAACTACCAATCTCGTTGAATTCGGTTGTCTGTCATCTACTCCTCAGACAAAGGGATGGACTGAAATACACGATTAGGTGCTCACATTCATTTTGCATTTATTTATTTATACTTTTACGATTGTTTTGGGTGATAAACGAGCGTACTTGATTGATTTCCTTATATTTTCCTTCCTGCTTTCCTTTACCTATCGGTTCAACGAAAACAAAAACCGCGGATTGAATTGACGTTACCTATGGAGTGTTGAAAAATCTAAAGCAACGTCAATCGCGTGAGCCTCACGTCGGAAAGTTAGCATCCACTCGATGCTCGCCCTAGCAGCTTCTCACTCCTGAACGGTTCCAAATGTTGCTGTAACTCTCTAACTAGAGAAACGAAAACGAAAATGAGAAACGAAAAATTACGAGACAACAATCTTTAGAATGGTAGAGATGGTAATCAGGAATGGTAATTCGTTGAAGTGGCGGGAGATAGCGCTGAAACCCGACAAGAATTGCTGGGGGCTAGAGAGAGCTCTCATATCCCATGTGGGGATTACAAGTACAGCGCCCACCCTACTTGTGTGACTTTTTCTGAAATTACTTCCCATCTGAGATTCCCTCACAGAATATGGAATTGCAATAATCTAATCAGTATTCAGACAAACACGGAGAATCGCAATTTAATTCAGAAGACAGCAGGCGAATCCACTCGATTCGGTCGATGAGGTGAAACTCGCGGGAATGAGAGACTCGTCGACGTCACGTGTAGAACAGCACGTCCTCTCCATCGCGAAAGTTTACGATGATTTGGCTACTCCGGAATCCTCGCACTCGCGGGCGCCGCTCCGGCCCTCGCACTCTCACCCCGACGCCGCTCAATCTTACCTCCCCCTCCCCCGACATTGTTCTTTCGTCCTCGATCCACTTCATATTCAGGTGACGTTTGTCGTCGACGGAACGGAATGGAGTGAAAAGGAGGGGGCGAGTTGTGTGGCGGCGCCGGCAGGGGGGCAAATTGGCGGCACCGCGAGACGCAGGAGTGAGTTGACTGAAGGTGGAAATAACGCGGGGTGTTCGGTTACCTTAACTCATAGTTGCGGAGGGCTTTGCCGCTCTTCCCCCGTCGGAAGCCTTACTCCGCCCAGCCGCGAATAAGTTGCTCGCCCAACTTTCCGAATTTCTTGTCGAGGGTGGGAGAAAAGGAGAAAACGGGAGAGAAAAGTTTTCTCCCGGACGCCCGAAGGAGGGGCGGCGGAGCAGAATTACCTAATGTTGAGAACAGGTCGGGAGTAAGCAGAGGGTTTCAAACTAACAGGTGAGGAGTGAGGAGAACCCCCTCCCACCCGAGGGGTAGAAAAGCCACTAAAAACGCGTGATACTGTGTATAGGGCGAGAGGAGGGGGAAGCAGGGTTGCGCGAAGAACGTTATGAATATTTCATAGCAGAACCTTTCCAAGCCTCTTATTTCTAATTTAACAGATACAGAGGTGGAGCCAGTAACCAGGAGCGTAACCCCCCCATAAAACGCCTCCTCAAATACTTCTTCACTCCCCCATCAAACCCCCTAACCTCCCCCATCAAATTACCCCATTAAATTACTACTAATTATCATCTGCCTTATTCTCTCCATACACGTCTCCAGCTGATGATCACTCTATTGTATGAAAGATGAAATATTTCTCTTCTATCTTCTGTTGTATTAATATTCCTCCATATTCGGATTCTGCCCTCTTTAACTTATACAGGGTGTCTCCCTTATACAGGGTGTCCCACTTATACAGGGTTTCCCACTTATACAGGGTGCCCCATTTATACAGGGTTTCCCACTTATACAGGGTGCCACGCTTATACAGGGTGTCCCAATTATACAGAGTGTCTCACTTATACAGGGTCTCCCACTTATACAGGGTAACACTTATACAGGGTGTCACACTTATACAGGGTGTCCCACTTATACAGGGTAACACTTATACAGGGTGTCCTACTTATACAGGGTGTCCCAATTATACAGTGTCTCACTTATACAGGGTCTCCCACTTATACAGGGTAACACTTATACAGGGTGTCCCACTTATACAGGGTGTCCCACTTATACAGGGCCTTCCACTTACACAAGGTCTCCCACTTATACAGTGTCTCAATTATACAGGGTGTCCCACCTATAGAGGGTGTTACGCTTATACAGGGTGTTGCACTTATACAGTGTATCCCATTCATACAGGGTGTCTGACTTATACAGGGTGCTACGCTTATACAGGGTATCCCACTTGTACAGGGTCTCCCACTTATACAGGAACCGGAAAACTTCGGGAGTAGAATTCGCATCTAGTTTAAGGGGGTCTCAGTGGGTCTCCGTTCGACCCTCGTTCCGGGTAAGTATTTCCCCAAAATACCGGCGCTCAACTTTTAAAAGTTGTACCTGAATTTGAAATTTTCAAGGAATTTTCGAAATTAATTAGTGCAAGGTCGTTGGGAATTGAAAACGCTGCAAATTATTACACAATGGTTTATTATTTTATATTTTTCTGTATAGATCACTCGTCTGCAAATCCACCAACCATCCAACATGAAGAAAAACATCGATCGCATTTCGGTCAGCTTTAATTTGAACTGAGATTAGGACTCTTTTGCGATTCACACTCGTGTTTCTGATTTATCGTACGTCCAAATTTCAAATTCTTAGTGAGAGAACGGTTTGTCCTACAGAGCTCCGGGTGGTCTCAAAAAATTCTAAAAATTCTATAGAATCTTAAATTGAAGGAAAAACAATACGTTTATATCAAAAATTTTTGAGTTAGGGCGTTTTCAAAATGGATTTTGGAATCCTTAGATGTGACCTACATCAACCAAAATCTTCGGGGCACAACTAGACCCCAAATGAGCCTACATACCAAATTTCATGAAAATCGGTCAATGCTAAGTAGGGAAAGTGCCGCGTACGGCGGACGGACGGCCAAATTTTTATTCGATTTTTGGATTCTACGTACCTTGAAACGTTAACCATCAAATTTTGAGGGGGTGTTAAACAATTTTTTTCTTGGTCGATTCCAGAGGTTCATTATTGAAAATAATAAACCAAAACTAAAATATTGCCGTTGGAATCATCAAAATCTGAAAATTGCTGGCGAAAAATGAAAAAAAAAACGTTCATTCCGTGAGGTTTTCCCATTTTTCGATGGCAATAAATTATTGTTCGATTTTGATGATTTCAGCGGCAATATTTTAGTTTTTTAATTCCCTAGGCTGCTGCACTAATAAATTTCAAAAATCCTTGAAAATTTCAAATTTAGGTACAATTTTAAAAAATTGAGCGCCGGTTATCGAAAGAAACATTAACCATCTATAGAATCGGGTTATGGATACGAGGAAGCTATGTGCCACACCCACTTGGCAGACGTTTTTTACTCATTACTTGAATCCCAGGTTACTTTAATATGGACGCTACTTAATAATATCTAGTCCTACTTGCGCTGTTCTGGTACTTCTCGCATCTTCTCTGCACTACGAATTCCGTTCTTTCGATTGTTCTCTCCATGTGGGATTATTCATGGGGCTATTCATACTCATTGGAAGCACCGTTCCAAGATGATTCCCGCTCATCCTCGAACTAATTCCAAAACCATGTTATTGAACTCGAGATTAACTGAAACCATATCCGTATCTTCACGAGGTGGCTGATTGCGAATGTTCCGCTGTCGACCTACTCGGCCGTTAATTATGTTTATGAGTGGACGGGGAGTTGCTCTTCCACTCCGATGTACTTCCTCTATTCCACTTCTGGTTCTGTGGACCCCCCATCCAACTCTTGCCTGCTGTAATTAATACATTGGCGCAATGTCATTGTTGTCCAGCCTCGCCCGCTTGGTGCGCTGTCATCGCTTGACTGTTTGCATTCGCACACCTGAGGAAGCCTCTCTCTCCCTCCACTCTCGCAATTAATCATCCGCACGTTGGCTGCTTAATACCACACAGATCGACCAATATGAGTCGCAGAATCCCGCATTCGAAACACATGCCAGAACTCTTTGGGTTTAATGAACAAATTAGGGTTTATCGAAGAACTCTGTTGAACACGGTTTCCATTTCAAATGCGATCCGCAACATCATTCTATTTTGCGTGCACCCCTTTAGAATGGTTACCGTCGAGCGTCACATCCTACCAATCGAATTAGCAGTAATCCTGACGTAAATTAAATCTGGAAAGCTACTAAACATTGTTGTTTCCCGTACCATTTATCAAATCCAATCAGAGGGCGGATAACGATTATGTGAGGTTCTTGTTCACCAATTAATTTTTAGGACGTCCCACAGTAAAACTTGGGCGTCCTTATGCGATCGATTTGGGGTAAAGTTCGACAACACTTAACAGAAAAAAAAAGTCTGCCAAGTGGGTTTGGCACATAGCTTCCTCGTATCCATAACCCGATTGTATAGATGAGCCGATGCATAGTAGTCAAAACACCAATCTCTTAAGTACCTTTCACTACCCTCATAAGACCATCTACACGCTAATCTGGACAATCCTAGAAAATTTCATTGAAATCGGATGGAAAATGTAGAAGTTATGGCCGTTTTTTTTTTTTTTTTAATCTCCCCTCAAAGACAAAATGTCTTTTTTGACGGAGGGGGCACGCCATAAAAATAAAATAAATAAATAAATAAAATAATGGGGAGGACGCCCAGGACTCACCCGACGCCGGCCCTAGGGATGAGGGAAGATGAGGAAGGTGGGGGTGGGAGAGAAGGATGAAGGGAAGTGCCTCTATAAAACGACCACCAGTTCAAATATGAGCCGAGCAGGACACGGGTGGTGATACCACGGAGTACGCCTACTGAGATGCCCAACTCGCGCAACTCCGTGGCACTTTTCCCGCACCACACACCGCGCCACGACAAGGTTGCAGCCATCACCCTGATGTTGTTGGGTGCCACTCCTTTTAGCTCCGACACTGCTTGCCGTAAATCATTCGTGTCATATTTCCTTATCTTGGCCCGCCAAGTCTGCTCCATGTCCAAGCTGCCATTCACAAAAAAAAAAAAAGGAAGGAAAACGTGAAAGGAAATTCACGTTGGCGCATGCGCAGTAGCTACTATCATTCCGAAGGTGGTGATTTTCATAGGGGACCATTTAAATACTAATCTGTAACACCCCTGAAAATTTCATTGAAATCGGATGGAAAATGTAGAAATTATGGCCGTTACAAGGAAATTCACGTTTGCGCATGCGCAGTGGCTACTATCAGTCCGCAGGTGGTGATTTTCATAGGGGACCATTTAAATACTAATCTGTAACACCCCTGAAAAATTCATTGAAATCGGATGGAAAATGTAGAAATTATGGCCGGTTTTTTTTTTTTTTTTTTTTTTTTTTTTTTTTTTTTTTTTTATAAACTCCCCTCAAAGACAAAATGTCTTTTGTGACGGAGGGGGCACGCCATAAATGAAAATAAAAAAATAAATCAAATATAATGGGGAGGACGCCCAGGACTCACCCGACGCCGGCCCTAGGGATAAGGGATGATGAGGAAGGTGGGGGTGGGAGAGAGGGATGAAGGGAAGTGCCTCTATAAAATGACCACCAGTTTAAATATGAGCCGAGCAGTACGCGGCGGGTGACACCACGGAGTACACCTACTGAGATGCCCAACTCGCGCAACTCCGTGGCACTTTTCCCGCACCACACTCCGCGCCACGACAAGGTCGCAGCCATCACCCTGATGTTGTTGGGTTCCACTCCTTTTAGCTCTGACACTGCTTGCCGTAAATCATCTCTATCATACTTTCTTATCTTAGCCCGCCAGGTCTGCTCCATGTCCATGCTGCCATTAACAACCTGGACATCCAGGATAATGCAAGACCTGTCGGGCTTGACGGCAACAATGTCAGGCTTCTTGCCCTGGTCACTTGGCATGTGGTATAATCTCTCCCTTTCAACATCCCAGCCGCTAGATGACAAGGCACCTGCTATCTGCTTGGCGACCGCATCATGACGTAGGATGCGGCCCCCATGAGTTCGTGGACACTGCTGCACTACATGATACAGGTGTTCATTTCCACTCCGACAGGCACGGCAAAGGGTATCTGTCATCCCACGACTACCTCTTGAACACCGTACCGCTGTTGGCAGTGTTGCCACGCGGACGGCGTGGAAGTTCCGGTAGTCGCGGGCCCCAATGCCCTCCGAAGCCCAATCCACCCATTGGGATGAGAAAAGGCTTTCGGAGCACTGTCGGAGTTCTTTACCATCTACTGACTCATGCAGAGCAGCAGCGAACTCAGCAGACGAACTGGGTTTTGGAGCAGATGGTGTTGCTCGGTCGCACCATGCTAACTGCTGCCTGACAAAATCAAGACCAGCAGCAACACGGGCGACCTCCCAGCTCGACCCCTGAAGGGCTAGCAGGCGCTGGCGGCGCAGAGAAGGGATACATGCGGAGAGAGACACAATGCCAAGCCCACCGGATTTGACCGGTGCATGGATATAGGCACTTGGGACACCAGGTGGGAACCTCAGCCAAGAGCGCACAGCAGAGCGGACTTCTCGATCTAATTCTTGCAGCCTCCCCGCCGTAAGCCTACCAAAGACTAACCCGTAGGTTAGCTTCGGCAGTAAGTACGTGCGGAGGAGGCGCAGCCTCTGCTGCGGCTTAAGTGGAGCCTTGGTAACGCGAGCTAGCGCTCTACCAAGGTCCACACGGCTGGCAGTGATGGTGGCCACCCCCATGAAGTCGACTCCAAGGTACCGCCAGACCTCCAACACAGATCGAGAAGGAATGGGGGCTTGTCCTATGACAAAACCCCCATCCACAACCTTCACTTTGTGTTGGCGACCCGACGGGACCAAGGAGACCGACCCACATTTATCGGGGTTGACCACGAGTCCACACCTGGATAGCTGCTTAGCAAATGCATTGAGGGCAATCTGCAAGCCCTCGCGGGTTTCTGCGACCCGCAGAATCCCTTGACACCTCACCTCCTGCCTCGAGGACCGTCACGCCTTCGCGGTACAGACAGGCCACATACTCAATTAATCGAGATGGGGCCCCGACACCACGAAGGCAATCGGTCAGGGCAAGGTGACTGACTGTGTCAAAGGCCTTAGCGACGTCCAGAGCGGCGAGATGGAGTTGCCGGCGTTTAATACGGGCCAGCGAGATGACAGTTTGGAGAACCGTAAGGTTTTCTGCTGTGCCATCTGCTGGCCGAAACGCTCTCTGGACGTCACCAATGACACCAGCCACCTGAAGGCGAGATGCCAGTACTTTTTGGAAGTGGCGGAAGACTACCGAGGACACTGAGATCGGTCGATAGCCTCCAGGCCCACTTCCCCCTTTCTTGGGAATAAATACGGTTCGGGTACGGGTTAACGCTTAGGAAATTCACGTTTGTGCGTGCGCAGTGGCTACTATCAGTCCGAAGGTAGTGATTTTCATATGGCACCATCTAAATACTAGTCTGTAACATCCCTGAGAGTTTAATTGAAATCGGATGGAAAATTTAGAAGTTATGGCCGTTACAAGGAATTCACGTTTGCGCATGCGCAGTCGCTTCTATCAGTCCGAGGATGATGATTTTCATAGGGGACCGTCTACACACCAACCCGCACAATCCCTGAAAATTTCATTGAAATCGGACAATAACTTCGTATAGTTATGCGCGTTACAAGGAATTCATGACAGACGGACAGACACACAGACACGGAACTAAAATTGTTCAGAAAGGTCTAAAACGCAAAAGGCGAGTGAAAATTTTGATTTTGGAGAACTTTTTTTTTCGTCCTTGAAAAGTGAAAACAAAGCTTCCGCTACCTAGGTAGACTCGAAAGCAATACTGCCGAGCAATCTTCCATACGAATAAAGAAAAAGGTTAAACTCCAAAATCTTCTTTAAAAAGGTTCCAAATCGATTTCTGGGATGAGAAAATTTCGAAATGTTTAAATCTAAAACTAGGGGATAATATCAATTAGTACTTGATTAATTTTGACTAGAGGCCATATGAATCAGGGCCTCAGGAGGAACTCAGAAATTATGTGTTATACAGGAAAAGTTCATTCGCTTGACTTTAAGCCTGCTTGTGTTGTGTTGTAATATCAACAAGTTGTGTAAAAAATATAATTCACGTAATATTCAAAAACTGTCTTGAAGTTCCGATTCGTTACATTACAACCCCATCACAGAAATACCTCTTTAGTCAGCGACTCTTTCCCGCGGCCGAAATAGTTCATTTTCAAGGTTCCTGTCACTTGGCTGAATTGTCCCTCCCTTTCATCACTCCTTCCATAGGAGCGCACTCTTGGTTGTTATAACGAACGGTCCCCGTTGGTTGTTGACAAAATGATTTCCTGGTGTTAAACAATCTAGGGCCCAACTAAAGGATTTGACTTGAAATTCAAAATTCATCAAACTTCGTAATAAAGGGAGGTACAAATCTCAGATAGCAATGTTATAGCTAGTAGGTAGTATTAATGGTAAAGTCACGTTCTACGCAGACAAACGATCTGCAGTTTTGAAAATGATCTATTAACATAATACCATAGAAAACTACTATTGTATGTCTACTGTAATTTCCAAATGATAAAATTATTAGTGTTCCCTTAACCTTTTCCATTAAGTTTAAACTTTATAACTAATTTTGTAGGGAAATGTGGTAACCGAAATCGCCCCCTAGTTTTAGATTCAAGATTGAATAAAATTCAATGAATGAATGAATAATGAAGGAATGTTCAGTCAGAACGTATCGTTATAATTCACGGAACACAAGAAATTGATTTAAACGATTATTATTGAGACAGTTGGATTTTAGAGAACAATATCGCATGAGTTAAAAGCAAGAATTCAGAAATTAGACCATTTGCAAAATCTACGTGGAACTCGGAATTTGAGCACATATGCGAGCGAACAAAAAACTGAAGTGGCTGCCTAAAAGCGCCTAGTGAAGCCAGTCCCACCTACTCGACTCCTGCATTCACAACATCCTCCCACCTTGTAATTTGGGATTTTAGCAAAATTAAAACCATCTATTTCACAAGTTGAGCTTCTTCGGAGGACGAAATCTGTCTCCCACATCTTGATGTTGTTACTTCTAATTGACGATTCTTCTCATCTTCGCTCTCTTCCGAGTCAAGTATCCGAGAATTTTCGGTGAAAGTCGATTGCTCTTGTTCCTCTTCAATGTAGTCGGAATCTTCCAAATCTTCGGCCTTTGACAATTCTAATGGGTAAAGCCTTTGAATAGGCCTCGTCAACTCCCCATTAGCCAGTTTGAGACGAGCGACACGAGAGTGTTGATCGCTGCCTTTATATAGTTCTAGCACAAGTGCTAAAGGCCAGTTGATGCGTTTGAGATTGTGAAATTCAACAAGGACGACGTCTCCAACCTTTACTCCTCGGTTTTCTCCCTTGGTACGATGCGTGAGCAAACTGATGTACTCCTTCCTGAAGCGCGACCTCAAGTTCACCCTCAGTGTTCGAAGATATTTGAGTCGCCTCCTGAGTGAATTGGCATCCAAGGAGTCAATGTCAGGCACTTCATTCAAGCGTATGTCCTGAAGAAACAGTGAAGGGCTTAAAGGCACAAGATCTTCAAGATTGTCATTGACATACGTCAAGGGCTTGGCGTTTATCATGCTCTCAAAATCGCAAAGTATGGTATAAAGTTCTTCGTACGTCACACAACTATTTCCTAGATTGCGACGTAACAATTCCTTCACCACTCTCACTAACCTCTCCCACCAACCGCCCCACCATGGAGACGATGGAGGATTGAAAGTCCAAGATATCTTTTGAACGGAAGTTTCTGACACAATCTGGGTCCAGTTCAAAGATTTTAGCGCGTTGTTAGCGCCCACGAAGTTCGTCCCATTGTCCGAATACAAGGAAGAAATTCTACCTCGTCTCGCAATGAATCTTCTCAATGCTTGGAGAAACGAATCCGTCGATAATGTTGTCACGAGCTCAAGATGAACTGCTCTATATGTCGCACAAGTGAAAAGTACGACCCATGCTTTGACACCACCTCTCAAGTGAAGAGGACCTAGCAAATCAACCCCTGAAGTAGAGAAAGCCGATCCTAGTTGGATGCGTTCTCTGGGAAGAGGTGCTTCTGGTGCATCTGCGTGTCGAGCCTTTTGTTTCTTGCAAGTGACACATTTGTACACGAGAGAAGTTACAGTTCTTCTACTCTTCAAAATCCAATACTCTTCACGAAGAGGACAGAGTAGGGTTTGTACACCAATGTGACCCCTGTTTTTGTGCATCTGAATGATCATTTTTTGCACAATATCGTTATTGCAAGGTAGTAAAATAGGATACTTGAAAGATTCAGAAAAATCACCATTTACTAGCTTCGTTTCAACTCGACAAATCCCATCTTCACCCTTCTTAGTTCGAATCTTTTCTAATTGTCTTTTTCCATCAGCACCTTTGAAATGGGCCTGCTGTATATGCCACCACAATTTCAATTCAGCTGTCAATACTTCGGAACCAGACAATTCCTCAATATGTACTATCTTGAATTTAGTGCCGTTTTCAGAAATGATTTTACATTTTTATTGATCAAGGATGGAGAATTTAGCTTCAAGGGGATTTTCATTTCAATTTTGATGCCATGAAGGCTGTTGTCGTCAGATTTGATGTTTCGACAAGCATTACAGAACCGCTGAATCCAAGCAACTGTTCTCACTATTTTTGAAAATTTAGAAAAGTAGTTCAGCGAAGTCGTTAAACCTTTATTTTCGCAAGAAATGGCAGTTACTATTGTCTTTTTTCTTTCTTCATTAATAATATCTAAAGGAATCACATACTCCGATCGAGGCCACTGGTCTTCAGATAGCTTGAGCCACGCTGGACCCTCCCACCATCGACTTTTCACGAAGGTTCGAGGATTACAACCTCTTGAAGGGAGATCTGCTGGATTGGAAGAACCAGGAATATGCTGCCAATCTTCTGAGTTTGTATTCGAGCGTATTTCCTTAACTCTGTTGGCTACAAAAACGCTCCAGTTGTCGTCCTTTTTGATCCATGTGATAACTGCGGAAGAATCACACCACAAATAACTTTTACAGTTAGGGATAGACAAAGATTCTTGTGTACCTTTGCACAGTCTGGAGGCTATCAGTGCACCAAGCAATTCCAATCGAGGTATTGTAACAGGCTTTAAAGGAGCGATTCGAGACTTAGCCTGCACCAATGATACTGACACATGGTTATCAGTTTGAACCCTTAGAAAGGTGCATGCAGCGTAAGCAGTTTTGCTGGCATCTGAGAATGTGTGCAAGGAACAAGTGCCTTCCAGAACTGAGCCTTCACAGATATGTCTAGGAATCGTAACGTGTTTCAATAAATGAATTTGTTGAAGCCACGAAGAAAAACGTTCAATGATTTCAGAAGGAAGTTCTGCGTCCCACTTCAAATTGTGTTTCCAAGTTTCTTGTAGAAGCAGCTTCGGCATCAGACTGACAGGGCTGGTAAAACCTATGGGATCGAATAGCTTTTGGGCTGCCGATAATAGACCTCTCTTTGTTAAAGGCGCGGGTTGAGACTCCAACGACTTCAAATTATAGCCTAAAATATCTGCTGCAAAATCCCACTCTATGCCCAAAACGGAAATGGTTTTTTCCTCAGTCGATGTCATGCCTGTATGAACCCACTGTCGCAAATTAAATTGAGCCATCTGCATTATCAATTTTGACTCTTTCATGAATTTTTCCAAATCATCACTACTTCTCACGCTAGAAATAGAGTTGTCGACGTACCAAGTTGATTGGAGAAATCTGGCAGTCTCTTGCAGTTCGACAGGGACATTCTCTAAGTGGTGTTTTAGAACAGCTCCTAGCAAAAATGGACTAGGCCCAAGTCCAAAGACCAAACGACAGTGTCTGAACACAATCACCTTCTGCCTAGTTTTTGGATTGTCCCACCACAAGAATCTTAGTGCATCCCTGTCATTAGGGGAAATGCCAATCTGCAGGAAGGCCTTTTCTATATCGGCTGATACTCCTATTTCATGGAGACGAAACTTCAGAAGCAATTGAGGAATTAAATTTACTAAATTCTCTCCTATGTCTACACAATCATTTAGAGAAGTACCCTGCCTATCCTTCACAGATGCATCAAATACTGGACGCAATTTTGTGGTCATGCTGGAATCCTTTATCACTGCATGATGAGGTAAATAAAAGGCTTTTTCTTCCTTGGGGTCAGAAACTCTTTCAATTATACCTAGGGACTCCCAATCCCTGAACACTTTATCGTACTCATAGATCTTATTAAGAGAATTCAACTTTTTTGTGGTACTTATCAAACGTCGTTCTGCCATATCACGGTTGTTGATCAATTCACGGTGTCCTTCAATCCAAGGTAGGCGTACGGTGTACCGGTTGTCTTGTCCGATGGAGACTGTCTTCTTGAAGTGTTGAACCGCTTCTTCTTCCATGTCTTTCCGAGATTTCACAGCAATAGGCTCCTCAATTCCCAGAACATCTAGTTTCCAGAGCTTGTCAATTTCCTGGAATGAAGCATTGGAACAACAGAGAAGTTGTGTGCTTTGTCTAGAATGAGGAATTTGTCCAGTCAAGACCCATCCTAAAGTTGTCTTGACAGCTATCAAACCTTGATGAATTTTTTCCATTTCATTAGTGATAATGTCTACCCAAACATCTGCCCCTAGAAGAAGTTTCACTTCGAGGTCTTCTTGGCCTGAATCAGAAAGGACAATGCCCTTTTTCTTAAGGATGTCAAGATAATGGGAATTGGAAAATCTTGGTATGAATGAGCAAATTTTTTCTTGATCACGAACAACTATGTCGCACTTGGAATTGCCCCATCGGCTTTGAACAGCAATTTTGTAAATGTTATGAGGTACTTTTCGTGTTTCCACCCCTCCAAATAGGCTATGATTCATTACTTCTGTTCCTAGTTTGGTGGGTTTGATCAAGTCTAAAAGTTCAGTTTTTATGTATGAATGTTGTGCCCCAGTATCCAATACAGCTCTTACCAACTGCGTCTTCTTTCCTACTCCCACCTTCACGATCAGCGTCTGAAGAAAGACTGGGGATCCCTCAGCGAACAGCAAACTTGAGGTTGAGTTGTCCTTTGGAGTAGAAGTCGAGCTGCTAACGTGCACTTCAGTTTTTGGATGTACATTCAAACCTGGACACATGACAAATAGGTGACGTTTCTTACATAATAAACATTTAACGAAACCTTTGCATTTCTGCGCACTATGCCCATGTTTCAAACAAACGAAGCACCCACCAGAAAGCTTCAACTGCTCCCGTTTCTTCTCCAGCGACCAATCTGCCACACTGGTACAACTAGAAGATTCGTGATTTTTGGAACAAAATAAGCACAGATTTGTAGGTGGTTTCGGTCGATGATCCGTATCAGTAGTGAGCAAGGATGAAGCTGTAGGGAGGGTTTCTTTGACCGGCTGATTCCTACCTTTTATTGGTTTAGTTGATGGAGCGACCTCATCTCTAGCAAAGCCAGATCGAGCAAGTACTAGGCGCTCAGAGCTTTCAACTTCACCCTTAAGGAAAATGAGCAAATGTGACAGATTGTCACCTGAATCAGTTATACTCCCAATCTTCACACTACTTCTATACCGTTCCCAAGCAATCAAAACTTCATCTGGGATGGCCGATTCTACAAGAGGATACAGCATCGCTGCATATTTTTCCGATGTTACTCCGAGTGACTCAAGAGCCCTAAGTTGGGTGACTAACTTATCATAAAGTGATGCCAACTTCAAAGTTTTTGCGTTCTGAGATTGTTGTAGAACGAGCTGTAACAATTCACGCACATAGACCTCTATCAATAGTTCGTCACGAGCAAATCTATCCTTCAATTGCGAAATCACTTTAGGATAATTTTCCGCGGACGGTGGATAGCTCTCTACAAGTTCTCTAGCCGGTGAGCCTTCTACCATATGCTGAATTAGATATCGAAATTTGTCAACGGGGTCCAAATCGCGGTCTTTATGGACAGTTTCGAACATGCCCCAAAACCCGATCCAGTTTCTGACCTGACCGTCAAATTTAACTAATTCTAGCTTAGGTAAACGATATTTTTTACTAGAGACATCATTGGTGGAATCTGCTTCTTTGGTAACTGGAATGCTATCTTCTTTTACTGCTGCTCTTAGAAACATAGTTAGCCTACAATCATATAGCGCCCTGAATTCATGATACTGTTCACGATAAAATTCCGCAGAATCAAATTCTTTCTCGAGCTCCTCGTCATCGTCTTTGATTTCTGGATCTTCCATCATCAATTCGAGGATTTCTTGGTCCAACTTAAACAACCTAACGGCTTTATCATCAAGAGCGAAAAACTTAGCCCTAAGTACATCTTCAGTGGTTGTTTCGTCGTTCAGGATTCCCTTAAATTCTTTGTAAGTTGTAGAAAATTTACGTCTTACCTGGGTCCTGATCTTTACCATTTTCCTGTACTCCATGTCGAGATTAACTTCCGTCCTGTCACGGTCGCCAGAAATGTTCAGTCAGAACGTATCGTTATAATTCACGGAACACAAGAAATTGATTTAAACGATTATTATTGAGACAGTTGGATTTTAGAGAACAATATCGCATGAGTTAAAAGCAAGAATTCAGAAATTAGACCATTTGCAAAATCTACGTGGAACTCGGAATTTGAGCACATATGCGAGCGAACAAAAAAACTGAAGTGGCTGCGTAAAAGCGCCTAGTGAAGCCAGTCCCACCTACTCGACTCCTGCATTCACAACAAAGGAATGACATTGAATATGATTGCCCCACAGTTGAAGATGAGTTTGCTCGGCCGTATTTACACGACTCCAAACGGC
Source organism: Apolygus lucorum (assembly GCA_009739505.2). Classification (NCBI taxonomy): domain Eukaryota; kingdom Metazoa; phylum Arthropoda; class Insecta; order Hemiptera; family Miridae; genus Apolygus; species Apolygus lucorum. The sequence continues at coordinate 45,782,237 of CM019177.2, read as the reverse complement.
CTGAAATCCAGGTTTCATTTGGGCAGCATGAGTGAATAAGCATATCCCGAATATAAACCTACGAGCATGTAATACCGTTTTGGTTTATTATTTTCAATATTGAGCCTTTGGAATCGAGCAAGAAAGAAAAAAAGTGGGTGTGGCTTCCTCGTATCCATAACCCGATTATATAGATGATCCGATGCATAGTAGTTAATATCAAAACACCAATCTCTAAGTACCTTCCACTACCATCATAGGGGACCATCTACATGCTGATCTGGACAATCCTAGAAAATTTCATCAAATTCGGATGAACAATTAAGTGAGTAGATGCATGTGATTGGGTCAAATGAATGCTTATCCTCGGCTGGGATTCGAACCCGGGTCCCCTGGTGGACAGTTCTACGCTCTACCCTCTGAGCTATTGAGGCCTACTAATGTGATGAATAGGATTTGAGATTCTCATCCCTCTATGAAAAACGATTCTCTATGATTTTCATAGGGGACCATCTTAACCCAGGGGCGGGCGCGGGGCGGCCCTCAGGTCCGCCGTTGCTGTTTTTTTATTCAGATTCGAAAACTAGCAGGAAAGGTTGAACCTCCACTCCCGGTAATCCTTCTACAAGACCCCCTCCAACATTTCCGCTACCTCTCTTTCTTTCTCTACTTCTAATCAGTAGGTAACAAGACGGTATTGACAAAAGTGTGAAGTGGGCGGCTGTTGTTTTATCAAATGTTACCATTACACATCTTCCTAACTTTCATTCTAAGTCAGAAATAATGATTTTTTTCATCTTCTCTAGAAAAGAGATGGATAAAATATATGGTGGTAGACGGTAGTAAATACATTTTCGCAAGTTACGAGTTCCTGAGTCTTTTTAGTGAGAAAAAAGGAAGATTCCTACTTATATATTACCAATGTAGGGGAATATTGCAAAACTATAAAGAAACTATATTGTGTTGATAAAAATAAATAATTTTAAATGCTCACATGTTTTTGAGTACATTTCTTTCCTTTTCGCGACCCTAATCCTACACTTAGGAACGCTAAACAACAAAGAGAGGCCCTCGGGGCCGCCCGCGCCCGCTCTTGTTACACTCAAAGACGCGCTCACCCGAGGGTAAAACTACTCTGTAGCATCCCTGAAAATGTCATTGAAATCGGATGGAAATGTAGAAGTTATGGCCGTTACAAGGAATCCACGTTTGCGCATGCGCAGTCGCTTCTATCAGTCCGGGGATGATGATTTTCATAGGGGACCGTCTACACACCAACCCACACAATCCCTGAAAATTTCATAGAAATCGGACAATAACGTCGTATAGTTATGCGCGTTCAAAGGAATTCATGACAGACGGACAGACACACAGATAGACAGACACGAAACCAAAATTGTTCAGGAAGGTCTGAAACGTAAAACGCGAGTGGAAATTTTGATTTTGGAGAACTTTTTTTTTCATCCTTCAAAAGTGAAAACTTCTGCTACCTTGGTAGACTCGGAAGCAAAAATAGGTACATTCTATCTCGAATCATTGATTGTATCAAGTACTGTGGTGTTTTCGAGCTAGCCATGCGTGGACATAATGAGAGGGAAGATTCTTCGAATCCGGGAGTCTTCAAGGGGCTCATTAATTTTTCTTCCGAGTTGGACGATGTTTTGAATCGTCACGGCCAAATATACATTGCAGCTATTGGTTTATTATTTTCAATAATAAGCCTTTGGAATCGAGCAAGAAAAAAAATTGTTTAACCCCCCCTCAAAATTTGATGTTTTACGTTTCAAGGTACGTAGAATACGAAAATCGAATAAAAAAATTTCCGTCCGTCCGCCGTACGCCGTACGCCGTACGCCGTCCGCCGTACGCCGTCCGCCGTCCGCCGTACGCGGCACTTTTCTTAGCAACACTGGACCGATTTGGATCAAATTTGGTATATGGGCTCCATTTGTGGTCTAGTTGTGCCGCGAAGCTTTTGGTTGATGTAGGACACTTCTAAGGGGTGAAAATTAAGGGTTGAAATTTTCAAGAGTGCCCTAGCTCGAAAACTCTCGAAATAAAGGTATCGTTTTTTCACCAATTTTAAATAGTACAGAATTTTTAAAAATTTTTGAGACCACCCGGAGCTCTGTAGGACAAACCGTTCGGTCCCTACGAGTATTTGAAGGTTTTCCTTCGATAAAACAGAATCATGAGTGTGAATCGCAAAAGAGGTCTAATCTCCATTCAAATTTTATCGGACTAAAATGCAATCGCTGTTCATTTCTTCGATTTGTATACAGTTTTGCCTTCTGCGTAACCAGTAATCAAATTTCCATATCAAGCTTTCTATTTTTCGAATCGAGTGTGAAGCGTTTAGTTCTTTCTAATAAACTTGATAGTGAAGGTGTGAAGCCATTATAGTGTGGTAGGTAGTACCTACCAATAGTTGGTAGGTAAAAAACGCTGCAAATCATTGCTCACTGATCAGATCACTGATCAGCTGAGTGAGCTCCGAAGCCATTTTCAATCCTATTGAATGGAGGTGCTCTTCCAGGCGTCTCCAGCATTCGAGGAAATCTTCTTCACTCCTCACATCACTGATCAGCTGAGTGAGCTCCAAAGCCATTTTCAATCCTATTGAATGGAGGTGCTCTTCCAGGCGTCTCCAGCATTCGAGGAGATCTTCTTCAATCCTCACATCACTGATCAGCTGAGTGAGCTCCAAAGCCATTTTCAATCCTATTGAATGGAAGTGCTCTTCCAGGCGTCTCCAGCATTCGAGGAGATCTTCTTCACTCTTCAGATCACTGATCAGCTGAGTGAGCTCCGAAGCCATTTTCAATCCTATTGAACGCAGGAGCTGAAATTTGAGAGGGAAGGTCAAGGGAGAATACAGATGGTGGTAGGTGCTATTGATGGAGAACCAGTGATCTATACAGAAGGATGATCTATACACAAAATAATAAACCTTTGAGCAATGATTTGCAGCGTTTTTTTGGGATGCATTTCTTGGATTTAGACCTTTGATGATTAAGTATTTCAGAATTTCTGTTAACCACTAGAGAACATTATTTTTCGTGTCTGTTGTTGTCAATTTATTTAGTACCGTTTGCAATTTTAAGATGAAAAAGTTACCAAGATTTATCCCATTTGGATATCGTTGAAATTTCTATTTGGCAGAGAAAAGCACCTATTCTGTCCCTTCTCCACAGTCTCTCATGATCTCTGTACACTCCCAGAGTTTCAGGACAGGAGCCGCCACTGGCAACCACAGTATGAGTTCAATAAATAATGATGAAACAATTCTTTGCTGTGTTGCTGCTAGTTACGCTATGAAAAGGAGGTATGCTGCTTACTCAACTTCGCCTACTTATGCTCGGTCACGCATTCCAACACATTTGCAGAACAATTCCATTATTGAAGAAATAAAGACGAGGCCTGCTGAGGAATCCACCGGTTTCCAGTTCCAAAAAACTCGCTTCCACCCAAATAGCGCGAAAATATTTCCGCTACAGTTTCCCACTCAGGACTGCAGTTTCCATTGCGGCGGTGAATATTCATCGGGGATGATATTTAAATGCCTCGAAATAGATAGTAGGGATCTGTCGGGAGGTAAAACCAATACTGGGCGGAAGATCGCTTCGCCCCAAGAATGAACACAGTGCGTGCTGAATTATCCATGCAGAGAGGGAGGTATTTGCCGAGGCTGTACATTCCGAGTAATGAATTCCGAAACGTAGGTACACAGCAGACGAGATGCGAAGGTCGACTAAATTTCCGGAATGCATTCTCACTCTTTGTGCGAAGTTTGTTTTGCTAGAAAATATCGATTGTGGTCGAAATCCTCCTCTGCCATCCTACCACACAGTGTAAGTTTTACTCCATTTAAATCACTCCCCCTGGAATACCAATAGGATAAACCTCTACGCACTAAGCAAACTTTGAGATATCAAAGCTACCGGGCGTCCCGGTTAAATACCCGATTTGGTATAATTCAGGAGAACGTACTTTGACACGACTTATCTATCAAGATCCGCACTCATTGAGATTTTAAATGGAAGAGAACGCGGGACTTTGTAAAAGTATGTAAAGGTGGCCTGGGAATTTAGACGCACCCAGATTGCGGAATTTAATTACAACTAGGAATAATAAAGATAAATAAATATATATTTTTACGAATATAGTAAAATACAGTGAACAAGACAATCGAAGTCAAACACAGAACTAAAGCTTTTACTGATGATCCTAAACAACTACAATCTTAGATCACCTTGGATCTCTCTTCATAATTACAATAACATTTGGATGTATCTCAATCCCTAACACTATTCCCCCTCTTCTTCTGTTTTTGAATTGGGCATCCACCTGTAGGCCAGTTTTGTGATCAGCCATGCTTACTAACAATTCTTCTTTTCTCTTCTCCACACCTCTGGTTGCGTCCTCTGCTGTAACAATTCCTACGCTTGTGGCCTCCCTTTAAACAATTCCAACATAACGAACTCTTAATTCCAACTCTTCGCTGCGTTTCTAAAATCCGAGAAGGGCAACCTCTTCTTGTATGACCATCAACTCCACATTCCCAACATACCAAATGTCGTCTGAGATATTTCCAATGTCGGTGAATTTCACGCGAAATTGTTTTGTTGGCACACTCACGTATCAGTAGCTCATTAGACCTTACTTCAATCTTTACAGCCAAACTGAGGCCTTCTGCCACTATTGCAGCAATCGAACAAGGTTTTCCTCTTGGCTGCTTAGTACCAGATGAATCATCGTCATCTAATCTATCCACCAACTTTAGTGCAATTTTACCAACATCTAAGTATTGTTCAATAGTCAGCCTTACCATTCCCTCGATCTTCTCCATGACGTCGCTTAGGACATTTCGTGTCTTCCGTTCTCCAAGAGGTAGGCCACCACCAATCATTTTCTAATCGAATAATGCTTTTCAAGTTCAAGAATGGTAACTCTTCCACCCAACGGCTTCACGGATTTACTATCCCACCGCTGCCACCACTTTTACGAATATAGTAAAATACAAATATTCTACAGTGAACAAGACAATCGGAGTCAAACACAGAACTAAAGCTTTTACTGATGATCCTAAACAATCTTAGATCACCTTGGATCTCTCATCATAATTACAATAACATTTGGATGTATCTCAATAATATGAATAACAATATGAATAACATAACAATATGAATAAATTATAGGTAGGATTGTACATGGTAAACACTAACCCAAACACACAGTTGATTTTGGCAACTTTAATTCATCCTACGGTTGATACGAGTCAACTAAGTGAACTCCGGCTGAAAGTGACTATTACCATAGCCTGTACCATGTTACTGGAGAGAACAGATGCAGCAAATTACTACACAAAGGTTTATTATTTCTTTGGTGATCACTTGTCTGCAAAGAACTGCTTTCCCACTGTCACTACCTACCTACTACGAGTACATACCTACCTACTTTACAATCAAGTTTATTTGGATGAAATACCTAAACGCTTCACTCTCAGTCGATAAAGAGTTGTTGAGCCTTCATTAGAAAATTTGATTACTGGTTGCTAAGGATGCAAATTGAGTACAACTCAAAGAAACGAACAACAATCGCATTTTGAAAAGCTAAAATTTGGCCTCTTTCGCGATTCACACTCGTGTTTCTGATTCATCATAAGTCCAACCCTCAAGTTCTCATGGGGAGTGAACGGTTGGTCCTATAGAGCTCTGGTTGGTCTCATTCGATCCTAAAAATTCAATACTAATATAAATTGATGAAAAAACAATATCTTTATATTAAACTTTTTTGGGCTGGGCGTTTCCAAAATTTCAACTCTATTTTTGAACCCTTAGAAGTGACTGACATCAACTAAAAGCTTCGGGTACAACTAGACCCCATATATACTAAATTATATTAAAATCGGTCCATGGGAACTAAGGAAAGTGCCACGAAAGAGAAAAAATGGGGGGGGGGGGTTACAGTAGATTGGAATATTCCCCAGAATTTTAATATATTCTATATAATACATTACAATATATTGTGGTGTCTCGTACTCATAGTGAAACTTGTCGTTGTTAACTATTTTCTTCTCAAGGAGGAAGGGGATAAAAATATACTCCTGCTCAAAATTAGTGCACCTCCATCTATTTCTTCGTTTGCCCCCTTATTTTTTCCTTTATTAAGTTTTTATCTATTTGCACACATTGTTTGCAAACTCAGAAAAAATGCAACCAAAACGCTGCAAATTATTACACAACGGTTTATTATTTTTATATAGATCACTCGTCTACAAAATCACCAACCATCCAATTTGAAGAAAAAAAGAAAAAAAAATCAAAAAAAATTTAAAAAAAAATTTTTTTTTGAATAAAAAAAACAAAATCACCAACCATCGATCGCATTTTGGTCAGCTAAAATTTGAACGGAGATTAGGCCTCTTTTGCGATTCACACTCGTGTTTTGATTTATATATATATATATATATATTTCAATATAAACCCTTAAATTTTCGTAGGGAGCAAACGGTTTGTCCTACAGAGCTCCGCGTGGTCTCAAAAAATTCTAAAAATTCCATAGAATCTTAAATTGAAGGAAAAACAATACCTTTATATCGAAATTTTTTGAGTTAGGGCGTTTTCAAAATTTCAAAATTGATTTTGGAACCCTTAGGAGTGACCTACATCAACCAAAAGCTTCGGGGCACAACTAGACCCCAAATGGAGCCTACATACCAAATTTCATCAAAATCGGTCAATGCTAAGTGGGAAAAGTGCCGCGTACGGCGGACGGACGGCCAAATTTTTATTCGATTTTTGGATTCTACGTACCTTGAAACGTAAACCATCAAATTTTGAGGGGGTGTTAAAATTTTTTTTTTCTTGGTCGATTCCAAAGGTTCATTATTGAAAATAATAAACCAAAAAGGCACAAATTCGAGAGAAAAAAATATTTTTAATGAATTATAGAAAAATGTACTTCTTGTGGTAAAATTATAAAAATTGAAAAAAAGGTTTGAATTATGCCAGTTTAGCTTTTCAATACTTGGTACAACCTCCTCTAGCCTGGATGAGGGCTTGCAGCTATCGACCGATACCTCCAATCAAGTTTTGGATACCTTCCTGGGGATATTGTCCCATTCCTCTTTCGCGGCTGTTTCCAGCTGCTGAAGATTGTCTGATGGTGGATCTCTGGCTCGAATTCTTCTTTTCGGCATGTCCCAAACATGCTCTATCGGATTCATGTTTAGGCTCCTTGGTGGCCAGTCCAGGATACAAAATTTATAAGGGAAGAAGGGAAGAGATAAACGAAAAAATGGACGCTAATTTTGAGCAGGAGTGTATATATTTGGAAAACTGCCAGAAATTTCCAGAAAAAGTTTTGGATATGCGGGAAAGCTGGATTGCGGGAATCGCAGCTACATTTTCAACTAGAGTGTTTATGTTTTCTAATTCTAGAATCGTAAAGCATACTTATTACTTCTTGTGCATCACGTTAAGCATTCAAAATTCAATCTTCATGTAAGTGCGAGGTAGACAGCAGAGGAGACACCGAAAAATACAAACTATGGCATCAAAGGTAGGCGACTTTCATCTTGTTGGTGACTTTCCTTTGGCAGCTTCCACCTTCAACTTTCCAAAACTGCGGGCGTCCACTCTCGACCGCGTCTCAAAGTTAACCGAACTATCCTCCAAGGTCGAGGCTTCTGCGAAGGGCCAATCTCGAGGTAACGACCTCCGACAAGAGGCGAAAACGTCGAGGAGACTTGATGAAAAGGCGAAAAGTCTATTTTGCGGCGGAACAAATACGTTTAGTCCGTATTTCTCGAGGATCGGAACAGCCGCGGAGAGGTAAATAAACTTAACCCTTTTTTTCGAGCGGCGCAAGTTTCCCTCCCAGGTTTTCCCATCTCAGACACTTATTGGTCACTTTTCTTACCTATTTTCTTTCTTCCGGCCTCTTTTCCTTTTATTTCCTCAACAGATGTGAACGCTTTTAGAGGAGGAACTTCAGTTGCTATTCCTCTCGACCTCATATTCACACAGCGGGTATGATCGTAAACAACTGCGAAAACCTCAAGCTTGATAATGGGTTTGTCCTTATCCCAAAACGTAATTTTGGTTTATTATTCCCAATAATGAGCCTTTGGAATCGAGGAACAAAAAAGGGGTTGCCAAGTGGTTGTGGCTCATAGCTTAGTATAGATGAGCCGATGCGTTATAGCTAATCTCAGAATACAAACGTCCAAGTACCTTGCTCTACCCTCATAGGGGACCATCTGCACGTCAACCCGCAAAATCTCTGAAAATTTCATCGAATTCAGGAGGCAAATATAAAAGTTACCTCTTTTCGAAGGATTTTACGTTTGCGCATGCGCAAAGGGTAGTGTCAATCTGGAGAGATGATTTTAATAGGGGATAATCTACACGCCAACCTACAAAATCTCTGAAAATGTCATCAGATTCGGACAATAACTTCGTAATTTTCGCGCATTAGAAGGATTTGATGACAAGCGCACACATACAGAGCCAGATAGACACGGAACAGCGAGTGGAAATTTTGATTTTGGAGAAAATTTTCTTTAATCCTGAAAAGTGAAAAAAATGCTTCCGCTACATTGGAAGTAAGAATGTAAACCCCCTCAAAACACCTCTACATTAGGAAGGGTCGGACATTAGCAAGTACCAGCCTGCCAGTTCACTTTCTGCCATCCCAAAGCTCCTCGATAAGTGTTCTCCGTCATTGCCACGGAAGATCGACCATCACTAATCTTTCCAGCTTTCAAGTGTATGCTCTTCAGGCCATCGACGACGGTACCCAGGTTGACCTCATAACTACAGATTTCTTCAAGTCCTGATAGTTGGACGATTGACGAGTCAGAAACACGCGTGCGAATCGCTCATAAATGTTCGCTGTCGGGAGTGAGCCAAATTTCAGTAGATCAAATGCAATATTTTTTCGTCTCTTCGAATAAAATTTATTGTCTACCAGTTTTGCTTCCCAAACTACGAAAAACCAAATTTCATATAAAAGGTACCCACAACTTTGCTGGTAGGACCGTTTTGTCAAAATGAACTTCATTGTTAACCATACGCGATATTATGGTCAGTAGGTACCATACAATGGGAAAGCCATGTTCTCACGGTCATTTGAACATCACATGAAAAAAAAAAAAAAAAAAAAAAAAAAACGCTTTTAGTAATTCACATTTTTTTGAAAAATATTCTTCTTGGTGATCTGCTTAGTAATATTCTGAAATGGTTTCGAAACAGAGCGGAGTCTCTTCTCAACATTCTTCTGCTACGAAACAATGTAAATTGTCGACAATACTAACAGAAGGAAGAACCCGATTTGTTGAGAAGTTTCGTTAAACAGTTGAACAATTTTGGCTCAAAACCCGTGCTTTTTAAGTTACAAGAAAATTTAGTTGATGATCAAGTAAATTAATGAATGATGAAACTATTCAAATTGATCTTCTTTACGTTTCATACTTGAAGAAAAGAAATAAGTTTTCCTGATAGACTCTACACCCATTTCCTGAAAATGTTTATACCAACATGATAGGATTTGTGGTTTCAATCCGAGGTTGCCAAGAGGCTCCAAAAACAAATTGCTTCCAAAATTTTGTTTTCACGGTGGAATTAAAAATCAAAACCATCTTCATTCTAGATTAGATAAAATTCTACTAAGTTCAATTTCTCAGTACTTACCTATTGGCAACTCAAGTTCTCAAGCTAATTTAAATTTAAATTATAGTTGTTATTATCACATTTTTATATCAAACATCTATATCATTCTTCATAAGTCGTACGTATTGGGAAACCATGAAAAGAAAAAACTTATACTGATTATAAAAATCTTCAAAGGAACCCCATAGTATCAGGTCCCTTAGATGAGGGCGTCCCAAAATGTATCTTAACTTTACCATAATTGGGCACCGGCATGAAAAGAGAAATGGATTCTACGTTTTGTCTAAATTACACATGGATATCTGGATTCCCGACGCTTGGATTCCAAATCCTACCGTTTAGCGGTAACAGGTCACGACGGGCCTTTGACCGCTATTGGAAATTATACGCAAGCATCAGAGGAAAAACAAATTCTTTCTTGAAATTGTTGGTAGGTGGCCATAAGTACCCTCAACGCTCCTTACGATCCGATTCGCGCAGGCCGAGCAAGGAAGGCGCAGAGGTCAACCCGCCATCAAGACTAAGCGGTCGTGCGTTGGATTGCCTATCCTTGCCCCTGACTGACCAAGCCGTTTTTCACGCACGTCAAGAAATGGTTTGAAGTGAAGAAGATGTGAAATCATGGGTTTCTACCAGCCAAACGAGGAAACTTGCTGAAGGAACAGTCGTCTACTCTCTTTGTGAAGTACTAATTTTGAAGAGGTTAGGCATCGGACGCCATATCCTAACAGAATACTCTAGATTTCATCAACAAGACGTGCGACGACGCCTTCAGGAGGTTTTGGGAAACAATTCTCATTTTGAACGCCTCTTTGAGCGAATGTTCAAGGAAAATGGACTTTTTTTAGCAAGAACTTTTTTTTTAACGGAACTTCGTTTTGAAACATTCTAAAACGATCCCTGACGTTTTTCCAAAAATTATATGACAACATATACCACATAATACATGATTTTTGGAAAAACTTCAGAAATCATTTTAGCATGTTTTAACTTTTGAGAATATTATATATGATGATAACATAATATTAGTATGTTGGTATTATATGTGTCACTCCGGACAATAACTTGAGTGATTGTTTCGCAAAAATTTCTAGTTTTTGAATATTCATAATAACAACGAAAAGACGAGTTCGTTAGTCCTGTATTTTTGACAACCCTAAGAAGTCCCATTTTTAAAAAGTAAGCCAAAAAATGTGTTCTTTAAATTTTTTTTGTGTGTGACATTACCATCATAATCATAGTAATATGAATATATGGTATATTCGGATTTAGTACAAAATTTATGATAATACTTACAATATAAGATAGGTAAGTACTAAAAATGTAGAACAATTGTAGACATAATAACAATTTTTATAAATAATGAAAATCTGTGTATATTTGTTGTACCCAAAAACGTGATAGCCGAATGGGCACTGTATGATTTCGCGGATATACCCGACTGAAGGAATATAGTTAGTTGTAGGGGCAATGGGGTGTGCGCATGGGTCGGAAAAAACTGTTTATTGTTATTCTTAATGTAAACTAGACCTCATTCTGAGAATTTTGACACCAACCGCGATCTTCTAGCGTGATAAGACCCTTTTCTATGATCTTTCAAAGTTTCGAATGTTTATGACGTCACAGTGAGCTGGGGAGTTCTGCCCAGGCAGGAGGGGCGCCTGACGCCATAAACATTCGAAACTTTGAAAAATCATAAAAAAAAGATCTACCATCCAAAAAGAGAACGGCTGGTGTCAAAATTCTCAAGATGAGTTCTACTTTCGATTAAAAATTTGAAAAAAAAATCAGGCGCACCCCCCATTTGACCACTCAAGAAAAACTGAGAGTAAATTATAGTGCGGGGTTCAAGATTTATCAATAAAATCGGTTTTATAGACGTGGCAGCCATGGTGACTGAGATGGGACTGAGAACTGAGTTAGCGAGGAAATGAGTGAGCGGAAAGGGTCCAGCAAGTAATTGGACGCCTGTTCATCTTCATTTTATCTTGCTTAATTGTTTTATTTCTAGTTTATTCGGACCAAGCACTCTCTGTCGTTTGTGGATACTCATTCGTGATTTACCACGAAAATTTGATTTCTTCTGAATGAAGAACTCTTGTGTGCGAATTGGACAATGTATAACTACAATTACGAGCTCACTCGACTTTTGGTTTTTGGCCAAATTCCAGAATGGGGGAATATGAACGAGGTTTTTTTCCTGTAGGTACCACTAAACCTGAGCAATACATTTCAACAGGGCACAATTTTCACTAGATTCGATTAAAAATAATTACTTTTGTATTGATTAATTTTTTCTCGTATCATTCAGTATAATTTTCTTCAACCGTAACAATAGAATTACCGTAAATAACAGCGGAGGATTTTTTTCTTTTTTTGGGGGGTCATAGGTCCATCCTCCAATTCAAGTGGCCTCTTCGGGAATTGATTACTATTTCCCATCGACTATAACATTTCTGGCCCTCCTTTGGATTATCCTACGAATACATAATGGAAAATAATCAAGCGCTATCCTGATCGATTGAACTGAGAGATATAATCAACGTTATCTCCCTCACGGCGTGATTAGGTTATACAACTATATTTATTCGAAAATTACAAAAATATTTCACGTCAAATAAACCTGAGGGTAATTCTTTGCGAGCACCGAGAACTGGGTCACCAGGGAAGAGTGGAATGTTCCCAGCTGAACCAGCTAATTGTCACTTGCATGTACGTGGGGGAGCAGCCTCTCTCGTAATATTCCGGATGCCGGGACGATTATTTTCCGGCTTTCCATTGTTACTGAGCCAATTGGCTCTGGTTCATCAGGAGAAAAAGGATCCTCCGCAATCTATAATGTGGGTCTCCTAGAAGCGGCGTTTTGTGACGACATTGGCGTAATTTCCAAGAGCCCAGATGCTCACTGAGTACCTCTCTTCTCAATCCAATACATCAAAACTCAATCGAATAAGAAATTTCAAGTTGAAGAAAAATTTTACCGGAGAGTAAAACATGTAAATGCTTTCCAACGTTTCTCAAGAGGGTCACACAGAAATCGTCGTTGCTTTCCAAAGTTATAACGATTGAACTTTATTTAAAGGGAATCGGAGAAAATTTGGGTTCCATAGAAAGAATAATTGAAGAAAACTCGGAATTGTTCGACGTCATGTTCAGACGTTATGTTTTTTTTTGTACGGCTCTTGTCAGTGATTATATTAAAATTCACAGAGATTTTTTTAAAGGGTTTCATTCTATCTACGACTGATTCAACTTTGTAAATCATTATTCTCGAGAAAATATTCAACGTTTTAACAAACTCCGTTCTGGTTATGTTTTAAATTAAATATCTTTGAGATTGAGTAAGAAAAAAAGTCAGCCCCTTCAAAATTTGATGTTTTACGTTTCAAGTGATGTAGAATCCAACATTCGAATGAAACTTTCCATGAGTCTAGCTTCTACCCATGAAAGGTTCTTATTCTACATGTCCATAGTTCAGCGTTAGGGTGCAGCAAAAGGCTGAAGAACATTGATGCTTCATGATTGAATTATTCAAATGACAATAGATAGTCAAGTGATTCTACGTATAATCACTATTAGTAGTAATAAGTAATTATTAATGTCAGGTTTTGAATAAGTAGGTATATTAATTAGTGACGATTCGATATACCTTTCGATGTGATATTTAACATCAAAAAAATATCGGAAGACAGTATCGATATTGATAAAATATCGGAAGAAAAATATCGATTTCACTGATCACGATAAAATATCGAAAGAAAAATATTGATCTGACATTGTCACTGATATCGAATATGTTTTTGCATCGTTTTTTATTTATCATTTTCAATAATGAACCTTTGGAATCGACCAAGAAAAAATTTTTTTACATCCCCTTCAAAATTTGTTGGTTTACGTTCCAAGGTACGTAGAATCCAAAAATCGAGTAAAAATTTGGCCGTCCACCGTACGCCCCACTTAGTATTGACCGATTTTGGTGAAATTCGGTATGTAGGCTCCATTTGGGGTCTAGTGGTGCCCCGAAAATTTTGGTTGATGTAGGAGGTTTTTTCTTTTAATCAATATCAGCGATCATGATAAAATATCGAAAGAAAAATATTGATTTCACTGATGTTGAATTTGTTTTTGCATCGTTTTTGGTTTATTATTTTTAATAATGAACCTTTGGAATCGACCAAGAAAAAAAGTCTTAACACCCCCTCAAAATCCCCCCTTCTTCCCATATCGAGCATGGGGACGGTATGTCCGGACGGGTTGCCCATGTTGTTTATGAGTTGAGTTCGTCTTCCATTTCTATTTATTTGGTTTTTTATTATTTTTTACAATTTAGGAGTAATTGATAAATTACAGTCGGAAGAAAAATAACGATCACAACCGATATTTTTCTTTAGATATCGATATTTTCTTTTCGATATTCGATAGTATCGCAAGAAAAATATCGATACAAATATCGGAAATATCGAAACTGTATCGAATCGTCACTAATAGTAATACTTTTTTAATTTAAAGGATTTATTGTAAAGGAAAACACGCTAACACACTCACTTTAGTATGAGTGAAATTTTCCGTAGAATGCACCATTATCCGCAGCTATAAGCGAAAAACTGAAAATTACCAAAATTTTGTGGTTCTTTTACTCCCAAAATTTAATCATTACTCAGAAACCGTCGTAACCTCATATAAACTTATTTTGATGGCCCAGGATGGACTTAACTATTCTTAGATAGTGCTTATTTTTCAGGCAGTCTTTTTTAGGGTAAGTAATTGATGAAATGAAAATTTGCGGCATTTGATTAGTGATCTATAAAGAAAATAATGAACCGTTATGTAATTATATACAGCGTTATATTTTTGTGATTTATCAACTTTCTAGATAGTAATTCAGGATATTCAGTATAAAGCTACATCCTATCATTATATTTTTACAGGTCCTTCTTCTATTAGTGCAACTGGAGCTGATAACCACCACTCGTGAATTGTTGAATCGTATAAAAGGACATCCTGCGTGACGGTGAGAACGGTCGACCCATTCAAAGTACCCCCTTGAAGCCGCCATCTGACCCTCGTTGGGACCTTAACCTGGGATTAAACCCCCGATCTCCGACCCGCCTGGAGTGGTCGTTCTTAAATAGAAAATCCTGACTCTTCCGCGCGTTGTGTTGTGTGTCGTAACGACTCGAATGCCTTCTTCAGCAGCGGCAGGAGGATAACAAGGTGGAAGGGACGCCTAAGTGAGATCCGGGTCTTGATACGTGGATATGTTCATCCAAAAGGGTTCAAGTTTCCGATTAGGGAGCTGTTAGAGCGCCAAAAACTAATCTATTGTAAATTGGGTACCGATGAATCGACCTACCAAGTACCAATACGTAACAATGTAGTTCTCGATGTTCTCTTGGACAACAGAATCGATATTGACTTGGATAGGGGTCTGGAGTGTACCAGTATTTTAACAACGGTCACCTATAATGGTTTGATGTTATTAGGAATGGTTTAATGCTCATAGTAACTATACAGAACAATAAAAAGATACAGAAATTTTCACTTCCAGGCTAGGTGCCCGATTCTGGCGTAGGTACTACAGGAAAATGTACCTTGGCACGGCTTACCTATCAAGATTAGCACTTATTGACATTTTACATGGATGAGAATGGGAGGGTTTGTGCAGGTATGTAAAGGCTGTCAGGGAATACTGACGCATCCTGATTGCGGAATTCAATTATAATTAGGGATATTAAAGATATTTAATAAATAGGAACATTAATGAATATATTTGAATAGCAAAATCCAATTCAAACACACAGTCGTTAAAACGAATAGTTATGTTTATTACTGTCCGCCATTAGTTTCACTGCTGCAGCCTACCATTGCATCTTGTTTAATTGCCGTAACTTCTATAATAAATGCACAACACATGATTCACTTCAACAATAATTGTTGACGTATTGTTATCATTTCAACCTTATCAGTTCATTTGTTCACAGTGTTTGATCCGTGGAAGAATATTAATACTTGCATAAACCTTTCTTCCATGGTTTTATTGTTGCATGGCTTCGCTCCATGGTCGTTATTGTTGTGCTTCGTTATTGACAAATTATTGCATTGTTACTATTTATTATTGTATAAGAAAATTAATCTGTCCAAATCTTTTGTTAAAGTTACTTGTAGGAGTACCTTTTGAGGTAGTGATCAGTGTAGCCAACCTTTCCACAAGAACTTCAGCTGATTAGCCATTCCTGGGACATGAACCAGTTTTCTCTTGTTCTGCTGTGTAGGGATGGCATATCGAATGAAATATGTCGATATGCATATCAAATGATTTATCGTCAATGAGATATCGATACCTCCTTTATATCGGAGAAAATATATCAATATTTCGATATATTGTGAGATCTACTACGAAAAACGTGTTGAAAATAATAGGTGAATTAAAACGTTACTAACATCATTATGGAAGAAATATTATCGATATACTCGACATATCGGAAGATCTATCTGGAAAAACAGGGCGAAATAAGTATTAACCTACTTTCAAAAGTTACTGGGTATGAATGATCGAAATTCATTGTATAAAAACTGAAAAAAGTGCGAAAATGTCATTGGAATGTTAAATTAATTTATGAACTAACAGGGGTATAGGTACTGTACACATCATGATCCTTCAAAATTGAAAATCAATCTCTGTTATGCAAATAAATGAATTGAATTGAATTGAAAATTGAAAATAATTGTTGTGAGTACCTGCTTTACTTCATATAGTGGGTAGTTTTAATTTAGACGTGTCTCCATTACTTTTGGCTCAAGTCAAGTAATTGAGCCTTGAAAGCCACTGCAAGTGTAAACCATTCATGTACACAATCATATCTGAGCTGAAGTCAACAGTCTGAAATCAACCCATCACGTACCTAGGTACCTACAAAATTTGGAATAGAATTACTTGATGTTTTTACGGGTACAGGTGTCCCTTTTCATCCATTCATTTCAATATTTAATTTTTAGGTACTAAGAAAAAAAAATTTACTTATTGAAAACAAGTCACGATATATCGGTAAATATATCGATATTGACCGATAATATCGGTTCTCTATATCGATATAAATAAATCAATACATCTAACGTAATATATCGATACATCTAACGTAATATATTGATATATTTCATATATCGACATATTGCTGCCATCCCTACTGCTGTGTGGCTTACAACTAAATCGCCATTCTTTCTATCTTCCCTTTTGAATCTACTTCCATCATTAAAATGAACCCAAAATTAGTCAGTGCCGACCGTTCTAACGACAACTTAATCCATTAACTTCAGTGAAGTTAATTATTATCAACGGACTGAGGGGCGTTTTGTGGACTGATTTGGAAGAGCAGACCCTCTCTACTACTACTTGGCCTTCCCACCTGTGACTGAGCTTGGTGGTTGTTCCTGCCTGGTATATTCTACCACTTCCATATTCCTGAGGATCCTATCTTCAAAAGAGGCACCAAGACTTGCAAGAATTACCCAGGATTCCACTTAAGTACCTGAACATTTTCTACCATCTCAAGTTCCTAAATGTTATTAGCAAGTTCATGATCTCACTAGTCCAACTTATCTTTATCTCTATATCATTTTTCATCTTGGCCAAGTAGGTAGAGGGCATTATCTAGTCACCAAAGTTCTTGTTTACTCCTTGAATAAAGGGTATTTGTCGTTCCACACTTGTTATTGTTATTATTTCTTTAGTACCACTGCAACCACATTCTAGTCAACAACAGTATAGTTCCTAACCTTACAGCAAGAGTGAGTCTAGTCAAAGTGCAATATATATATTTTTTTCTGTTAATAGTGTTTGTTACCACAAGTGCAATATTATCATGGGTACAAATAGGTAAAGTTCCTAGTCATTTAACTAGGGTGGTCCTTCGAAGATATCAACAACGGAACTCATACTCTGTGATCTGTCTATCTAGTCAGACCAATTACTAATAGTAACTATTAGTAATAACCGTAGTAATAACCATAACTGTTATGGTTATTTACTAATAGTTGATTATTATGTTGGTGAACTCCGGCTGAAGGTATCTATTACCATAGCCTGTAATATGTTACAGCAGAAAACAAAAGAAAAAAGTAATGATCTGATTTAATAAAAACACGTTTTCATTCATTCAGAAATTTGTATCGAAATCAGTGGAACCTCAAAAAACCACAATTACAGCCAGGTTCATTTATAAATTTTGAACCTATTTGCGTTTTCAGATTGAAAAAAAGTTCATTACTCTCGGAGGAAATCTCAAAATCGTAATGACCCTGCCCCCAACGCTTTCTTTGAGTGGCTGTTCAACACTGTATTCACGCCACTATCCTGAAGGCCAGTAGATTGTCAGCATCACTCGATCCTTCGTTGCGGGAGGAAGGGTTAACATGAATAAAAAGTGAAATTCCGAGCGAAAAATACCTTGTGCGAGGAAAGTATTCTGAAAAAAACAATTTTATTCGTCAAGTGCTGAGAACCGACTCCAGCAGCTTCTTCATCATTCTACCCCCTCCATCCATCGGCGCGGTCTTCTTTCATCTTTTCATACGGCGCTGTTGGGCCTCATTTGCCGCACTCCCATCCAGAGAAGAACTTCCCTTCTCCGAAGCTAACAAAAACACTTTTAAATTAGAATCAACTTTCGCCTTTATGAATACAATATGAGAAAGTGGGAGAGGGAAGGTACTCTTCCGAGCTGGTCGTTGGTTGGAAGAGGAGGTTTCTCTTGTAGAGGCTTTGCAGTCTCAACTTTTTTTTTTTTTTTTGTCTACGATGGCGGAATATTTTCTCATTATGGAACTCATTTCGAAGGAGCTAATCAGGTTTGTGAGACCGTTTAGCTGAATAAAAAACGTCGTGAGAAATGTCCTCTACGTGGTGGAGACTCTGGGAAAAAGAAGTGGAACTCGCAGGCAATTAGCTTTGCTTCCTCAAAGAGAATGCTAAAAATGATACGAATTATGGGCGGATGAGATAATAAATGGCGGATAATACGGCTTTACCACGTTCAAATGAATAGTTACCTTCAGGTGGAATCCAGGAATAGACTGGTTTTTCCGATCTGTCCTTGCAATTCGTTCAGGAAAACCATCTCTGAAGGACTTTCTTTTTTACGTTACATAAAATTTAACATTTAATAGTGAAATCAACAAAAATGGAGTACGATACTACAATAAATTTAAATCTAGTGGGAATTTAAATTTGTCTGTATTTTTAAAGTTTTTTTCCTCATTGCAAGCCACTGGCTGCCGAAATCAGATGGAAGTTAGACAGCATAGGACATTGAACAGCAGAATGCAATGCTATGTCGCTTACACCCCGATGGTAGATGAGGCAGACAGACGAGGAGAAATCAATCCTGTCGCCTGCAACCAGAATCTTTAGAACGTGCTTTCCAAAAAGCGGAGGATGAACATCGACCAATCCTGAGTTAGATCCTTCGGGAGCTGAAGGCAGTTTTTTCTGGAAGGCAGTTGGTCCATAGTTAGAGCATGCTTTTGTGGGTTTTGCCATCTTTGTTTTGTTAAGGAAGATGAAAGGCAGGGAGGTCAAAAGATGCATTGAGTAGAACCCAGTATCAGTTCAGCATCAAGAGGCACTTCGAAAGACACCAAGGTATCCTCAAGTTGTTTAAAACAGATATACTTGGGTTCGCATGTTGGAAATTTAGAAATGTAAGGGCATTGGTGATAATATAGCAAGGGTCTGGATAAGTAGGAGACTACCTTTTTTTGATAATCGCGTGGCAAATGATGAGTGTCTCCTACCTTATCAAGACTGGCTACAGACAACTTGAATGACAGCTCGGCCAAAGATTGTCAAGTATGACCAGGTTGCAGAAGATGATTGGTATCAGAGGCCATTCACATCCCCTCTGAAAAGGGGTTTCATCGAAGGAATTATGAGACTTCCTTTAGCTCGAAAAGTCACCAAAATTGAAAACTACCGAATATTGAGAATTTTTGGCTGATCGAAATGATGCTGATCATCGTTCTTTTCGATTTTCTTCTACAGGGTGTAACACGAGTGGTTTACGACCTTTCTCCCACGTATTCTACAACTAATTTCCGACAAAAAGTGCCTAATGATATTTTTTGGTATCCCCACTCAAAATGCCTTTTTTTTACTTTGAAATTTTTTTCGTGTTTTTGATCTTTGCTCAATAAATCTACCAAAACTTCCTCAATTCAAGAGTAAGCTCAAATATGAAAATTTCGTTGGAAAGAGCGTTAAATTTTCAATATTTTTCATGTCAAATAACATTTTTTAAAGTGGAGATGAGATGTGCAAACAACGTATGAAAAGCAAACTCGTCAAAATCTTGAAATCGCTTGTTTTCTAGTCGCCATTTGGGGGTTTCGTTGTGCCCCGAAGATTTTGGTTGATGTAGGTAACTTCTGAGGGTTGAAAAATGAAGTTTGAAATTTTGAAAAAGCCCTAACTCAAAAAATTTTGTTAGAAAGGTATTGTTTTTCCATAGATAGTATAGAGTTAAGATAGTATAGAATTTTTTGAGACCACGTGGAGCCCTGTAAGACAAACCGTTCGTTCCCTACGAGAATTTAAGGGTTGGACTTACGATGAGTCAGAAACACGAGTGTGAATCGCAAAAGAGGCCTAATCCCCGTTCAAATGTTAGCTGACAAAAATGCAACCGCTGTAGGTACGTGGTAGGTAGGTGGTTTCTATGATTGGTAGGTAGTGACAATGGCAAAGCCAAGTTCTTTGCAGACGAGTGATCTATATTACATTAAAAAATTGAATATTTGTGTAATAATTTGCAGTGTTTTAAAACGAAATCAACGGTTAGATGGGAGGACTCTGTGTTACTGAGGAGCTGCGGGGGTGAAGACCCTGGTGTTCTCCCGTCAAACTGTTGATTTCGTTGAAAAAATGCTGCAAATTTTTACCCACACAAAGGTTTATTATTTTTCCATGTAATTCATCAGCAAAGAACTCGGCTTTGCCATTATTGAAAATAATAAACCAAAATGCACGTTTTTCTGCGTTCAAACGGACATTTCTTTGAGCTAACTTTTGAATTGAGGAAATTATGGTAGATTTATTGAGCAAAGATCAAAAACACGAAAAAAATACAAAATAACATATATATACAAAAAAAAATGTCAAGAGGCACTTTTTGTCGGAAATTAGTTGTAGAACGCGCGGGAGAAAGGTTGTGAACCACTCATGTTACACCCTATATAATTCAAGAGGTTATAATAAATTTTTTAGCCTCGATTAATAACGAGCGCTTGAAATTGTTAAAATATCCAACGTTAATTAATGTTTGTTAAAATGTGGTTTCCGATTTGAATTGATTAATCTTCTCCAGAAGCTTCGTAATCAAGAAGTTAGGTGTGAGGGAGGGAGGGTCTGTGATGAATTAGTTTTGATTTTTTAATGATTATGGAGAAGCTATAACTACTGGTCGGAATACTTTTTATGGTGCTGCAATGTGATGTAAAGGGTGGATAGAAACGGTTAACTTAACTAAACCATCTTGTGCGGATGGAAGTGGACAAGATATTGAAAGATTGAGAGTCGAAAAGGCGCTTTAAAAAAGTGCCACGGGAAGAGAGAATGGATACGAAAACTTTTATAATAAAGTGATAAGTCAACCACACCACCTCTTTTCACGTTCCTGTTTTTCATTTTTTTTTTATCGGAGAGGGGATGATAGATTGCTTTCCACGCAGGAACGCAGTGATATCCCCTCTCCCCAGCTAGGGGCGTTTTGTAACATTGACGGATGAATATGGTGCGATGAAATTACCAGTCTATTCTTGCGAAGGGGTTCGGCATCATTCTCCCGGAGAATCGTTTTAAGGAGTAATTTTTCAGGTGATAGCGCGATGGAATATAATATATCAACTTTATTCCTCCTCTTGATGTCCCACACAACATGCTTTCACGGTAATTACATTGGTATCTTTGGTTTGAAAGATTGAAATCGTGTTCTGGACGGACACGTATGTCTCCTAACTATGAAAGAGCGGCAGAAGAACTATCAAAATATGAGAGTTAAGCACTAAACGTTTCCCCGAGAACCGGCAGGCAAAATTATAAAGTATGCGAATGCACACTTCAGAAACTATGATTTCCTGGTTCCGAATATTCTTAAATAACACGAAATCGCTCTCTATTCGGATTATAGTCGAGGAGAAGATTGTCAGTCATCGGATCAATAAATTGTACGAAATAATGAAAAAAAGCCCCAGGACTGTCCTCTTTAAAACGGTAATGTTTTTCTAGGACCCCTCACTTTGACATTGACGAATTTTCAAAAAAATGAAGCTATTGCAATGAGTTCAACATTTTTGGGATGGAATATTTTGAAAATTTTCATCATGGAAATCCGTTTTGAAACATTCTAAAACGACTTCTCAAGTTTAACATTTTCTATATTCGTATTCATACATCGAGTGTAGAACTGTTTAGTTGAAGCATATGAGGGTGTGGTGAAGTGACCTTTCTAGACTTGATTGATTTCTAACTTCTTTATTATTTCACGATGATTCGACCTTGGATCAGGGTCCTAATCTTGTGGACAGTTAGTAAGATGGAGTAAGCAAACATTTCATATTTGAAGAATGATTAGTTTGAAAACGTATTTGTAGTTTTAAAACTGATTATTTTTCAAATATAATATATTTGAACATCATATTATGATGTTTGCTTACTCCATCTTACTAGCTATTCACAAGATTAGGACCCTGATCCAGGGTCAAAACTTCGTGAAAGAATAATGAAGTTGAATATCTATCAAGTCTAGAAAGTTCAATTCACCACACCATCATAATTATAATTATGTGTAGGTATGTAATGTGCAATTCTAGACGGTCACTTGAGCTAAGTAAAAACCCAAAATTGGTTTCATAATGTTCTAAATAACAAAAGAAACGATGAGTTCGTTGGCGAGAATATCGGACCACTCTAAAGAGTCCAAAGTCCCAAAAATAGACCAAAAAGTGTTTTTTGCGGTTTTTTGAGAGAACTATTGTCATAAACATATTATTCAAACATGTTACAAACAAAAATTCAAATATTTTTAATGGAAATTACGTTTAAATGTATCGATAACTAGGTATATGATATACCTGTTTTGTGGATATTACTAACACAATCATGGTAATAATATTATATGTATGTTTGGATCAAATTTCATCAAAATCCGTCCATGTTAGCTAAGGAAAGTGCCGAGTGCGGCTTACGACTGATGGAAAATAATAAAATACCTTTAATACTCCTAAAAAAGCGTAACCATCTCTCTTCTGTCACATAATATATCTGAAGCAACGACAGAATTTTGAGGTTGAGATAATCCTTACTCAAATCCAATCGGTTCGTTAGAAGTCAGTCTTGAATCCTCTACCGTTACATGGAGCGACGGCCTGCGGTCCGGGAAACGTGAAGGTTGTGATTCTCTCTTAAAGAAGACGTTGGTTGTTAAATCTTGAAACGGCCGACAAGAGACGGACTCAGCCGCAAGCCTTGAAGGGATAATCCAGGAAAGCAGTGACAAATCGCTGTCAGGGGTGGAGGCCAAGAGCTGTGGCGGGCTTGCGGTTCCAGCGGTCCGTTTCTAGGGCAGCTTCCGAAATACGTGGTACAGACCTTCACAATCTCATTTATTACAATAATTTCCCTAACCGACGGTGGTCTCTTAGTTTTACACCAGGACGTATATTTGACGCTGCTTTGACGTCATAATTTCTAAATAGCGGCACTGATTTTCGCTCAACCTGTCGTTTTCATTGTATTATAATGATTTACTGAAGGAAATAAATCGATCGTTTCATTGCTTGTTTGCTTGCTTCTTTCTTATCAACCTAATTGACTCAGATTAGATTTCTCGGTGCTATCGTTATCAGAATCACAACCAGTCCTTCAATATCTGTACTCAATACAAAAAATTGAAAGTGCCAACAAATTTAAGTTTTTAATAATTCTATTACGTTTTTAAAATAGGTATATTTCGTGAATAGGGGTGTTAGCAATAAACAACCAACTAATCCATCGAATTATTATTTTATTGTTATTTATTAGTGGACTATGTGATCAATACCGATTATTTCAAGGCTTTTGACTGATTATCTCACCGCCATGTACCTGGAAGCTCCTGGAGTCCTTGAGCGTCCATGCCTCTCTCCTGGAGTGGCTAACAGATTACTTATCCGGAAGACAGTTAATTGTAAAAATCAAAAGTGATTTGTCGAAACCGTTCATCGCCAGCTCAGGAATTCCCCTGGGTTCCCATTTAGGCCCTTTGATC
This sequence comes from Apolygus lucorum, assembly GCA_009739505.2. Lineage (NCBI taxonomy): Eukaryota > Metazoa > Arthropoda > Insecta > Hemiptera > Miridae > Apolygus > Apolygus lucorum. The sequence goes on along the minus strand of CM019177.2, from coordinate 45,758,287 downwards.
TTCCTCGTGATGATAAATGAAGTGTGTGAGGTGGCTGGATAGACAAAGTGTCTCCTATTTGCGAACGATTTGAAATAATTTTGATTTGAAACAATTATTGTTCTCTTATATTAGATCACCTTCCGACTGCTCGAGGCTTCAGGAGAGTCTGCACCGACTTATGAACAGGTGCGAATCAAGCAACTTATTCCTAAACATCAGCAAATGCTCTACAATAACCTACCATCGTACCCGGGATCGTACGTGATCTTGGAGTCAATTTCGATCCAGAACTTACCTTCTGAAACCATATCGACCTCATTACGAGCAGAGCGATGAGGTCTCTGGGTTTTCTGAAGAGGCACACAAGGGACTTCTCCAGCGTTCCTACCATCATTCTTCTGTACAAATCTCTCGTGCTCCTCAACCTCAAATACGCGTCGGTAGTATGGTCTCCACACTACAAGTACCTCATTGCCCAATTGGAGCGAGTTCAAAGGAAGTTCCTGCGTTACGCCGCCTTCAAGTTACGGATCCCTTCCGGCGACATTGATTACGAAGATTTATTGGATGAGTGTAACCTGCGATCACACGAGGGCCGTCGCAGATAGTCTGACCTGTCCTTTCTGTGAAAATCGTTTCGCGAAACCATCGACTCCCCTTCTCTTCTAGCGCAGATACATATTTCCATACCTCAATGCTATTCTCGTTCAGCTTCCCTCTTTCACATCACGTTCAATCCAACAAATTACTTGTACCACAGACCACTTTCAAGGATCCCCCGCGAAATGAACGCAATATTATTAAATCAGCCCGATTTGGACTTTTTCACCTCATCAATTTCAAATTTCAAATCGACTCGCACTAATTAACCACCTTCCAACCATCCTAGTCACTATCATATTATGTACGTTCCTTAGTATAAGTTGAAATTGTTATTGTTTTTGTGTTGAGCTACACGTGTCTCTATTATCGTTAATTATTATCTCCTATCAATCCGTTATTTTGAATTACTTAAAATTTGTAATTGGGCTTGCCCGTTTTTCTACAAATAAACAGATAAATAGACTGTATTCTATTTTAAATTGAAATTTTAATGGTTCTTTTGGTATAGTCTCTTACAGGTAGCTATGGATTTAAAATACCTAGAGAGCTCTGTACATTGAACAATTGAAATGCTGAAGACAAAGCTGTATGACGATTCAAATCCCTAATTTTCTGGTTGCTGAATGAACTGTAATAAAGAGGGGATCTGACCGGGAGTGCGTGACGATAGACTCCTCGATGACCAGAAATTGGATCTTCCTGTGGAGGACACGGAGACTGGAGGACTTCTGCCGTCGAGGAAATCAAAATGCCTCAAGAAAACTCGTTCCTGGATCATAAAAACGACGAAATAAACAAAAATTCTCAAAATATGGACTGGTAGAAAAACCGACGGAAGTGTTGATGAGTACCTTTCCATCCAGGATTATAATGAACTGTGAAAACTGGAATTCGTTGTCCAACCAGGGAGGACGATACACGCAGTTTTCCTCAAACTCGAGGACTCGGAGCTTCGAGGTGAAGACAAAAAACTTGTTCGAAAAACGGCGAGGAATGGTAACAGAACAGTTGAACCTGTGTGGTTTATCGAGAGCTGAGAGGAGACTGGCTCGTCAGAATGAAGAAAGGACCCACAAGGATCGCGGGCCTGATCGTTCATGTTGAAGGTTTGTTGTGAACTCTGCCTTTTGAGCGTGGAGGAAGATAAGCCGCAACAAGTTACGATACCAAAATATTTGTTTCAACAATAATTTTATATTTTATTATCGCAATAAAATTCAGTGATGAAACAGATGGGCGATCTATGCGCCAAATAAAAAACTGTTGGGTAATAATCTGATGAATAATTTGAACTGTAGTTGAGTTAGACATCATCAAAAAATCTTAGAGGTCGTTTCATTGAATCACGAAAATTCTTTTATAGTAATGTACCAAAAACGCTGCAAATCATTGCTCAAAGGTTTATTATTTTCTGTATAGATCACCCTTCTGTATAGATCACTGGTTCTCCATCAATAGCACCTACCACCATCTGTAATCTCCCTTGACCTTCCCTCTCAAATTTCAGCTTCCTGCGTTCAATAGGATTGAAAATGGCTTCGGAGCTCACTCAGCTGATCAGTGATCTGGAGAGTGAAGAAGATCTTCTCGGATGCTGGAGACGCCTGGAAGAGCACTTCCATTCAATAGGAGTAAAAATGGTTTTGGAGCTAACTCAGCTGATCAGTGATCTGAAGAGTGAAGAAGATCTCCTCGAATGCTGGAGACGCCTGGAAGAGCACTTCCATTCAATAGGATTGAAAAAGGGTTCGGAGCTCACTCAGCTGATCAGTGATCTGAAGAGTGAAGAAGCCTTTGAGCAATGATTTGCAGCGTTTTTTACCCACCAACATTTTTTGCTTCCTCACTACCGAAGGTAGGGAAGCTTTGTATTCGTGAAAGAAGTGAAAAAAAAAATGTCCTCCAAAATCAAAATTTCCACTTGCTTTTTGCGTTTTAGAGCTTCCCGAACAATTTTGGTTCCGTGTCTGTCTGTCTGTCTGTCTGTCGGTCTGTCTGTCTGTCTGTGGTCAATCCTTGTCCCGGGCAAAACTATACTAACCTGTGGTCCGATTTTGATGAAATTTTCAGGGATTGTGCGGGTTAGGTCCTAGACGGTCCCCTATAAATTTCAGCACCTTCGGATCAGCTGAGTGAGCTCCAAGGCCATTTTCTCTCCTGTTGAACGCAGGAAGCTGAAATTTGAGAGGCAGGGTCAATGGAGAATGCTGAAGGTGCCTGAGTGGTCACTGATCAGCTGAGTGAGCTCCAAGGCCATTTCCTCTCCTGTTTTTCGCCAACTGATTCTATACGTCCATGTTACAATGAGTGAGGAAGCTATACTGCCCACCCAACTTGGCAGACGTTTTTACCTACCAACTTTTTTTACCTACCAGCTAGGTACTACCTACCACACCATACTGGCTTCACACCTTCACAATCAAGTTTATTAGAAAGAACTAAACGCTTCACACTCGATTGGAAAAATAGAAAGCTTCATAAGGAAATTTGATTACTGGTTACGCAGAAGGCAAAACTGTATACAATTCGAAGAAATGAACAGCGATCGCATTTTAGTCCGATAAAATTTGAATGGAGATTAGACCTCTTTTGCGATTCACACTTATGATTCTGTTTTATCGAAGGAAAACCTTCAAGTACTCGTAGGGACCGAACGGTTTGTCCTACAGAGCTCCGGGTGGTCTCAAAAATTTTAAAAAATTCAATACTATTTAAAATTGGTGAAAAAACGATACCTTTATTTCGAGAGTTTTTGAGCTAGGGCACTCTTGAAAATTTCAAACCTTAATTTTCACCCCTTAGAAGTGACCTACATCAACCAAAAGCTTCGCGGCACTACTAGACCCCAAATGGAGCCCATATACCAAATTTGAACCAAATCGGTCCAGTGTTGCTAAGAAAAGTGCCGCGTACGGCGGACGGACGGAAATTTTAACACAGAATGTGTTTTTGCGATGACCTACCGAAGAAAAATCGTCACGAAAAAGCGACAGAAAAAACCGTTACGCGAATTTTATAATGATATTCACGTGCAACCAAGCCATGGAATGCTGGGTCAATGTGGTCACGTGCAACCAAGTCAATGGAGAATGCTGAAGGCGCCTGAGTGGTCACTGATCAGCTGAGTGAGCTCCAAGGCCATTTTCTCTCCTGTTGAACGCAGGAACCTGAAATTTGAGAGGGCGGGTCAATGGAGAATGCTGAAGGCGCCTTAGTGGTCACTGATCAGCTGAGTGAGCTCCAGGCCATTTTCTCACCTGTTGAACGCAGGAAGCTGAAATTTTAGAGGGCGGGTCAATGGAGAATGCTGAAGGCGCCTGAGTGGTCACTGATCAGCTGAGTGAGCTCCAAGGCCATTTTCTCACCTGTTGAACGCAGGAAGCTGAAATTTTAGAGGGCGGGTCAATGGAGAATGCTGAAGGCGCCTGAGTGGTCACTGATCAGCTGAGTGAGCTCCAAGGCCATTTTCTCCCTGTTGAACGCAGGAAGCTGAAATTTTAGAGGGCGGGTCAATGGAGAATGCTGAAGGCGCCTGAGTGGTCACTGATCAGCTGAGTGAGCTCCAGGCCATTTTCTCACCTGTTGAACGCAGGAAGCTGAAATTTTAGAGGGCGGGTCAATGGAGAATGCTGTAGGCGCCTGAGTGGTCACTGATCAGCTGAGTGTGCTCCAAGGCCATTTCCTCTCCTGTTGAACGCAGGAACCTGAAATTTCAGAGGGCGGGTCAATGGAGAATGCTGAAGGCGCCTGAGTGGTCACTGATCAGCTGAGTGAGCTCCAAGGCCATTTTCTCTCCTGTTGGACGCAGGAAGCTGAAATTTTAGAGGGGGGGTCAATGGAGAATGCTGAAGGCGCCTGAGTGGTCACTGATCAGCTGAGTGTGCTCCAAGGCCAACGAATCGTTAATCAAACGTTGAAAGTCGTTCAGAAAACAATTAATTTACGTGTTCATTATTTAAATGTTTCAAGGTTTTCTGATGTCGTGGAAGGTTGGACTTATCAACCAATGAGTTACAAACGCTACATAACGTTTTTGGCCTACATTTAATATCTACTCCCCCACTTACATTTTCTTTATTTTCTTTTGAAGGAATGGTGGTTTGTTTTGTATGAGCTTTACTCCTAAGGTGCGTGGGATATCCTGCTTTGGGGATGCGCACATTTATAGGGTTTTAGACCAAATTAAATGTCTAACAATTATTTATTTTATTATTGCCAAAGACTCCACATTTATTATTGTTGTTTTTTATTTAACGGATGACTAGCATCGCAAAAACACATTCTGTGTTCCTATGATTTCATACAGAGTATGGAAAAAGAAATAAACCGGGGGGTGCAGGGGGGCGGAGCCCCCCGCCGAGGCGCAAAGCGCTGAGTTTTTATTCGATTTTCGTATTCTACGTACCTTGAAACGTAAAACATCAAATTTTGAGGGGGGGGTTAAAAATTTTTTTTTCTTGCTCGATTCCAAAGGCTTATTTTTGAAAATAATAAACCAAAAAGTGATACTAGAATTGAAACCATTTCTCGAAATGGGGTATTTCGGTGGGTCGGAAATTCAGGTTTTTGACCTCAAATTTGAATTTAGCACCATTGAAAACCTCTATACTCCAACTTTTTGCCCATTGATATGTGGTAGAAAAATTAAATAAAGAGATCACACGTTTGAAAAACGCTGCAAATCAATGGTCAAAGGTTTATTATTTTCTGTATAGATCACCCTTCTGTATAGATCACTGGTTCTCCATCAATAGCACCTACCACCATCTGTATTCTCCCTTGACCTTCCCTCTCAAATTTCAGCTTCCTGCGTTCAATAGGATTGAAAATGGCTTCGGAGCTCACTCAGCTGATCAGTGATCTGAAGAGTGAAGAAGATCTCCTCGAATGCTGGAGACGCCTGGAAGAGCACTTCCATTCAAAGGAGTAAAAATGGTTTTGGAGCTCACTCAGCTGATCAGTGATTTGAAGAGTGAAGGAGATCTCCTCGAATGCTGGAGACGACTGGAAGAGCACTTCCATTCAATAGGATTGAAGATGGCTTCGGAGCTCACTCAGCTGATCAGTGATCTGAAGAGTGAAGAAGATCTTCTCGAATGCTGGAGACGCCCGGAAGAGCACTGATCAGCTGAGTGAGCTCCGAAGCCATTTTCAATCCTATTGAACGCAGGAAGCTGAAATTTGAGAGGGAAGGTCAAGGGAGAATACAGATGGTGGTAGGTGCTATTGATGGAGAACCAGTGATCTATACAGAAGGGTGATCTATACAGAAAAAAATAAACCTTTGAGCAATGATTTGCAGCGTTTTTTCCTACCAACATTTTTTTTTACCTACCAACTATTGGTAGGTACTACCTACCACACCATACTGCTTCACATCTTCACAATCAAGTTTATTAGAAAGAACTAAACGCTTCACACTCTATTCGAAAAATAGAAAGCTTCATATGGAACTTTGATTACTGGTTACGCAGAAGGCAAAACTGTATACAAATCGATGAAATGAACAGCGATCGCATTTTAGTCAGATAAAATTTGAACGGCGATTAGACCTCTTTTGCGATTCACACTCATGATTCTGTTTTTATCGAAGGAAAACCTTCAAGCACTCGTAAGGACCGAACGGTTTGTCCTACAGAGCTCCGGGTGGTCTCAAAAATTTTTAAAAATTCAATACCTACTATTTAAAATTGGTGAAAAAACGATACCTTTATTTCGAGAGTTTTCGAGCTAGGACACTCTTGAAAATCTCAACCCTTAATTTTCACCCCTTAGAAGTGACCTACATCAACCAAAAGCTTCGCGGCACAACTAGACCCCAAATGGAGCCCATATACCAAATTTGAACCAAATCGGTCCAGTGTTGCTAAGAAAAGTGCCGCGTACGGCGTACGGCGGACGGACGGAAATTTTTTTATTCGATTTTCGTATTCTACGTACCTTGAAACGTAAAACATCAAATTTTGAGGGGGGTTAACATTTTGCTTCCTCACACCGAAGGTAGGGAAGCTTTGTATTCGTGAAAGAAGTGAAAAAAAAAAATGTCCTCCAAAATCAAAATTTCCACTTGCTTTTTGCGTTTTAGAGCTTCCCGAACAATTTTGGTTCCGTGTCTGTCTGTCTGTCTGTCTGTCGGTCTGTCGGTCTGTCGGTCTGTCTGTCTGTCTGTGGTCAATCCTTGTCCCGGGCAAAACTATACTAACCTGTGGTCCGATTTTGATGAAATTTTCAGGGATTGTGCGGGTTAGGTCCTAGACGGTCCCCTATAAATTTCAGCACCTTCGGATCAGCTGAGTGAGCTCCAAGGCCATTTTCTCTCCTGTTGAACGCAGGAAGCTGAAATTTGAGAGGCAGGGTCAATGGAGAATGCTGAAGGTGCCTGAGTGGTCACTGATCAGCTGAGTGAGCTCCAAGGCCATTTCCTCTCCTGTTTTTCGCCAACTGATTCTATACGTCCATGTTACAATGAGTGAGGAAGCTATACTGCCCACCCAACTTGGCAGACTTTTTTTACCTACCAGCTAGGTACTACCTACCACACCATACTGGCTTCACACCTTCACAATCAAGTTTATTAGAAAGAACTAAACGCTTCACACTCGATTGGAAAAATAGAAAGCTTCATATGGAAATTTGATTACTGGTTACGCAGAAGGCAAAACTGTATACAAATCGAAGAAATGAACAGCGATCGCATTTTAGTCCGATAAAATTTGAATGGAGATTAGACCTCTTTTGCGATTCACACTCATGATTCTGTTTTATCGAAGGAAAACCTTCAAGTACTCGTAGGGACCGAACGGTTTGTCCTACAGAGCTCCGGGTGGTTTCAAAAATTTTTTAAAATTCAATACTATCTAAAATTGGTGAAAAACGATACCTTTATTTCGAGAGTTTTTGAGCTAGGGCACTCTTGAAAATTTCTAACCTCAATTTTCACCCCTTAGAAGTGACCTACATCAACCAAAAGCTTCGCGGCACAACTAGACCCCAAATGGAGCCCATATACCAAATTTGAACCAAATCGGTCCAGTGTTGCTAAGAAAAGTGCCGCGGACGGCGGACGGACGGAAATTTTAACACAGAATGTGTTTTTGCGATGACCTACCGAAGAAAAATCGTCACGAAAAAGCGACAGAAAAAACCGTTACGCGAATTTTATAATGATATTCACGTGCAACCAAGCCATGGAATGCTGGGTCAATGTGGTCACGTGCAACCAAGTCAATGGAGAATGCTGAAGGCGCCTGAGTGGTCACTGATCAGCTGAGTGAGCTCCAAGGCCATTTTCTCTCCTGTTGAACGCAGGAACCTGAAATTTGGGAGGGCGGGTCAATGGAGAATGCTGAAGGCGCCTGAGTGGTCACTGATCAGCTGAGTGAGCTCCAGGCCATTTTTTCACCTGTTGAACGCAGGAAGCTGAAATTTTATAGGGCGGGTCAATGGAGAATGCTGAAGGCGCCTGAGTGGTCATTGATCAGTTGAGTGTGCTCCAAGACCATTTCCTCTCCTGTTGAACGCAGGAACCTGAAATTTGGGAGGGCGGGTCAATGGAGAATGCTGAAGGCGCCTGAGTGGTCACTGATCAGCTGAGTGAGCTCCAAGGCCATTTTCTCCCTGTTGAACGCAGGAAGCTGAAATTTTAGAGGGCAGGTCAATGGAGAATGCTGAAGGCGCCTGAGTGGTCACTGATCAGCTGAGTGTGCTCCAAGGCCATTTCCTCTCCTGTTGAACGCAGGAACCTGAAATTTGAGAGGGCGGGTCAATGGAGAATGCTGAAGGCGCCTGAGTGGTCACTGATCAGCTGAGTGAGCTCCAAGGCCATTTTCTCCCTGTTGAACGCAGGAACCTGAAATTTCAGAGGGCGGGTCAATGGAGAATGCTGAAGGCGCCTGAGTGGTCACTGATCAGCTGAGTGAGCTCCAGGCCATTTTCTCACCTGTTGAACGCAGGAAGCTGAAATTTTAGAGGGCGGGTCAATGGAGAATGCTGTAGGCGCCTGAGTGGTCACTGATCAGCTGAGTGTGCTCCAAGGCCATTTCCTCTCCTGTTGAACGCAGGAACCTGAAATTTCAGAGGGCGGGTCAATGGAGAATGCTGAAGGCGCCTGAGTGGTCACTGATCAGCTGAGTGAGCTCCAAGGCCATTTCCTCTCCTGTTGGATGCAAGAAGCTGAAATTTTAGAGGGGGGGTCAATGGAGAATGCTGAAGGCGCCTGAGTGGTCACTGATCAGCTGAGTGTGCTCCAAGGCCAACGAATCGTTAATCAAACGTTGAAAGTCGTTCAGAAAACAATTAATTTACGTGTTCATTATTTAAATGTTTCAAGGTTTTCTGATGTCGTGGAAGGTTGGACTTATCAACCAATGAGTTACAAACGCTACATAACGTTTTTGGCCTACATTTAATATCTACTCCCCCACTTACATTTTCTTTATTTTCTTTTGAAGGAATGGTGGTTTGTTTTGTATGAGCTTTACTCCTAAGGTGCGTGGGATATCCTGCTTTGTGGATGCGCACATTTATAGGGTTTTAGACCAAATTAAATGTCTAACAATTATTTATTTTATTATTGCCAAAGACTCCACATTTATTATTGTTGTTTTTTATTTAACGGATGACTAGCATCGCAAAAACACATTCTGTGTTCCTATGATTTCATACAGAGTATGGAAAAAGAAATAAACCGGGGGGTGCAGGGGGGCGGAGCCCCCCGCCGAGGCGCAAAGCGCTGAGTTTTTATTCGATTTTCGTATTCTACGTACCTTGAAACGTAAAACATCAAATTTTGAGGGGGGGTTAAAAATTTTTTTTTCTTGCTCGATTCCAAAGGCTTATTTTTGAAAATAATAAACCAAAAAGTGATACTAGAATTGAAACCATTTCTCGAAATGGGGTATTTCGGTGGGTCGGAAATTCAGGTTTTTGACCTCAAATTTGAATTTAGCACCATTGAAAACCTCTATACTCCAACTTTTTGCCCATTGATATGTGGTAGAAAAATTAAATAAAGAGATCACACGTTTGAAAAACGCTGCAAATCAATGGTCAAAGGTTTATTATTTTCTGTATAGATCACCCTTCTGTATAGATCACTGGTTCTCCATCAATAGCACCTACCACCATCTGTATTCTCCCTTGACCTTCCCTCTCAAATTTCAGCTTCCTGCGTTCAATAGGATTGAAAATGGCTTCGGAGCTCACTCAGCTGATCAGTGATCTGAAGAGTGAAGAAGATCTCCTCGAATGCTGGAGACGCCTGGAAGAGCACTTCCATTCAAAGGAGTAAAAATGGTTTTGGAGCTCACTCAGCTGATCAGTGATTTGAAGAGTGAAGGAGATCTCCTCGAATGCTGGAGACGACTGGAAGAGCACTTCCATTCAATAGGATTGAAGATGGCTTCGGAGCTCACTCAGCTGATCAGTGATCTGAAGAGTGAAGAAGATCTTCTCGAATGCTGGAGACGCCCGGAAGAGCACTGATCAGCTGAGTGAGCTCCGAAGCCATTTTCAATCCTATTGAACGCAGGAAGCTGAAATTTGAGAGGGAAGGTCAAGGGAGAATACAGATGGTGGTAGGTGCTATTGATGGAGAACCAGTGATCTATACAGAAGGGTGATCTATACAGAAAAAAATAAACCTTTGAGCAATGATTTGCAGCGTTTTTTCCTACCAACATTTTTTTTTACCTACCAACTATTGGTAGGTACTACCTACCACACCATACTGCTTCACATCTTCACAATCAAGTTTATTAGAAAGAACTAAACGCTTCACACTCGATTCGAAAAATAGAAAGCTTCATATGGAACTTTGATTACTGGTTACGCAGAAGGCAAAACTGTATACAAATCGATGAAATGAACAGCGATCGCATTTTAGTCAGATAAAATTTGAACGGCGATTAGACCTCTTTTGCGATTCACACTCATGATTCTGTTTTTATCGAAGGAAAACCTTCAAGCACTCGTAAGGACCGAACGGTTTGTCCTACAGAGCTCCGGGTGGTCTCAAAAATTTTTAAAAATTCAATACCTACTATTTAAAATTGGTGAAAAAACGATACCTTTATTTCGAGAGTTTTCGAGCTAGGACACTCTTGAAAATCTCAACCCTTAATTTTCACCCCTTAGAAGTGACCTACATCAACCAAAAGCTTCGCGGCACAACTAGACCCCAAATGGAGCCCATATACCAAATTTGAACCAAATCGGTCCAGTGTTGCTAAGAAAAGTGCCGCGTACGGCGTACGGCGGACGGACGGAAATTTTTTTATTCGATTTTCGTATTCTACGTACCTTGAAACGTAAAACATCAAATTTTGAGGGGGGTTAACATTTTGCTTCCTCACTACCGAAGGTAGGGAAGCTTTGTATTCGTGAAAGAAGTGAAAAAAAAAATGTCCTCCAAAATCAAAATTTCCACTTGCTTTTTGCGTTTTAGAGCTTCCCGAACAATTTTGGTTCCGTGTCTGTCTGTCTGTCGGTCTGTCTGTCTGTCTGTGGTCAATCCTTGTCCCGGGCAAAACTATACTAACCTGTGGTCCGATTTTGATGAAATTTTCAGGGATTGTGCGGGTTAGGTCCTAGACGGTCCCCTATAAATTTCAGCACCTTCGGATCAGCTGAGTGAGCTCCAAGGCCATTTTCTCTCCTGTTGAACGCAGGAAGCTGAAATTTGAGAGGCAGGGTCAATGGAGAATGCTGAAGGTGCCTGAGTGGTCACTGATCAGCTGAGTGAGCTCCAAGGCCATTTCCTCTCCTGTTTTTCGCCAACTGATTTTATACGTCCATGTTACAATGAGTGAGGAAGCTATACTGCCCACCCAACTTGGCAGACGTTTTTTTTCCTTGCTCAAATTTTTTTCAAATAATAAACCAAAAAGGCGGGTCTCCATGAACGCACACACACTACGCCGCAGCCGTGTGTGCGTAGTATTTTGTAGTATCCAAGGCCACGAGACGTTCCAGACAGCACGAGATTAATGGAATATTTCTATCTAAGGTCAGCAGCTTACTAAGTCACATCATTCAAATATTCAACTGCCATTAGCTTCCCTAATATCTCCTTAACATTTTCTCGACGAACAGACCCGATTACCGTTATTCCTGACCCATGCCCTTTTGAAAAAAAAAAAATTAAAAAAAATTGACTGAAGTACCCCATTCCTTGAAGAAACTAGAATGGTATTTCGAGTAAGCTTCTTACGAAATTGGAGCCTTTTACTTCAATTTTATGTATGTTGATTCGTTTCTTCAAGAGCAAATTATTGAGTTCTCCTTTTGGATCTCGATGTAGCAGCAATTAGAGGTAACGAGATGTTTGAATCAAACCTTTAAGGTCATTACCTCCCTTTATACGCTATAAGTTATAACCATGAAGAGAGATGATGAGAGGTAGTCGGGAACCTAACGATTTGTTTGTCAAAAGAAGGGAAATTGGTAGAAGCGATGATAAAAAAAACCGCTATGAAAAAAGAAAATTGGAATAAGCTATGAAAATGAGATGTTTACGATGTTTGATTAGCCTTCCCCAAGGATCTTTCACCCGGCCGTTATTATTGTAGAATTGATTTCCACCGAAGAAGGGAAGGAAGATGAAGTAAATTAGATACCGTAGCTCAGCCTTTTCCTGGGTGGAAAAAGCCTCTACCTCTGCAAAGGCGGTTACTCGAGACAAGGGGGACAGCGTTTCGTGATTTAATTCATCTTCAGGGTTAAGGGGGAAAGACCGGAGGGGAGATTTTCCTCCTGGGTTTCGTTTTTGATGAGGCAGGTTTGTTATGTTTTCCGCTAAATGCCTTTCCGCCAATTAGTTCGAGACTCTGGTGGTTACATCCTAATAGGAACGGCGGTGGGGGAAGCAAGGAGTTCATTGAAGCGGGTGAAAGGGGGTTTCTCGATCCGATCGCCGCTTTTCATTGCCTATGAAAACAACTTTGGGGATCCGTCGCTACACAAACAGCCGTACGTTCGAGTTTTCAAAGGTGGTTGGGACGAGTTTTGAGGTCAAGTAGAAAGCTTTTTTGGATTTAGCCGAGCATAGACCTCTTGCAACATTCAAAACATAAATATCAGAGAAAAAACATCGGAATAATACACAAATTTGGGGATTTGCCTGTCAAGTTGTGTGGGCAGTGTTTTGGGCCGAAAATGTTTATACAGAAAATATTGAGTCCATTGAAATAACTTAATTTTCCTTGAAAATTCGCAAAAAGAGGATAATGCCAAGAATTCTGCTTCCATCGTTGACAGATAACATCAACATTCAATTTCAACATTCAAAACATGAATATCAAAGAAAAAACATCAGAATAATACACAAATTGGGGAATAGTCCTTACATGTTGGGTAGAAAGTGTTTTGGGCCAAAAAATTTGAGGAGTTTTCTTTTAAACGGGCTTACATGCATTTGGAATGTTTTGTGGGGAATTGAGAAAAACTAATTTCATGGCGAAGGAAGTTGTCTAGGGTTCCAAATTTCCCAAAGTGTTTGTTCATTGAACTTTTGATTGTAAGACCAAATTTCGGAATTTTGGCATGCATTTTGAGGGAGACATGGCCATTTCTTATTTGAATATAAGCCACTTGATATGAGCCACTTTGAAAAAAAAAAAAAAAAAAAAAAAAAAAAAAAAAAAAAAAAAACGCTGCAAATTATTACATAACGGTTTATTATTTTTTATTTTTCTATATAGATCACTCGTCTGCAAAGCCACCAACCATCCAACATGAAGAAAAACATCGATTGCATTTCGGTCAGCTTTAATTTGAACGGAGAATAGGCCTCTTTTGCGATTCACACTCGTGTTTCTGATTTATCGTACGTCCAAACTTTAAATTCTCGTACCTAGTTAGCGAACGGTTTGTCCTACAGAACTCAGGGTGGTCTCAACAAATTCTAAAAATTCTATAGAATCTTAAATTGAAGGAAAAAAATACCTTTATATAAAACTTTTTTGAGTTAGGGCGTTTTCAAAATTTCAAAATTGATTTTGGAACCATTAGAAGTGACCTAAATCAACCAAAATCTTCGGGGCACAACTAGATTCCAAATGGAGCCTACATACCAAATTTCATCAAAATCGGTCATTGCTAAGTGGCAAAAGTGCCGCGTACGGCGGACGGACGGCCAAATTTTCATTCGATTTTTGGATTCTCCGTACCTTGAAACGTAAACCGTCAAATTTTGAGGGGGTGTTAAATTTTTTTTTTCTTGGTCGATCCCAAAGGTTCGTTATTGAAAATAATAAACCAAAAGCGAGTTTGGTTGGCTACTGCCCGCGGTAGGGGAAGAGTCAGTCACTCCTGCAGATATCGATATGGCTGATAACAGAATTGAGGAAGATTGCGCAATACATTAATAAAAATAAACGCTGCAATTTATTTCACTATGGTTTTTTATTTTTCTATATAGATCACTCGTCCTCAAAGAACACGGCTTTGCCATTGGTACCACCAAACAACTTGAGGAAAAACATCACATTTCGGTCAGCTAAAATTTGAACGGAGATTAGACCTCTTTTGCGATTCATACTTGTGTTTCTGATTTATCGTAAGTCCAACCTTTAAATTCTAGTAAAGAGCAATTATCCTACAGCACTCCGCTCAAAAATTCCAAAATTTCAATTCTATCTGAAATTTATGGAAAAACAATACCTTTATATCAAAATGTTTTGAGCTAGGGCGTTTTCTATATTCCAACCCTTATTTTTCAACCCTTAGAAGTGACCTACATCAACCAAAATCTTTGGGGCACAACTAGACCCCAAATGGAGCCCACATACCATCAACAATTTATATTTTGGAAAAAACGTTTCACCACTACAATCGATGGTGTTGTTCATAAATATTTACATCACAGCATTGTATCAGCACTTTCAGCAAATTTCATCAAAATCGGTCGATGCTAAGTGAGGAATGTGCTGCGTACGGCCAATTTTCTATTCTATTTCTGTATTCTACGTACCTTGAAACGTAAACCAACGAATTTTGAGGGGGTTAAAAATTATTTTTTCTTGGTCGATTCCAAAGGTTCATTATTGAAAATAATAAACCGAAAGAAAGATAAAAACATAAATCTAAATGATGTTATTTTTGTTGTGTATTAATTTCATTATAATAGTCCTGTAATAATTTGAATTTGAAACTATTATTTTCAGAAGATTTCAACAGTTTAGTTAGTAAATCGGAGGAGAAAGTATTAATTATGTCGATTGATAAATAAAGACGTTATGCAACAATGTGGTGCGGTAGTATTTCGTGGATAACATCATGTCGAGTGTATCAGTAATCAATCAGACGATATGCAATGGGATTATTAAGATTGAGAGAAACAATCGTGTTTGCTGATTCCAGATGTCACCTAGTTACATGAGAGGGAAATTTATTATTGACATGAAGACAATGGAGAGGATAATAGACAGCTGGGTGTACGTGTGTGTGAGGCGAGAGGAGAGGTTGGCGTGATGTATGAAAGGATTTCACTGGAGGTGGCGAAGCTGAAGGGAAAAGCATTGGCTTCAACCTCAAATTATTCCCTCCCCACCAGGCAGCCCTTACAGTGAATTACCCAGATGAGAATCACGTCCTGTACCTCAATGGGGGATCTTGAAAATGAGAAAACCCCCCGGAACAAAGGCACGTTTGCTCTCACAATCAATTTTCTGAGCCACTTCGCCCCTTCGGCGGGGAAGGAATTTCGTGCCCTTATAAAATTTGCAAGTGCCTTCCTCGGCTTCTGCGGGGAGAGCGCTACGTGCGTCACCCGACAGACGTCGCTTCCTGATAAGAGTTACACACTCGGAATCTTTCATGACTCACCTCCAATCTCTGACTACCCTCTCCCCTTGCACGTCCGCTTCGCGCAATAGAAATCCTATTTCACTCCTGGGATTTCCTCCCGTAAATGAGAAAAAAGGGGAACGAGAGTATGAACATGAAAGAAAGCACTCTTGAAGCCAAGAGGACATAGAGAAACTTGACCGTAACTAATAACTACCCTACCTGACATTCGACTCAAAATGTCTTTCTTTCTGCGCCTATCTGAATAATGGTCCATTCGTACCGCACCAGTTAAACAGTGAATTTTCAACAAGCCACTTTTGACGGATTCTAGCGATTTTCAGAAAACCATATTTTCATCTGGTGATTTCAACTACAGCAAAATTTAGAATACATTTGATAACTGGGAACTTGGACTCACTGAATTGTGAAATAGTATTGTTAATATTCTCTGAATATTAATGACTACTAATCCTACCCAAGATTCAAATTAGTTATAAGTAACTTAATTGGTAGCGAAAGATTGGGTATAGTCAAAGACAAGACGGAGTGTTTTTAATATAGATTAGTTCTTTAATCGTATATTGGTCCGAAATGAAAATGAAAGGGTTGTGGAGATCGAAAGAAAAGGAAATCGCACAAGATATGAAAATCTACTTACTCAGGTGGAAACCGGGAAGAGACTGAAGGCCCCTGCCGTTCCGCGTCCCCACCCATCAGAGGAGTAGAGCGCGGTCCACCACTGACCTGCTCTCAGGAGCAGTTACCTGAGAACTGCTTCACTCCCCCTCTGGGCTGGAAATTTTTGGGGCTTCTGCCTTAAAAATTTGTGCGGGTAGGATAGGGCGTGGGAAGGTGGTTAAATTACAAAAATAAAATCAATAACTGAAATGCGGACCCTCAGCGGGGAAACCGTGCTCGACGCGTGCCGTAGGTACGTTCGATGCTGGACGAAACCCGCTGGCGTCTTCATGGACGTTGTATATCACTTCTCCGTGATATATCACTTCTTCGTGTTTCATTTATTATGTTCTTCTATTATGTTTGTACGTATTTCATTTTTTTTTTTTTTTTTTTTACTTCTGTTTATCACTTTATCGTGTTTCATTTATTATGTTCTTCTGTTATGTTTGTATGTATTTCATCTTTTTTTTTTTTTTTTTTTTAAATTTTTTTTTTATTTTTATTTTTATTTTTATTTTTATTTTTAATTTTTTTTTTTTATTTTTTTATTTTTTTATTTTTTTTATATTTTTTTTTTATTATTTTTATTTTTTTTTATTTTTTTTTTATTTTTTTTTATTTTTTTTTTATTTTTTTATTTTTTATTTTTTTTACTTATTTATTCTGTTCGCTTTGGGGGCGTTCCCAGTAGTACGGGGTTCGGGACTGGCCCCCCCTTCTTCTTCCTCGTGGCGCTCGGGGCCTCGCCCTGAGCATCTCGCGGTAGGCCCGCAGCGCCTCTATATAATATGGTAGGCCGCGGCGTCCGGCGCGTTGTCGGCGGCGGTTTGCGCGGCGCCTCCCAGGTGGTGGTGGGCGGCGCTCGCTGGCCAACCGCCTCAGCTCCTCCCTGACCTGCGTGTCTACTATTGCCCGTAGCAGGGCGGCGGCGGCGGCGGTGGCCTGGGTGTCGGGTGGGGCCCGTAGCAGGGCGGCGGCGGCGGCGGTGGCCTGGGTGTTGGGTGGCGCCGCTTGCCCTGATGGACCGGGTGGGGGGTCGGTCGCCGTGGACTGGCGGGTGGCGGTTTGGCGGCCGCCCTCCTGCTCCAGGTCCTGCATCGCCTGGACTTCTGTCTGGGCGTCGTCCTGACTCTGTCTCGAGTTGTCGCTGTCCATATCCTGTTGCTCGGGCAGAAAGGTGCAGACGGGTGTTAGTGTTTGATTGGGACACTGTGGACATGCTAGTTGGTGTGTTATTTCGTGTTTGTTCAGTGTCAGCTGGGAAGGGTTTTAACTGACTGACATGTTGGGTCTTGATGTCATTCTGATCAGTGGTGCTGATTAGTCGATAAGTGACTGGAGATAATGCCTTATCGATGATATATGGCGCACTATATCGGTAAGTCAGCTTGGCATTTACCTTGTTTACCTTGGAGCTCAGTATGTACTGGCGGATCAGTACCTGATCTCCTTCTTGAAACGTATGCGGGGTGTGACGTTGGTCGTAATATTTTTTTCGTCTATCCATCGCCCGTTGCAGGTTGGTACATGCCTGTTCCCATACCCGTTGTTGGTCCGTTGTCGGATACTCCTCAATGGGTTGTATCCCCCATACCAATTGGATGGGGGTTGGAGTCTCTCGGCCTAAAAACAACCTTGCCGGTGTGTATCCATGGCTGGTGTGTTTGACCGAGTTGAAGCCTAGTTGCAGGTACTCCAGGTTGGTGTCCCATTGTGTATGGTCATCTGCATGGTATGATGTTAGGGCAGCCTTCAATGTTTTGATCTGTCTTTCCGCAAAATTGGGATTTGGATAGTGTACATGTGTTGGCTTCATGCTCATCCCATGGCAGATGAGGAAATTGTTGAATGTATGTGACCGAAACACTGAATGGTTGTCGGTGCACATGTATTTATAATAACCGAACTTACTAAAAACATTTGTTTGTAGTGTTTTGATTATAGTTTCGGAATTATTTTTTTTCATCGGCATGAAAAAGGAGAACCTTGAGAACCCGTCTACTGCTATCAAAATATAGATATTTTGACTTTTCGTCCTCGGTAACGGACCAGCCACATCGCAGTATAATAGCTGGTTGGGGCGTTCTGTAATAGTGGCTGACATGTCCCCATAAGTTTTATTATGGTGTTTGGCCCTCGCGCAAGTAATACAATTTGCCACACGTGCCCTTATTTCCCTATCGAGGTTTGGGAAATAGAAATGTTGCCTTATATTGTCCGCTGTTTTTACCTGGCCCATATGTGCGCCTAGGGCGGAGTCATGGTAGTATGCGAACGTTATGTCTAGTAGGCTGGCTGGGAGACACGGCTTTGGTGGTCTTCCCGGGGTTGCGTAATGAAGGATGCCTTGACTGATTGTGTAATCAGGCACCGTTTCATTCCGCTGGATCCTTTCGAATATTGGCCCTAAGGACTCATCAGCGCGCTGATGTTTATGGAGCCCTGCGAAGAGAGCCGGGTACCCCTGGAGCAACAAGACAGATTGCGTCGGAGGTATGTTTCTGTCTCGCTGGGTGTGTATATCGGGTACTTTGTGTCGTGGCTGTTCGCTGGCCCATTGTGGTATGTCGTCTCGCGGCACTTCTGTGATAGCTGGCCCCGCGCGTGACAAATAGTCTGCTATTGAATTTGCGTGGCCGCTGAGGTGGTTGAGCGTGTAATTATAGTTCATAAGTTCCGACTGCCATCGCTGTACTCTAGGTGACGCCTGTTGCAACGTTTTAATTGTCGCAACAGCTTTTGCATCAGTGTACGCGAAGAAATGGTTATGTGCAAGGTACGTCGGTCCGAATTTGCGTATCGCGTACAGTAGGGAAAACGTTTCCAACTCGTATGTACTCCATTTTCTTTCCTGTTCGCTTAGTTTCCGCCCACTGTAGTAGACCGCTGTGAAACCTTTGTCGGACTTTTGCGCTAGACATGACCCTATAGCTGTTCCACTCGCATCCACAAATAGGTGGAAAGGGCGATTGAAGTCAGGCAACTGTAAGACCGGTGGGGTAGTTAACCTTGCCTGTAGGGTTTCATAGGCCTGCTGGCACTCTGCTGTCCAGTTAAATGGCACATTCTTTTTTCTGAGTGCGTTGAGGGGAGCAGCAATTTTAGCATAGTCGGGTATGAATCCCTGGAAAAAATTTACTGCTCCTATGAATTGGGATACCTGTTTTGGGTTCTTCGGTGCTTCTAGTGCCAAAAGTTCCTGTATCCTGTCTTCCCCTATGGTGACCGTTCCCTTGGAAATTTCGTGTCCCAAAAACCGAATGGTGGTTGTCCCGAATTTGCATTTTTCTGGGTTAACAGTTAGTTTTGCTCGTTGCAGTCTTTTGAGTACCTCCCGTACATGGTATTGGTGTTCTCGGTATGTGTTCGAAAAAATGAGCAGGTCGTCTAAGTACCATACTAGATATTTCCCATGTAGGTCATGGAAAAGTTGTTCCATCAGTATACTGAGTATTCCTCCGCCCGTTTTTAACCCAAAAGGCACTCGTTTCCAGGTGTATGTTGCAAACGGCGTTTTGAAAGCTACCAGTTTTTTACTTTCGGCCGTTAATGGGATCTGATGGTACGCGCTATTCAGATCTATCAGGCTGAAAAATCTGGCGCCGTGCAAATGTGTGAGCAACGATTGAATCGTTGCTAGTGGAAAATCGATTCCTTCGATTAATTGGTTGAGGGATCGATAATCTGTGACCAGTCGATACCTGGGGGGGGGTGTCTGGGGTGTCTGGTTTCTTCGGTACCAGGAAACACGGTGCGGTACTCGGCGCCGTTGTTCGTTCTATGACCCCTGTCTTCAACAATTTGTGTATTTCATCTTTCATGATTTGTTGAAGTGCGGGAGAGGTCTGATATACTGGGGGTGGTCGGGGCAAGCTTTTGCCGGGTAAGAGTTTCACCTCGTGCATGATTTTTGAAGTTTGCCCCAACGTTGTGGTGAGCACTTGTGGGAACTCCTGTTGTAACCGGTGTGCAAAATCACCATTCTGTTGTAGTGTTGTGATTTTCAGGTTGTTCGTTCTCACCTTCGGGGAATCCGTCAGTTTTACCTTGTGTTGGGGTTCAAAAGTGAAGTGTATCTCATGTTCTGGTATGTTGATGACCATTTGGGCCTTCTTTATGAGATCTATTCCTATGATTACTTGTTGTGCTAAGTTTGGGATGAGAACGAACTCATGCACCCATGACAAGTGCCCAATGCGGATGGTGAGCGTCACCACCTGGGTACTGGTCACTATGTTTCCATCTCCCATGGTTAACCGAAGGGGTTTACATTTTTTGACGTGGCTCGATTTGTCTCGCAGAGTCGTTAGGTAAAAGTCGGTGTTCAAAGCACTTATTGAGGCACCTGTGTCAATCAGTGCATGCATCGGGTGTCCCTGCAATGTCACTGGAACTAGTGGGCTACTGTCCCTCGCCACATAATCGAAAATAGAGGAGATATGATGGTGTGGGGTAACGCTCTCCTCCCTAGTCGCTACCCGTGTTAGTTTAAATCCTCCTGGTCGCTTTCTGATTGATCATCCTGTGATGGTTGATCATCCGCCTGAAGGTGCAGGAGATTATTTTTCTTCCACTGCCTATTGTTATTAGTGGCGTTATTATTAGTGTGTTTGTTGGGTTGTGCACCTGTGCTGAATAATTTAGGTGACTGTTTAGGTGTTGGTTGGTTGCGGCCTGCTGATTTTTGGTTGTTGATTTGCTTATGGTTGTTTTGGGGTTGGGCCGGGTCGTTTCCCCGGTATGACGGAAGAGGCAGTTGGCTAGTCGTTCGTTGGATCCTCAGTGTTTGTTCCACGTTTTGGACCAACGACATTAACTCCTCCCTGTTTGTGGGCACCGCGTGGAAAGTGAAACAATGGCGAGTAGTCATGTTCACATTTGCTAGCAAAATTTGAATCATTTCCGCCTCCTGAAAACAGTTGATAACTGCGTGGAAACGGAAAATGTCCTCAACGTAATTTCGTAGGGTTTCGTGTTGCCCCTGGGGTCTGGTGAGGTGTTTCATTGCCAGTTCAGTGATTGTAATGTGGGGCAGCAGTTCTTTTTTGAGTCTGTCATAGACTATGCCGTAAGTGATACTGGGTGTATCGTGCAACATTGTTTTGAGATAGCTGAACCGTGGCTTCAAAACAAGTCGGCGAATGACCTCATGAATGCGATCGGGAAGTAGATCATTGAGTTCTGATAACCCGATGAGGAAGCGGACCACGGTAGTTGGGTTCCCTGGTGTAAAGAAAGGAATCCTATTGATGACCTCGTCATATTGTCTGGGAATGTCAGACAACACCAGAGAGTTATCCCCTTCTTCCACTGGGTGCACAGGTGTATGCACCCAGGACCCTGCTGTTTCACCCTGAGATGGGTCCCTACGTAGCAATGCTGCAGTTATACTTTCTAACTGCGACTGCAATTGCGCATTTGTTGCTGCTTGCTGCTGCTGATGAATCACCATCTGTTGCTGCATTAGCTGAATCATTTGCTGCATGCTTTCTGCAAGCTTGGCAATTGCAGGGTCTGGTCCTGGCAACTGCTGCTGTGCCGGTATGTCCTTGCACAAACGGCAGATGAATTTCGCTTTTCGCTCTGCCCCTAGTTTTTTTCCAATTTTCATAATTATCCCCCGAACATTTCGAGTGGTAGTACGTTGTACAGTTTGTGCAGAAAACCGGATTTGCGTCTTCTGGTGCCTCTATTGGCTTGTCACACAATCCGCAGGTTTGCATGGTTGTGTTTGTTATTATCGGTAATTACTGATATTAGTGTTGTTGTTTATTATTGTTTTTATTTGTTGAGATTGAACTGTAATATGAACTTATTTGCAAGAAAAGGCGCGCTTCGAGCTGTCCAACTGTCAAAAAATTGGAAAATACGCGTCGTCCTAACAGAAGTAGGTAGTGGTTCCCGTTGGATGTCTCCCTTCTGTTACTTATTCCTTTCCTAATTAGATTTGAAATTAGGTTGTGAAAGAAAGGTGCGTTTTTACTGTTCCTGAACTGTTGCACGACCGTTGAATGAACGATTCGTTGTCACTAGGAAGCAGACAGCCGTTCAGTTCGGGGCGAAATAACGTTATAATGCCTCGTCCCTGAAGTTGTTGTTTTCTCTCTCTGTATTTGTGAAAGAGAGGACGGTGGGCGGTGGAGGAGGAAGGGCGGTGTGACTTGGACTACGGGTGGCTGGACGGGTGGAAGGGATCCTCGATAACTCGCCTTATCTGCTACGATTAACGGGAAGTTTATCGCACGGCGCTCGTTATCTGTTTGATCGGTCTCTACCTGTCAGGAATTCACTTCCAATCGTCCTACTTATAATCGTGGTCCGAAAAACGTCTCTCGAATTTGTGTTGTATATGTGTTTATATTATGTGTACATGCAATGAGATGTCATATAATTAAAAACACAATGTTGTACAATACAAGTCAATGCTAGTGAATGCCTGATTATTCGATCTCCGTTTCCTTTAGGTACCTATGTAGGTACGTACCTATGTAGGTACGTAGTGTTTTTACTCTTTTTTTTTTTTTTTTTTTTTGGGTTCAAAAAAAAGAAAAAAAATTGATTGGATGTTAGCAAAAACTTTGAATAGGTAGTCTAAGTTTTTTTTGTTGTTGGGTTAAAAAAAAATTCGATTTGATTTTAGTGGAAACTTTGAAAAGGTAATAAATGTCAGTACGAATGATTTGTTTTGCTGGGCCCGTTATTCGTTGTTGCAATAAAACTTCGGGAGAATTTAAAAACTTCCGAAAAGAAAAAAAATTGATTAAAAACGTTTTATTGTTGTTGTTTATCGTTCGGTTTATATTTTATTCTTTTTTATCCAGATGGTCAATGGATACGAAAGCTCTGCTACCATGAAATAGTATTGTTAATATTCTCTGAATATTAATGACTACTAATCCTACCCAAGATTCAAATTAGTTATAAGTAACTTAATTGGTAGCGAAAGATTGGGTATAGTCAAAGACAAGACGGAGTGTTTTTAATATAGATTAGTTCTTTAATCGTATATTGGTCCGAAATGAAAATGAAAGGGTTGTGGAGATCGAAAGAAAAGGAAATCGCACAAGATATGAAAATCTACTTACTCAGGTGGAAACCGGGAAGAGACTGAAGGCCCCTGCCGTTCCGCGTCCCCACCCATCAGAGGAGTAGAGCGCGGTCCACCACTGACCTGCTCTCAGGAGCAGTTACCTGAGAACTGCTTCAATTGTTGTGCCCTCCAACTTCAGGGTTTATGACTTTTCAAATAATCATGTGGGGATCACGTGAACCAGCAACAAAAGACCACCATCAGACCATCATACCATAATACCATCTCTGCAAATTAGTACACAAAGTCATGATTTTCTATAGATCCAATATTTGCCAATTATTCACAACTAACAAACATAGTTTTGCTTCACAAAAAATTTGAAGAAAGAAGAGTAGTGAGTGCCTCCATTAGGAAAATTTTATTACTGGTTGCTAAGGACGCAAAACTGAGTGCAACTCAAAGAAACGAACAACGATCGCGGTTTGGTCATATATGAATTCAAATGTTATAATATAACCGTTCAAATGTTATATATTATATAACATTTGAACTGAGATTTCTGTTTTGCGATTCACACTCGTGTTTCTGAATTATCGTAAGACCACCCCTTAAGTTCTCATAGGGATCGAACGGTTGGTCCCACAGAACTCTGGGGTAATCTCAGTCGATTTAAAACGCAGCAAATTATTACACAGAGGTTTATTATTTTTCTATAGATTTCTATTATTAATGCGTTTATTTGTATAGTCTTTCGACATTACAAAGAATAGCATATTATAGAAATGTAAAAATGAGATAAATTGCTTGACATAATATAAAAAAAGACAAGAAATGGATGGAATAGAGATGGATGTATGGTGAAGAGATACGAACATGAATACATGAATGGGCATAAAGGTACATAAAGGCATGAAAGGGGTTCCAGAGACACAGCAAAAATAAAGAGAGGGGAAGAAAGATAAATAATAAAATAAATCAACAATACTAATTTTTTCGCGAAAAAATAATAATAATAGTAACAACAAGAAATTAAACCAAACATTAAATGTTAACCTCAAATTTTGAGGTTGTGAAAATAATCCAAACATTAAAGGTTCTTTTCTTCCAGAAAGAGGGGGAAAAAAATAGACCAAACTGCACTGAGTTCAACCTCTGATTCTCAGAGATTCTCTCACAAAACTGTACAACTGGATTGCCCCCTCCACACCCTCGATCCCCAGTATGTTACTTATTTTATCCAGAGATAACAAATCGACCCCGTAAGCCTCAATTCTCTGGCCTGCGATCCCCGGGCACACACAAAGAAAGTGCATGAGAGTGTCCGGTTTATATAGGAACATATCGGAGATTCCTCAGACGCATCGAAAACGACTCCCCTTCCATCCGCATACACTGAGCACCAACCACTACCGCACATTCTGATTCGGCACATTAACCTTTTGCATTTTATCCCCATGTCCATGTTTAAATAAACTGGAGGAGTAATGGGTGCCAACGTATATGTTTCGCAGAATGAAGACACAGTTATTCGTTCCCAATCCTGTTGTCTACACTTCTTCTACCAGTTCTCCATTATTAATTTTCTATCCCTCTGGAAACCCAGACAATTCTGCTATAGATAGTATATATAGATCACTCGTCTGCAAAGAACTCGGCTGTGCTATTGTTACCACGAACCAACATGAAGAAAACACAAACGGTGGATGCAGCTTTCGTACAAGTACGCAACCACGAGAGACATTTCTTTCATTTTTTTTTTCTTATGTTTAATAAATTGAGAGCTTTCCAATGAGTGGTGAACGATTTTTGTGGGGTGGAAAATGAGGAAGTTAGTTTTCCCTAGGAACGATTGGTTGTACGTGAAAATCATCAGAAATTTCCGCGTAACGCTCCCCGCGTAACGATCCCTGCGTGACGATTTTTCATTTATGTGCCATAGTAAAGACATAAAATGTCAAAAACATCGATTGCATTTCGGTCAGCTCAAATTTGAACGGAGATTAGGCCTCTTTTGAGATTCACACACGTGTTTCTGATTTATCGTAAGACCAACCCTTGAATTCTCGTAGGGAGCAAACGGTTTGTCCTACAGGGCTCCTCGAGGTCTAAAAAAATTCAATACTATTTCAAATTGATGGAAAACCAATACATTAATATCGAAGTTTTTTGAGTTAGGGCGTAAATATAGGCGAAAATATCTACCATGAATAACATCCCTATCAGAAAGTTTTTAAGGTTTCAAATTGAAGCTGTTTTAATATTTTCCTTCAAATTCTTCTCTTTTTATTTAAAATCTTGAGGAAAAGTTACTATTACTTACGAGGCCTTCCTCAATTGCAACCAGTTAGGTGCGTGAAGAATAGTAAGAAGCCTAATAAAGCCCGACTGATCAATAATAACTAGGTCCTTCCCCACATCCACCAAGAAGTTGGAAATGTTTTGAAGTGGACGTTGGGCGGAGGAAGTGGCTTCAAGTAGTTAAGTCCAGCTTCATGTTAAGTTTAATGATCTCTTCAACTCGACCCCCTTTCGTGGTTGTTATAAGTTGTAACAAGAAACGCTCCCAACAACAAAGCACCCACTTGCAACTCGCCGAGGGCCGGACGAGCGTAGGGTGTTAATGCGGCTTCTGTCTTCAGCTTCCCTCCGCGGTGGGCTGCCTTGTAAAAGCAGTTTGTTCGACGAGCTAAAGTGCGTCAATTGTTAGCTCCCTCTTTCTTTTTCTCCGCTGAACCAGAGCCTAACTAGACTCGAGTTTTGGTTTTTGTTGAAGCTCTCTCACACTTGAATGAAAAGTAACCTTGTTTCAAGACTCTTCGTTGTATTCCAAAGCCTCCAAAGCGATGCTCACTGAATACAACTCATGGTTTTGTGACACAAAACGGAGAGTTACACAAAATTTGTGTCTAATTGACGGTAAGGATTGTGTGGACAACCCCAAATGAATTCTGGACAATCGAACAATTTTCGGATATTGAGACCAGAGCTTCATTTTTCGAGAAATGATGTGAAAATTCACCCACTCTCGCCCCGACCGAAAAACAGGAGGTACACTTGTTGTGATCAGCTACCTCCTCACATTTCTGTTCATTCACTTCCTTAGCTCAGTGGTATTTACTCAAAAGTGTAAATATTGTTTAGTTCGTGTCTTCGGGGAGTTGTTTTGATGACATAACACTAATTAATTATTGTTCCCAGAGAATGCTGAGGAGACAATTCGGGTCCTACTGACTCCGCCACTTTGTTGAGTCATCAAAAATTAACTTCCCTCGACCGGGGATCGATCTCCTATCGTTCCGACTATTTACACTTCTGAGTCAGAGCTCGCTACCACTGAGCTAAGGAAGGGAATGAACAGAAATGCGGAGAGGTAGCTGATCACAACACACTCACCCTCTAATGACGTATTAAAATATAGGATGGTATTTTTGAAAAAACAATGTGCCAGATCGGGGGCCTCCTATCGAAAAACATACCGGAATCAACGTGAAAGAGCATTACAAAATCCATACAGTTATATTATCATCTATCATGGAGCTATGTTGGAGTACGGTGAGATTACAGGGGCTGAAAGTAAAAATGGATTTTGTGCTGCACAACGTTTCGCCTTTTTGAAATTCAACATTTCATTTTGAAATGAAGCATGACGTCATGTATCAAGATCTGATTCTAATTACTTCCTTTAAGCTTCGTGGTGTTTGAGGACATTGATGTTAAGAGAAAAACAACCTGCTCAAATATTAAAAACTTTTTTTTTTGGGGGGGGGGGGGGTTATTTTCAATTTATAATTGAAATAATCTTTGGAATCGACCAAGAAAAAAATAACGCTGCAAATTATTACACAAAGGTTCATTTCTTTTGATTTTAGTACCAATTTAATACGCGTATAACACCAAATTATTTTAAAAGTAAACTTGTTAGTGAATAAGAAAGCCAACGAAACAGCATAAATGAGAGCAATTAGAATGATGATTGTGAGAAATGAGAAAACAAAATTGAATGGACAACAACTACACCATATGCCAAAAAAAATGACAACTACATAAGTAAAATAACCCTGAGGATGTTGTGATAATCGAAAGCGCTCGGACAAACAGCAAAAAAGAGGATTGGACTTCATTTCCTCGCCCTCAAACCCAAATAAGTACGTAATAAATTATTAAGAAGTAAGAAGTAGTTATTACTTCCTTCAAGCTTCGTGGTGTTTGAGGATTCATGTTTAGAGAAGAAAAACCTATTCAAAAATTAATAACTGTTTTTTTTTGGTATATTTTCAATAATGAACCTTTGGAATCGACCAAGAACAAAAAAAAAAAAAAAAAGTAGCCAATCATTAGGTACACAAAGGTTTAATATCTATTTTCCTGTACAGATAACTTGCGAGCAAAGAACACAGCTTTGCCATCGTCACTACCCCTTAAGTGGCTCATATCCATCGTCTTTCTTCAAATGGGCTTATATCCAAATAAGAAATGGCCGTGTGTCCCTCAAAACGCATGCCAAAATTTCGAAATTTGGTCTTACAATCAAAAGATCTATGAACAAACTATTTGGAAATTTTGGGAACCCTACACAACTTCCTTCGCCATGAAATTAGTTATTCTCAATTTCCCACGAAACATTCCAAGTGGATATAAGCCCGTTTGAAAGTAAACTCCACATTTTTGCTTCACAATCAAGGTTATTATGAATACGCTTCACACTCAATTCGCAGAAATGAAGAGTTGAGGAAATTGGAAATTTTATTACTAGTTGCTAAGCATGCAAAACTGAGTACAATTATAAGATACGTACAGCGATCGCATTTTGGTCAGCTCAAATTTGAACGGAGATTAGGCCTCTTTTGCGATTCACACTCGTGTTTCTGATTTATAGTAAGACCGTCACTCAAGTTCTCGTAGTAGAGCTCCGCGTGGTCTTTAAAAATTGTAAAAACGCAATACTATTTGAAATTGATGAAATAAAATACCTTCATATCGAAAATTTTTGAGCTAGGGCGTTTTAAAAAACGCTGCAAATCATTGCTCAAAGGTTTATTATTTTCTGTATAGATCATCCTTCTGTATAGATCACTGGTTCTCCACCAATACCACCTACCACCATCTGTATTCTCCCTTGACCTTCCCTCTCAAATTTCAGCTCCTGCGTTCAATAGGATTGAAAATGGCTTCGGAGCTCACTCAGCTGATCAGTGATCAGAAGAGTGAAGAAGATCTCCTCGAATGCTGGAGACGCCTGGAAGAGCACTTCCATTCAATAGGATTGAAAATGGCTTTCGAGCTCACTCAGCTGATCAGTGATGTGAGGAGTGAAGAAGATCTCCTCGAATGCTGGAGACGCCTGGAAGAGCACCTCCATTCAATAGGAATGAAAATGGCTTCGGAGCTCACTCAGCTGATCAGTGATCTGAGGAGTGAAGAAGATCTCCTCGAATGCTGGAGACGCCTGGAAGAGCACTTCCATTCAATAGCATTGAAAATGGCTTCGGAGCTCACTCAGCTGATCAGTGATCAGAAGAGTGAAGAAGATCTCCTCGAATGCTGGAGACGCCTGGAAGAGCACTTCCATTCAATAGGATTGAAAATGGCTTTCGAGCTCACTCAGCTGATCAGTGATGTGAGGAGTGAAGAAGATCTCCTCGAATGCTGGAGACGCCTGGAAGAGCACCTCCATTCAATAGGAATGAAAATGGCTTCGGAGCTCACTCAGCTGATCAGTGATCTGAGGAGTGAAGAAGATCTCCTCGAATGCTGGAGACGCCTGGAAGAGCACTTCCATTCAATAGCATTGAAAATGGCTTCGGAGCTCACTCAGCTGATCAGTGATCAGAAGAGTGAAGAAGATCTCCTCGAATGCTGGAGACGCCTGGAAGAGCACTTCCATTCAATAGGATTGAAAATGGCTTTCGAGCTCACTCAGCTGATCAGTGATGTGAGGAGTGAAGAAGATCTCCTCGAATGCTGGAGACGCCTGGAAGAGCACCTCCATTCAATAGGAATGAAAATGGCTTCGGAGCTCACTCAGCTGATCAGTGATCAGAAGAGTGAAGAAGATCTCCTCGAATGCTGGAGACGCCTGGAAGAGCACTTCCATTCAATAGCATTGAAAATGGCTTCGGAGCTCACTCAGCTGATCAGTGATCTGATCAGTGAGCAATGATTTGCAGCGTTTTTTACCTACAAACATTGTTTTACCTACCAATTTTTTTTACCTACCACACCTACCTATTGGTAGGTACTACCTACCACACTATAATGGCTTCACACCTTCACAATCAAGTTTATTAGAAAGAACTAAACGCTTCACACTCGATTCGAAAAATAGAAAGCTGGATATGGAAATTTGATTACTGGTTACGCAGAAGGCAAAACTGTATACAAATCGAAGAAATGAACAGCGATCGCATTTTAGTCAGATAAAATTTGAACGGCGATTAGACCTCTTTTGCGATTCACACTCATGATTCTGTTTTATCGAAGGAAAACCTTCAAATACTCGTAGGGACCGAACGGTTTGTCCTACAGAGCTCCGGGTGGTTTCAAAATTTTTTAAAAATTCTGT
Organism: Apolygus lucorum; assembly: GCA_009739505.2. Taxonomy (NCBI): domain Eukaryota; kingdom Metazoa; phylum Arthropoda; class Insecta; order Hemiptera; family Miridae; genus Apolygus; species Apolygus lucorum. The sequence goes on along the minus strand of CM019177.2, from coordinate 45,728,639 downwards.
ACTATTTAAAATTGGTGGAAAAACGATACCTTCATTCCGAAAGTTTTCGAGCTAGGGCACTCTTGAAAATTTCAACCCTTAATTTTCACCCCTTAGAAGTGACCTACATCAACCAAAAGCTTCGCGGCACAACTAGACCCCAAATGGAGCCCATATACCAAATTTGAACCGAATCGGTCCAGTGTTGCTAAGAAAAGTGCCGCGTACGGCGGACGGCGTACGGCGGACGGCGTACGGCGGACGGACGGAAATTTTTTTATTCGATTTTCGGATTCTACGTACCTTGAAACGTAAAACATCAAATTTTGAGGGGGGGTTAAATTTTTTTTTTCTTGCTCGATTCCAAAGGCTTATTATTGAAAATAATAAACCAAAATTTCAGCCTTTATTTTTCAACCATTAGAAATGAGTGACACTAACCAAAAGCTTCGGGGCACAACTAGATCTTTTCATGGAATCATGGAATTTTTTGCCAGTCTGCCACTTTTCAACAGCTGTTAACCCACAGCAGACTCAATTTAAAAAACGTGTTGCAGTAGGTAGGTGAATCAAAATGTTAAAAAATATAAAACATAAATTTAAAACCTTTAATGCGGGTCTCAAAGTCGTGCAACCCTGCCGTACTGAACATTTTTCGAGCTTGAAACTCGATATTGGTGAATTGGAACGCAAAATTAGTATTAAAGTTCGGCATCAAAAACGAAACAATGTTTTAGATAGTTGAACTCATACTGAAAACGAAAAAAAGCAAAAAATGGAATATATCAAAAAGGGGAGGTACCAGGCCCCCTCCGCAAAGAGAGTTGAAATGTTAGGTATGACCGGTCGACCGGTCGTCCGTATGGCAGGTATGCAGGGATGACCGGTCGACCGGTCATCCGCACTGAAGGTGTTAAGAAGACATTTATTGACATATCGGAAGCTCTACTTGGAAGAACTTGAAGAAGTAAGTAGGTAGGTGTATTGAAACGTTTCTAACATCATTTTGGAAGAAATACATCGATATATTCGTCATACCTGAAGATCTATCTGGAAAATCTGGGTGAAATAAGTATTAACATGCTTTCAAAAGTTACTGGGTATGAATCATCGAAATTCATGTTTAACTATCAGCACATTAACAAATAAATCGAAAACGCTTGCATACGAGTCTGCAACACATTGAAACATTTTCATGCCCCCCCTCTCCTCCCGACACATGAACTACATACCTCCCATAAACACAGAAAAACAAAAAAGAAAAATATATTTATTTATTTTACAAAAATATGTAACATTGTTTTATTCTTCCATTGGTTCAACTTCATCTGTCGCGGTAACACTGAGTAATAAGCGGTGATGAGAAAAGTATGAAAGCTGGGAGCTCCATTTTCGCCTCAGCTGATCTGGGAGCTCGATTTTCGACTCAGCTGATCTGGGAGCTCGATTTTCGACTCAGCTGATCTGGGAGCTCGATTTTCGTCTCAGCTGATCTGGGAGCTCGATTTTCGACTCAGCTGATCTGGGAGCTCGATTTTCGACTCAGCTGATCTGGGAGCTCGATTTTTGGCTCAGCTGATCTGGGAGCTCAATTTTCGACTCAGCTGATCTGGGTATATCAAACTGTAAAGTACCTACCTAACTGTAAAGTACCTACCTGTAAAGTACCTAACAACTTCACTTCTGATGGTCATAATCATCATTGTGGCGACTTGGGACAAATTTCTTTAGCAATTTTCGTTAGCAAATTTCGTTAGCAATTAATTTCGTGACGTTTTTTTTTCATGTGCCATAATATGGTCTTTCATATTATGAAAGACATGAAAATGTCAAATTGTAAAATTTTTTTGAAAAAAAAAAATCAGTGTTTCGGACGTCCCAAATTTTTACAGGTGAATTTTAAACGTCTAATGAAAGGGCAGCTCTATTATTAACTCTGCCAGGATTTTCGGAATTTTCCTTGGCCAATATCCTTGAGACGCGATACTTTTACGTACATTAAATACCAATTTTGGCATTAAACTTGATTTTCATGAAAATTACACATGTGCTCCTTGTATCCTAGGTCCCCCATTTCGAATACTTTCTAGATGCCATACCAATAACTACATTAGTAGAACTATTATCCATAAGGCCAGGACGAAATTGAAGCAATTCTAAGAAAATGAACTATCTGTGCTAAATTGACAATGACCATGATTGTCATTACATTGAAAACCATTAACCAGGTAATTTCATCAAACGAGTCACCGCAAACCAAAATTATATCAAATAGAATAAAAATCAGAAAACTAGGTACTTAGGAAATTCTAGTCTTCAACGTAAATTGGATAAAATCACCCGCAACCAGTGGCGGCTAGTGGCATACAATTGGACTGGGACAAATCCTGTGATTTTTCTCCGTGTGTTCGATCTGAGAAGAGAGGAGATAGATAAATGGAGCCCATATACCAAATTTCAAGAGAATCGGTCCATGTAAAGTAAGGAAAGTGCCGCGTACGGTGGACGGTGGACGGACGACAATATTCTATTCAATTTTCGGAATCTACATTCTTTGGAACGTAAACCAACAAATTTCGAGGGGAGGTTAAAAAATTGTTTTTCTTGGTCGATTCTAAAGGTTTATTATTGAAAATAATAAACTAAAATTGTTTAACCCCCCTAAAAATTTGTTGATTTCCGTTTCAAGGTACGTAGAATCCAAAAATCGAATAAAATATTTTCAGTCCGTCAATTTAGTTATTATTGACCGATTTTGATGAAATTTGGTATATGGGCTCCATTTGGGGTCTAGTTGTGCCCCGAAGCTGGTTGATGTCAGTCACGTCTATGGATTAAAATAGGGCAGACATTTTTAAAAAGCCTTAACTTTCAATATAAAGGTAAAATGCTTTTTATCAATTTAAAATAGTTTCGAAGTTTTAGAATCGAATGTGACCACCCAGAGCTCTGTAGGACTAACCGTTCGCTCTTTATGGGAACGTAATGGTTGGACTTATTGGAAACTGTACTTCCAACCAACAAGTCTAACGTTTTCCTCTTGAACGGACTCTCAATACGAAAACTCACGTCGATGGGAGACTACACAGTCATCAACAGATTGGACAGGGCGTCCTCCTGCTAGAATCATCTTTGACGTTTTAAACCGTCCGTCCCCAACAATATTTTCCCGCCGGGGCTTAATATTGTTTTCAGAGGGAGCGTTTCACGCAGTAGTCGGATTGAAACGTGCTAACATTGTCCTCTCATATCACGTTCATTCCATTCGCCACCCCCGTTTCCCACCCACCTTCAACGCAAGATGTTATCTCACCTTTTCGCGCTTTATTTGTCAACATCAAACCGATTGTGTTTTTCGGAGAGGAGTCCATTACGATCGTTGTCAACGAAAATTACGACACCCTCGGAGCACCAGTTCGGCCCAAACGCTGTCGAGCACCCGCGAAAAAACACTGTCGAGCCGAACGACTTCTTTTCATGCCCGATTTTATTGGCACTGACCGATTGAAGTGGATTGATGACAGCAAAATTCAACTACTCGAGGGTACATGCTTGTTGACGTGTTTCACATCGTGTTCACATTGAAAAGCGCTGCAATATTCTCGTCTTTTCATTTTTGGTTTATTATTTTCAATGATAAACCTTTGGAATTGAACAAGAAAAAAACAATTTTAACCCCCCCCCCCCTCAAAATTTGTTGGTTTTTGTTTCAAGGTACGTAGAATCCGAATATCTAATAACAAATTTTCCGTCCGTCCGCCGTACACCGTACGCGGCACTTTTCTTAGCAACACTGGACCGGTTTGGTTCAAATTTTGTATATGGGTCATTTTTCCAGAAAGGGCGAATCGTTGTCCAGAGAAGATTCCAAATGCACATTTATGATTTGGGTGTCAAAAAAAAAAAAATGCTCCATAAACTATCAACTTTGTTCTACTTCGTGCAATCAATAAAATATGCACTTATTCACGCTAAAATATAGAAATTAAAGTTTAATCTGCTAAATGTCCAGTAATCTGCCATGTCCGGACCCTTAGGTAGTCAACTTTGCTTGAACACTGTGAATCACCTATGAAAGCAGCTGCCTGAATTTGTAGTGATTCTTTATTGCATATACCTGGACGTGAAAAAAATGGATTTGCAGATTTTTTCAGAAGCAAATAAAGCGAGCAGGGGGATAAAATATGCTTGTCCGGAGGTTTTTGTCTTTAATCTGCCTTTTTTGTGTTTTCGTATTTTGGCAGCTTTTTATCGTTTCCCGCGGTTTTACTACCATTGTAAGAGGTGAGGTTAGTCGTTAGGTTATCAAAGAAAGCGGCGGGAAACGTATTCCTTCTGTGTGGAAGCGTGCGCAAGTGGTGTCAGTTGCGAAATTGTGGTGTCACAGTCACCGTCTGTTTTTCATCTGCCCTCTATAAGAACGGCAAGAAATCGAAATTATTTTTTTCTTTTTGGTCTCTAGTTCTTGTTTTTACCGAGCTGGTTCCAGCGATATGGTTACACTTCAGCAGAACAGCACCAGAACGCGGGAAAAGCTGAAAAACCGAAGTGCCACCCAGGAATTTATTGTATTTTTTTTTTTTGTGTCTTTCATCTGCCGGTGATGGTGGCTTTTGGAGAGATGAAAGACTTTTTTCAAGTTGTTAGAATTTAATCTGAATTTTCCGTTGCAATTTAAAAACTTTACATTTTTCGACCTCAAAACTGTATTCAGCAACCGTAAAAATCCCCTGGTACCAAGTTTTGGCTCGAAAAACCGATAAATTGAGATAATTTGGTTACTTTCGGACGTTTCTAGGTTGCTATTAGAAAAACCGTGTTTCACGTTGGTTTAACCCTTTTCTAAACGTGCGTCCCACCCTGGTTCAGTTTTTGGATTAACTCCCAGTTCTCGCCCCTCATGGAGATAGTGTTCCGAGTATTCTCCTTTACGCGAAAACCACGCCAATAGGTTTCTTTCGATAGGTTTTCTTCTTTAATTTTTAATTAATTAATTAAGCGTCCCACTGTGTGTTCAATCAGTATGGTGTGAGGTTAATCCGTGATTTTTGGCAGAACTTGAGTCGAACTTTAAGTTTTCTGAAATCTTGGGATACCGATTGTACCTTTCCAGGAAAATGACCCATATGGGTTCCATTTTGGGTCTAATTGTGCCGCAAAGCTTTTGGTTGATGTCAGTCACTTCTAAGGGGTGAAAATTAAGGGTTGAAATTTTCAAGAGTGCCCTAGCTCGAAAACTCTCGGAATAAAGGTATTGTTTTTTCATCAATTTAAAATCGTATTGAATTTTCAACAATTGTGAGACCACCGGGAGCTCTGCAGGACAAACCGTTTGATCCATACGAGTAATTAAGGGTTTTTCTCCGATAAAACAGAATCACGAGTGTGAATCACCAAAGAGGTCTAATCTCCGTTCAAATTTTACCTGACTGAAATGCGATCGCTGTTCGTTTCTTCGAGCTGTATCCAGTTATATTTCCTTAGGAACCAGTAATCAAAATTCCAAATGAAGCTCGATATTTTTTCGAATCGAGTCTAAAGCGTTTAGTTCTTTCTAATAAAATTTGATTGTGAAGGTGTGAATGCAGTTTGATGTGGTAAGAAGAAGGTACCTCTGGTTGGTAGGTAAAAACAAAAAATAAGTAAATAGTGACAATGGCAAAGCAGTGATCTTCTCAGATGAGTGATCTATACAGGAAAATAATAAACCGTTTGTGAAATAATTTGCTGCGTTTTTTTCTTGCGTTACAGGCATATTATTGTTTTGATCACCAACTCTGTTCCTTTCAAATTCCTATTTTGGTTTATTATTTTCCATAATGAAATTTTCAGAAAAAATGTATTTGAAGTAAATTATCTACTCTGCATGCAGATACATCTGTACATGGATATGTCTTATGATGGCAATTTAAATGATGAGCTCACTCAGCTGATCAATGACCACTCAGGCACCTTCAGCATTCTCTATTGACCCGCCCTCTCAAATTTCAGGTTCCTGCGTTCAACAGGAGAGGAAATGGCCTTGGAGCTCACTCAGCTGATCAATGACCACTCAGGCGCCTTCAGCATTCTCCATTGACCCTGCCTCTCAAATTTCAGGTTCCTGCGTTCAACAGGAGAGGAAATGGCCTTGGAGCTCACTCAGCTGATCAGTGATCACTCAGGCGCCTTCAGCATTCTCCATTGACCCGCCCTCTCAAATTTCAGGTTTCTGCGTTCAACAGGAGAGGAAATGGCCTTGGAGCTCACTCAGCTGATCAGTGATCATCAACTTTGATGATGTATAGAACGATATCGATTGACCCTGCCTCTCAAATTTCAGCTTCCTGCGTTCAACAGCATCAGAAAAAAACACGTTGCATTGTTTTGTGTGTCGAAAATTTTGGAATGACCCCAGAACTAAGACATATCCATGTCAAACAAAAAAACGTCTGCCAAGTTGGGTGGGCGGTATAGCTTCCTCACTCATTGTAACATGGACGTATAGAATCAGTTGGCGAAAAAATTATGATTCAAAGAGTTACTGAATACCAAACTATTAGCGGTCCACCGTCTAGGACCTAACCCACACAATCCCTGAAAATTTCATCGAAATTGGTTGAATAGTTGCGGAGTTTTGGTTGTAACAATAAATTTAAAGTTCGCGCATGCGCAGCAGCTATTGCTTGACCAACTTGATTGAAACTCATAGGGTGTCTCTTACAAGTTAGTCCCTTACTAACCTCCAAATTTGAGCAAAATCGGTTCATTAGAAACCGAGAAACCGAGGTTCCAGGAAATTCACGTTTGCGCATGCGCACTCGCTCCTATGGGTCCGAAGGTGCTGAAATTGATAGGGGACCGTCTAGGACCTAACCCGCACAATCCCTGAAAATTTCATCAAAATCGGACCACAGGTTAGTATAGTTTTGCCCGGGACAAGGATTGACCACAGACAGACCGACAGACCGACAGACAGACAGACCGACAGACCGACAGACAGACAGACCGACAGACAGACAGACATGGAACCAAAATTGTTCGGGAAGCTCTAAAACGCAAAAAGCAAGTGGAAATTTTGATTTTGGAGGACATTTTTTTTTCACTTCTTTCACGAATACAAAGCTCGGTAGTGAGGAAGCAAAAACGTTGCATTGTTTTGTGTGTCGAAATGTTGGAATGACTCCAGGAACTTAGACAATATCCATGTCAAAAACCTTTTTTAAATACAAGCTTTTTTTTTGTTAATTACATGAACTGAAAAGTTGAAAATTTATAGAGATTCATAGAGATATTTATAGAGATAACACTTTATCACGATCCCAATCATATTAATAAAAGCGTGTTACATTGTGATAGCATGTGGAAAAAAATATGCTAAATGCAACACGCTTTTATTGATATAATTGGGACTGTGATGAAGTGTTATCGGTATAAAGTTATACAGTGTTATATTTCTTGTTGAAGTTAATTTATTTTTAACGTTTTAGTTCATCTACGACTAAAAACAAAAAACCTGAGGGGGGGGGGGATATTACTCGGAATCTGACTCTTCCCATCCCCGACTCCTCTGACTCGTCCCGCCTCTGATTCTTCCCCCTCCCGCTCCTCCGATTCCTCCCCCTCCCGTCCTCCGAAACCCCTCGCCTCCGACTCGTCCCGCCTCCCGCCCCCTCCCGATCGGCAATGTTCAAGTACGGTTGGGGTTTTATGTTTTAGGATGAAAGATGGTCCCCTATGAATTGGAAGTTGGTCTCAGAAAGTTAATAATATACCATTGTCATGCGATTTACACATGCATGCAACATTTCAGCTCAATCGGAAACCGGGAATTGGATCAAATTCAACTTGCAAGATTTCATTAATGACAGACAACGGGGCAGGTGAAACTAAATAAAAGCTTGTAAAAAGGGCAAAAATTCCTGGCGTAAAATAATGCAACCTCCACAGCTCTGCTTGTAATCCACCAGGTCCACAGGTAGCCTCGGTTGGTTGAATACAAAGTCTCCCTACCGTCGGTAGTGAGGGTGCAGAAGGTTTGAATCCGTCTCATCTTTGAGTGGGAATCCCAAGCAGTGGGATTGAAGCGGGATTTCCACGTAAGGCGTCGGAGTGCATCCGATGGTTCGGGGATTCCGGTGGGCCTTCGGAGTCCCCGTGCGGGATAAAGCCGTCCGGAACGAGGACTACAGCCGACCCCTGCGGCATCCGATTACAAGTCCATTGGCCGGCCGTCACCGCCCCCCGCACCCGCGGATTGCCCATCGACCCCCCCCCCTCCTCCCCCTCGATCACTACCGGACGGCCGAAGAGTCGGTCGGCGCCCTCCACTAGTATGTATAGTTTGTCGCAAAGGGGGGAGTGAAAGGGAAATCCCCCGGGGGCGGACGCTCGGAGCTTTGACTCGCCTCGCGCTGCCCGGTAATTGGCCTCGATCACAGGACTGGGGAACAGGGCTTCTCGTTCTGATTAGGGACGCCGCGCAAATTGTCTTCCTCCGGAGGTACAAGTACAGCCGCCCCTCCGCCCCTCAACTATCCCCCCCCCATTCCCCTCTCACCGACCGACATTCAGCTCTAATTAGTTACTTCGTTGACCTGCAGAGAAAAGTCCTTGAAAACGTCGCGTCGGACGAAACAAGAGTCGACCTTCACAACCGGAAAACGCTGCAAATTATTACACAAAGGTTTATTATTTTTCCATGTAGATCACTCGTCTACAAAGAACACGGCTTTGCCATTGTTACCACCAACCAACAAGAAGAGGAACATCGATCGCAAGTAGATATAAAATCGTCTGCCAAGTGGGTGTGGCACATAGCTTCCTCGTATCCAAAACCGATTGTATAGATGATCCGATGCATAGTAGTTAATCTCAAAACACCAATCTCTAAGTACCTTTCACTACCCTCATAGGGGACCATCTACACGTTAATCTGGACAATCCTAGAAATTTCATCAAATTCGGATGAAAAATGTAAATGTTAATGCTATTACAAGGATTTTACGTATGCGCATGCGCAGAGGCTTCTGTGAATTTTAAGGCCTCGATTTTCATTGGGGACCATCTACAACCTAATCCGCGTAATCCCTAATAATGTCATCGAAAAAGGGTAGAAAATGTGGAAGTTATGGCCGTTACAAGGAACAACAAAATCCTCCTCTTTCACCAAATTTTCAAAAAATTTATTTTCTTCATCAGGGCTCAGAGGATGAGTTTAGGTTTGAACATCAAACCACGGTTGGGAACAAAGAGGTATATAAACCAGGAACACTAATCATTAAATTGGTGTTAAAAAAACTTGACTATTATAATTAAAATGTGGAAAAACACAATAACATCAGGCTTTTTTATAATAATATTGGTAAAAAACAAATCAAGACCTATAGAATAGGTCTATTATAGTCATTATTATTGTGGTTGTGTCTTTCTGACCGTCTTGATTTGTTTTTTTACCAATATTATTATACTAAAGCCTGATGTTATTGTGTTTTTCCAAATTTTAATTATAATAGTCAAGTTTTTTAACACCAATGTAATGATTAGTGTTCCTGGTTTATACCTCTTTGTTCCCGACCGTGGTTTGATGTTCAAACCAAAACTCATCCTCTGAGCCCTGATGAAGAAAATAAATTTTTCGAAAATTTGGTGAAAGAGGAGGATTTTGTTGTTGGACACAAATCCCAATAAAGCTGACATAATTTACATCGGGTCGATTGTCATACACATTGTTACAAGGAAATTCACGTTTGCGCATGCCCAGTCGCTTCTATCAGTCCAGCGATAATGATTTTCATAGAATACCGTCTACACACCAACCCGCACAATCCTAAATTTCATAGAAATCGGACAATAACTTCGTATAGTTATGCGCTTTACAAGGATTCCATGACAGACGGACAGACACACAGACAGAAAGACACACAGACACGGAACCAAAATTGTTCAGAAAGGTCTAAAACGCAAAACGCGAGTGAAAATTTCGATTCTGGAGAACTTTTTTTTTCGTCCTTGGAAAGTGAAAAAAAGCTTCCGCTACCTTGGTAGACTCGGAAGCAATAATGAACCAACAGTCGATGTGATGAGATCAAAAAATGTCTTGACGACAGTAAGATTAGAACTCGGAACCCTAGGGCGAAAGTCTTACGCGCAATCACTACACTAGCGAATCCCATATGGAAAATGATATAGTCTAAGGGGGTCTCAGTCGGTCGACGTTCGTTCCTCGTTCCGGGTCAGTATTTCTCCAAATCGAAGCGGCAAAAACTTAAAAAGTTGTACTTAAATTGAAATTTTCAAGAATTTGAGAAAGTCATTAGTGCCTTGGGAATTGAAAAACGGAAATATTACCGCCGGAATCATCGATATCGAACAATAATTGCCAAAGAAAACGCTGCAAATTATTACACAATGGTTAACTATTTTTCTATATCGATCACTCGTCTACAAAATCACCAACCATCCAATATGAAAAAAAAAAAAAAAAAAAAAATCAAAATCACCAACCATTGATCGCATTTTGGTCAGCTCTAATTTGAACGGAGATTAGGCCTCTTTTGCGATTCACACTCGTGTTTTGATTTATATATATATTTTTTAATATAAACACTTAAATTTTCGTAGGGAGCGAACGGTTTGTCCTACAGAGCTCGGCGTGGTCTCAAAAAATTCTAAAAATTCTACAGAATCCAAAATTGAAGGAAAAACAATACCTTTATATCAAAATGCTTTGAGTTAGGGCGTTTTCAAAATTGATTTTGGAACTCTTAGAAGTGACCTACATCAATCAAAAGCTTCGGGGCACAACTAGACCCCAAATGGAGCCTACATACCAAATTTCATCAAAATCGGTCAATGCTAAGTGGCAAAAGTGCCGCGTACGGCGGACGGCGGACGGACGGCCAAATTTTTATTCGATTTTTGGATTCTACGTACCTTGAAACGTAAACCATCAAATTTTGAGGGGGTGTTAATTTTTTTTTTCTTGGTCGATTCCAAAGGTTCATTATTGAAAATAATAAACCAAAACGTGAAAAACTACTGAATAAACAGTTATTCCCATGTTTTTCCCATATTTATCTGGCAATTATTGTTCGATATTGATGATTCCAGTTGCAATTTTTCCGTTTTTCTATTCCCAAGCCCCATACACTTATGAATTTCTAAAAGCCTTGAACATTTAAAATTTAGCTACATTTTATGGGAAAAAGATATTTAAATTAATAAGTTTTCCCATTTTTCTCTGGCAATTATCTTTTGATTTTGATGATTCCAGCAGCAATATTTCAGTTTTTCTTTTTCCTAGGTCCGTGCACTAATAAAATTCTGAAATCCTTTAAAATTTCCAACCTAGGTAAAACTTTTTGCCCCTTTGATTTGGCTAAATACTAACCCGGAACGAGGATTGAACGTCGATTGACTGAGACCCCCTTAAGACCAATTATTCATGATAAGACCAATTAATAGTGTACTTTTCCGCTTTCGGTTACATTTTGAAACTTTTGGTTTATTATTTTCAATAATGAATCTTTGGAACTGACCAAGAAAAAGATTGTAACCCCCCCTCAAAATTTGTTGGTTTTCGTTTCAAGGTACGTAGAATTCAAAAATCGAATACAAATTTGGCCGTCCGTCCGCCGTACGCGGCACTTTCCCCACTTAGCATTGACCGATTTTGATGAAATTTTGAATGTAAGCTCCATTCGGGGTCTAGTTGTGCCCCAAAAATTTTGGTTGATGTAGGACTTCTAAGGGTTGAAAATTTCGAAAAACGCCCTAACTCAAAAAATATTTGATTCAAAGGTATTGTTTTTCCATCAATTTTTGATAGTAGGTATTGCATTTTTGGAATTTACACCACACCCAAGTTGGTGTACTACATTACTCCCCCTCTTCACTATGCTTCAAGCTGCCCACAGTTGATTAGCATGTTTTCTTCTTTGTACACCTTCGATCTCCACGACGTATGATACAACCCCAGTTTTCCTCATCCACCGCTGAATCATCGTTTCAATACAATAATCGCTCCTCTGCTCGCGAGTAAAAGTCTTGTATTAAATTTTATTAGGTGAACCCGTTTTTTTTAAAGGGGATATGTGACATTTTTGGCCATTTTCACTTTTTTTAAATTTTCTGGGCCTCCATACTTGGTTGCATTGATTGTAATTAAAAGGTTGCACTTTGAAAAACAGGTTGAAATTTCCGATGTCTTTTGAAAGGGGCTATGTGAGTCACATAATCCCTTTCAAAAAAGAACTTACTCACTCGCTATAAGGTCGACGAGGAGTTTCGAGACTCAAATAATAAACTGTCAGGTACCTAGGTTTATAATAATTAATATGTCGGTAAAGGGAAGGGGTTAATTTTTGTTTCTTGGCCGATTCCTAGGCTTTGTTATTGAAAATAATTAACCGAAATAACTTCCTTTTGAATCTCCACCTCGCCCTAACTAAGACAACAATTCCAAGTGGGTGTGGCACGTAGCTTCCTCGTAACCATAACCCGACTGTATAGATGACCAGATGCATAGTAGTTACTCTCAAAATATCAATCTCTAAGTACCTTCCACTACCCTCACAGGGGACCACCTACACGTCAACCCGCACAATATCTGAATATTGTTGCAAAATGTAGAAGTTATGGCTGTTACAATGTTTTCACGTTTACGCATGCGCATAAGATCTTTCAATTTGGGGGCCATAATTTTCATAGGGGACCATCATCATCACAACTCGCATAATTCCTGAAAATGTTATCCAAATCAGATGAGGAATGTAGAAGTTATGGCTGTGGAAAGGATTTCATGACAGACAGACAGACAAACACGGAACCAAAATTGTTCAGGAAGGTCTGAAACGTAAAACGCGAGTAGGAATTTTGATTTTGGTTGATTGGATTTTAATTTTTAATAAACTGATCATATACATCTTTTATGTTATGATGTTTTATATACATATTTGCATCAAAATATGTTTCATTCAATAAATAAAGCTGTTTATTTAAATGATTTCAGTCCTGTAAAATCGATTTTTTTTTAAAGGGGGTATGTGACAGCATTCCAAATTGCAATTTGATACACTTTCCCTTGCTGAAAAAATCTGAAAAATTCCGGAGGATTGTAGAGTATTCAACTTTATTGGGATATTTCAAAAAATGGGATGTTTTGATCGTTTTGACGACTTGGGACAGTTTTTTGCGTTTTCCCGAAAGTTTAACAAATTACACACAACCCCTTTAAAAAAAACGGGTTCAAGTATATCCAAACCGTACCAAGGCCGAGACGTAATTTACGAAAGCACCATAACTTTACAGGGCAATAAAATGCTCCTATTCAATATCCACATCTGTAACTTGAGACTACGAGCATCGCGAGGCATTTCACCTTGATAATTTTGTTTCTTTCATAAGCGAGAAGCTTGAGGGAAAAATTCATGGCTTTTATAGGAACAATAAACCTGGAAGCTTCATTTTTATTGCGGTTGTTTCATTACAACGAAAAGGTACAATAAAAGGTCTCTGCTAGAACATTCGTTACTCTTTCAATATTCATGTAAACTACTGCAGGTTGGTGTAATGGAATAACACTGAGTCCAAGAGGGTGTAGATAATGCAGGTACAATCAGCGGACGGGAGAGAAAAATATTCCATGTCTGCTAGAAGTAGTCAGTCCAGGATGACAATCACGAATCCGAAGGATGTTGAATCGGTACCACTTCCACGGTAGTTCCAAACAATAATAAGACGGTTGTGGACTTTTTTCTTTTACTAAAAAACGCTGCAAATCATTGCTCAAAGGTTTATTATTTTCTGTATAGATCATCCTTCTGTATAGATCACTGGTTCTCCATCAATAGCACCTACCACCATCTGTATTCTCCCTTGACCTTCCCTCTCAAATTTCAGCTCCTGCGTTCAATAGGATTGAAAATGGCTTCGGAGCTCACTCAGCTGATCAGTGATCAGAAGAGTGAAGAAGATCTCCTCGAATGCTGGAGACGCCTGGAAGAGCACTTCCATTCAATAGCATTGAAAATGGCTTTCGAGCTCACTCAGCTGATCAGTGATGTGAGGAGTGAAGAAGATCTCCTCGAATGCTGGAGACGCCTGGAAGAGCACTTCCATTCAATAGCATTGAAAATGGCTTCGGAGCTCACTCAGCTGATCAGTGATGTGAGGAGTGAAGAAGATCTCCTCGAATGCTGGAGACGCCTGGAAGAGCACTTCCATTCAATAGCATTGAAAATGGCTTCGGAGCTCACTCAGCTGATCAGTGATCTGATCAGTGAGCAATGATTTGCAGCTTTTTTTACCTACAAACATTGTTTTGCCTACCAATTTTTTTTTACCTACCACACCTACCTATTGGTAGGTACTACCTACCACACTATAATGGCTTCACACCTTCACAATCAAGTTTATTAGAAAGAACTAAACGCTTCACGCTCGATTCGAAAAATAGAAAGCTTGATATGGAAATTTGATTACTGGTTACGCAGAAGGCAAAACTGTACACAAATCGAAGAAATGAACAGCGACCGCATTTTAGTCAGATAAAATTTGAACGGCGATTAGACCTCTTTTGCGATTCACAATCATGATTCTGTTTTATCGAAGGAAAACCTTCAAATACTCGTAGGGACCGAACGGTTTGTCCTACAGAGCTCCGGGTGGTCTCAAATTTTTTTTAAAAATTCTGTACTATTTAAAATTGGTGAAAAAACGATACCTTTATTTCGAGAGTTTTCGAGCTAGGGCACTCTTGAAAATTTCAACCCTTAATTTTCACCCCTTAGAAGTGACCTACATCAACCAAAAGCTTCGCGGCACAACTAGACCCCAAATGGAGCCCATATACCAAATTTGAACCAAATCGGTCCAGTGTTGCTAAGAAAAGTGCCGCGTACGGCGTACGGCGGACGGACGGAAATTTTTTTATTCGATTTTCGGATTCTACGTACCTTGAAACGTAAAACATCAAATTTTGAGGGGGGGTTAAAATTTTTTTTTTCTTGCTCGATTCCAAAGGCTTATTATTGAAAATAATAAACCAAAAAGTGAAAGTTTTGTTGGCAATGAAAATCCTTTGTTGTTTCTAATCACTTGTAATTGAGGAGTACTGTCATTGTCATGGTGAATCCAACAGAAATAGGCCAGAATTCCTGTGTAGAGCAGGAGTAGGCACTACCTACTGCAACTTTCTTATGTTATGTAGTTGATTTTTTGTTGTGTTAGTTGTAGATGAAAAAAACCTTTGTTATCTTTGTTATCTATTAACTAACGTGGTTTATCTGCAGTACTGGCTTCTTAGGCATAAACACTTGAATTCTGTCCTATTTCTGTTGGATTCACAATGACAACAATAGGGTTGTCGAAAATTCTTCGCAATTACAAGTGATTGCAAAACCTTCCAAGGATTTTCATAGTAAAGAAAAACCTTCACTATTTTATGATTTCGTTCCAGTCCAACCCTTCTCTAGTTCTCTAGTTCTCTAAGTTCTCGTAGGGAGCGAACTTTTTATCCCACAGAGCTTCGTGTGGACTCTAAAAATGCTAAAAATTCAATACTATCTTAAATTGACGGAAAAACAATACCTTTATATTGCAGTTTTTTTGAGTTAGGGCGTTTTCAAAACTGACTGACATCAACCAAAAGCTTTGAGGCACAACTAGACCCCAAGACGTACCAAATTTCATCAAAATCGGTCAATAGTAACTAAGGAAAATGCCGAGTACGGCGGACGGACGGCCGAATTTTTATTCAATTTTTGGATTCTACGTACCTTAAAAAATAAATCAACAAATTTTGAGGTGAGTTAATATTATTTTCTTGGTCGATTCCAAAGGTTCATTATCGAAAATAATAAACCATAACTGTTCAACCCCCCTCAACATTTTTGGTTTCCGCTTCAAGGTAAGTAGAATCCAAAAATCGAATAAAAAATTTCCGACCGTCAGCCGAACGCGGCATTTTCCTTAGTTACTATTGACCAACTTTGTTGAAATTTGGTATATGGGCTCAATTTGGGGTCTACCTAGTTGTGCCCCGAAGCTTTTTGTTGATGTAGGTAACATCTATGGATTGAAAACGCTGCATATTATTACCTAAAGGTTTATAGATCACGTTAGTGATCTAGATAGATCACTCGTCTGCAAAGAACACGGCTTTGCCATTGTTACCTCCAACCAACATGAAGAAAAACATCGATCGCATTTCGGTCAGCTAAAATTTAAACGGAGATTAGGCCTCTTTTGCGATTCACACTCGTGTTTCTGATTTATCGTAAGTCCGACCCTTAAATTCTCGTACAGCGGGAACAGTTTGTCCTACAGGGCTCCCCGTGGTCTCTAATAATTCTAAAAATTCTATACTATCTTAAATTGATGGAAAAACAATACCTTTATGACAAAATTTTTCGAGTTAGGGCGTTTTCAAAATTTCAACCCTTAGAAGTGACCTACATTAACCAAAAGCTTCGGGGACAACTAGACCCCAAAAGGAGCCCATAATATGGTATATTATACCAAATATTATCAAAATCAGTCGTTGCTATGTGGGGAACACGGGGAACGGCTTACGGCGGACGGACGGCCAAATTTGTATTCGATTTTTGGAGTCTACGTACCTTGAAACGTAAACCAACAAATTTTGAGGTGAGTTTAAACTTTTTTTTCTAGGTCGATTCCAAAAAAATTGTCAGAGTATCCTGGGCCGAGTATCTAAGATTATGCCCGAAAACGCACGCTTTTTAAGCATTAACCCCCCTAAAAGACAAAATTCGAAATTATGACGACGTAGTGCACAACTAGATAGATTTCAACGTCGAACAAAAAACAACCACGGAAATCGGTTAAAAACTAAAGCCTAAAGATTTTGTCACACAGACACAAATATACATACACCCATGATTTTTTCGCGGATTCTGATTCATAATTAGTGTGTGTATATTTTTTTCTGTTGAGTGTTGTCCAATTTTACCTCAGATCAGTCGCATAAGCACGCCCAAGTCTTACTGGAGGACGTCCTAAAAACCACTTTGTGTTGGTGGTCCCTGTTGGTCCTTTGGTCCAATAAGGGGTTAAGGTACTAAACATGTGTACAAAGATGGTTCTTGGCCCGTCTGTCGGTGTGGGTCTGAGAACTGGTGAGCTTGAACTGCATCCCAGTGACTTCAGCAGGGGAGTAATTCCTCAAGGGCCCTATCATATCTGACCATCTTGCAGAGAAAACACGCTGGAATACTCTGAACGTAGTGAAATGTAGAGGTTTCGGTTTGGGATTCTTGTTGAGCTGAGCATGTCGAGTTGTATCAGCATTTCAATATTTAGGAGTTTACATTCTAATCTCTGATCAACGATTTTTGAATGAATATTTGATCAAGTCAACAATTTTATTACAACTCGTTTGTGATTCCAACTAATAACTAACTAGCTCTGTGAATTTCTTTGCTGGTTCACATATTATTAAACTACAAAAATGCCTCCATGAAAAGTGGTAAGTAAAATATGAAAACTCACCCAAGAGAGGTGCAAATGACGCGAACTGACAGTCGGCGGGGATATAATGAGCTTGGAGATTCGCGGATGATGGATAGGCGCCAACTCCCATAATATATCAATCATCTTGACAAGATAAGGGGAAGCTGTGCATATCCTGAATATTGAATTCGCACGCAGTCGTCGGCGGACTAGCAGGTACCCACTCTGCACCGGGCACCCGCTGATTGCATTACCGAATTTCCCATCCCCCGAGAAGTCCAGACAATGATTGATGGGTGTCCGCGAAATTATTGTAGTGTCGCGTTGACCACTGTTCTGCACGAGGGGGCAGTAATTTTAGGAAATCACACGTCGTTCTTGTTATGGATAGTGTGAAGCTACGGCCTTCGTCTTTGGCATTTACAAGAGATTTTGCGTACTAAAAATACGAGTGAAGGTAAATTTGCACATGAAATTCCACGTAGAATCTAAATTTGCTACTAACGAAGGGCATTGGACTTATGGTTCATATCAATATATTGAGACAAAAAATCCCGTAATTTTAATGTATTTCTTTGAAAGCTTTTCTAAGTTTTTTACCAATATACGGCTCAGTTTGTACTCCATTATTGGCTTGGAAATCTAAAATTTTATGCAGCATTGATTTGAATTAAAAATATAACTTTTACAGTATTAGTGGAGGCCAGCATGACTACGAGTATGTACTGTGATGCCCTCATCCGAGTAACCAATAACTTTACAGTGTTAGTAAAGCGAGATTGTCATCTTAAGTTCTTAAACTGCAACGTCATTATTCTTTCCTTGAATTGTTTGGTAACTATTATTTATTATAAATTGTCTCTTTTGTAACACTTGTTCAAATTCCTTCCTTTTAGCGAATTGTCAAGGAAAATGATGCTATTGTATTGCAAGTTGAGATCATAAGCATGGAAGAAGGACGATAGGGATTTGACTACCTGCTTCATCCATGCCATGTGAGTGGGATTTGATCGCCTGTACCGGTAATTTGGAACGGTTACATCTTTGTCACTGTAACCGTTGGAACCGTTCCAGGGAAATACCTGGACCGACACACGCCTACCCTAGATGCTCCTCGTTTCTTCGAGTTGTATTCAGTTTTGCTTCCTTAGCAACCGGTAATCAAATTTCCATAATATGGAAAAATTATAATGCTCCCTATTTTTCGAATCTAATGTGAAGCATTTAGTTCATTCTAATAAACTCGATTGTAAAGGTGTGAAGCAGTATGGTGTGGTAGGTAGTACCTACCAATGGTTGGTAGGTTAAAAAAAGTTGGTAGGTAAAAAACGCTGCAAATTATTTCACAATTTTTCTGTATAGATCGCTCTTCTGAAAAGATCACAGCTTTGCCATTGTCAATATTTATTCATTTTTTACCTACCATCCATAGGTACCTACTACCAACCTACTAGGGCATTTTTGAAAATTTCAACCCTCCATTTCCATTTGAAGGGTCACGGGGAAAAAGGATCAGACTCCTCTTTTCCTAATTCCGAGAAAATCGAAAAACAAAGTTTGAAGTCGTCACAGACAGACACTATGCATTAAAAAAATGAACTGTTTGGGCCACCTGACCAGAAATTTAATTATGTTCAAGTGACAAGAAAGAAAATTAGGTAGGTCGAAGATAATTTCCAGAAATAATTAGAAATTTCAAACAAGGTAAGGACTTTGATCTTTTTTCCCCACAAATATCCGCGTTTCGGTCACCATAATACCTAAAATTATATCAGCGTGTAACCTTTTGTTTATTCAAATCTCGCAATTCACTTCAGTAAGTTTACTAGGGTTTGTAGGTACCTTACTGTCACCTCCTGAAAATGTTGGGCAAAAAGTGGCTTAATTTTCAAATTAGGTATAGTTTTGTACAAAACATTAATTGCAAAAAGGCAAAAAAATCAATAAATAAATCATTCATCTAAAGGATCGTCGCAATATGAAATGGCGTCATCATCTCTTACATTCCCCAACCTGTTGGACAGTGACTCAGAAAATGTTAACATCGGGGTTGACGAGAAACTGACTCAATTTTAAATCCTTTGATTTTGCTTGTTTGATGGATTTGGGGCCGTTGTGAAGATTTCCCAATGTTACAGCTGCTTTTGGTACTGAAGTCTTCTTCTTCGAGGTAGAAGGGGTTGTGAAAACTGTCTGGTATTTTCAGAAGTAGGAGCTTTTGTGCTTGATGAATCTTTGGTGTGATGCCGTACAACTCATGCGAAGGCGAGGTAAGGGGTCTTTAAATCGGACTCTGATCTTTCTTCCCTGCGAGCGCACGGGATCTGATCCTTTTTCCCCGGAGCCCCGTATTTGTTTCAGCTTTGAAAAGAATGAATGAGATCTTTCTTCCACAAAGTGAAACAACTCTTCGGTTCTACTCCTCCCAAGCTACATGATGGCGTGCTTATCTCAATTCGGCCAAAAAATGGAGTTTGATCCTTTTTCCCCGTGACCCTTCGTTTGGTTGGTGGTTGGGGTTGAAATGTTCAAAAATGCCCTAGTAGGTTAGTAGTAGGTACCTATGGATGGTAAGAAAAAAATTAATAAATATTGAAAATTGCAAAACTGTCATCTTTTCAGAAGAGTGATCTATACAGGGAAATAACCTTTGTGAAATAATTTGCAGCATTTTCTTAAATGGGTAGTCTGCTCACACGCTCAAATGAGCCCCACCCCCTGAAGATCATGGAGCATTGTTGCCTTAGCTCAACTCTTTAATTTTGTTTGTTTTAATGGGAAATTTTTGATGATTTTAATGGGAAAGCGTAGAATTTTGAAAAATAAATTTCCCTTTGAAGAATTCGCAAAAGGGGTATTGCAGTACATATGATATTCACTCATCATCCAAATTTTGATTGTTTGTCATAACACATTTTACTCCAATTTTGAAATGTAGTTCGGGAAAATCGCAGCTCGTACCAGACACAACACACACCAATAAGAAAAAAGGCGTGGTATTCATATTGTATCAATCAATCCCTCCTCTGTCGATATCCACCCCGATATTATGGTAGATTCTACCTAAAGTCTCACGTAAATTGGTGTAGATAAAAGAGTTGAAATGAATGGAAAAAACTTATCCTTCAAGAGATAGAAAAACAATAATTTCTCCGAGTTCAGACTTTTCTCACCCTCAAATCAGCTCCAACTCATCCTAGTCTATTGTCTTTAAATTAACACTCCTTCGAACTTTTCTTTGTTTCCTCGCTTAGTCTGGACAGACCCTTATTTGTGAATGTTTTTTTATCTTCACTCAGGAAGGCGATGTGTTTTTTATACTATAAATTGTTGCTGAATGGAGTCCTATTCTTCGTACAGGATCCCTAACTAGTAATTAATGCTAGTATATTGAATTGCGACTATCTACTTTACAAGCAGATACTACCTCGTGACATTCATTTTATTTCAACGCAACCGTTACCGTGGGTGCGCCTGATTTTTTTTAAATGTTTAATCGAAAGTAGACCTCATCCTGAGAATTTTGACACCAGCCGTTCTCTTTTTGAATGAGTAGATCTTTATCTATGATTTTTCAAAGTTTCGAATGTTTATGACGTCACGCACCCCTTCCGCCTGGGCGGGACCCCCCAGCCCACTGTGACGTCATAAACATTCGAAACTTTTTAAAATCATAGAAAAAGGTCTTCTCAAGCTAAAAGGTCGCGGTTGGTGCTGAAATTCCCAGAATGCGGTCTAGTTTAGATTAAAAATAACAATAAACAGTTTTTCCGACCCATGCGTAAACTCCATTAGGTTTTTCCCTAATGACGTCATTAAAAGTAACACGCTTTTCAGTTACGATTTTGTTTTCGCGATTCTAGAAAAAGTTGGAACGATCATAATAACGACGTGGACTTGATTCTTCAACCTAATAATCTGAAAGGTTCCCAATTTACAGGAAACACCAAAAATTGATATAGATGGGATAGTCAAAATTTTATGCAAAGTATTCGATAGGAGAATGAATGAATAAATATCGTTTTATGTATTCTCGCAAATATTGGTCGCATGCGACACTCTTCCTATTAACGAGAGATAAAGTTACATTATAATTTTAAAATTAATTATAATTTCTATAATTATAATTTTGGTAGAATTATTTTTGTTTCCGCAGTCATAGTTCTCTTAAAATGAACCTCTGCCATAAATGTATACATGCAATATAAATAAAAGGGGTTTTTCAATTTAATAGAATTGTACATCATTAGTATAGAGTTTTCCTGCATCCTATTAAATGGCAAAATATTTAGTTTATTATATTTATCGCTTATTTTATCATCGTAAGGTAAATCAAGAAATACAAGAGAGAGAGAAAGAGAGAGAGAGAGAGATTTGATTTGATAACGATTTATTTAAAAATCTGGCAAGATTTGGTCGTACACGACCACTATTACATCTAACCAGATATTTATATTAACATCATATACTTACAGTCTTTCCGTGAAATAAATTGAAATAAATGTCAGTTTTATCTTAAACAAAAAATAAAATGTGCTAAAAGTGCTAAATTCAATATTTTATAAATAAATGTTTCTTTAAAGTCTCTTTAAATGATTTGTGACTTTGGACTTCCTTCACATGTTGCGGAAGACCATTGTATAGTTTAATGCTTTTTCATAAAAACGAATCGTGATATATTTTGGTCTTAGTTAAAGGTAGCCGAAAAGTAAGTAAACTATTCCTAGTATTTAAATTATGTATATCAGAAACTATTTTATACTTTTCATCGAAATAAATAGGCTTTTTAAACCGAATAATGCAGAGAGAGAGAGAGAGAGAGAGAGAGAGAGAGAGAGAGAGCGAGAGAGAGAGAACACTCTTCACACAGCTGATCTGACTTTCAATCGTTGCTCTCAACCCCCATTGCTCTTTGAGAAGCTGTTTACTAAGGTGTAGGACGAACAGGACAGGAGTTGACGCTTACCAACAGATGTAAACCTCCAAATAGCACTTGGACTTCTACTATAATATAGTAAAAGTAAAAGTAGTTTAAGAAGTCGCTCGGCAATCAATCTGCGAATTAAAACGAAACGAAATTTAATACGGACTCTGAGTAGAGGAGTATTCAGGGTACTTCATAAATCAAGCAGAGAAGAGGAGAGTGAAGTTGAAGTGGTCTTCTTCAAACTATAATAGTCGGCCATCTCTTGCTTGGAATCTCTAGACTACCATTTCGTTTGATTGGGTAGTATTTGAGGCAACACAAGAAGTACTCATAAGAACGTAGGTTTGGTACCTTTAAGTATTTACTAGAGATAAACAGTAAACTTTGCTTTTACCTTGAAAATGCCGAACATGCTCCAGCCTATTGGATCTTTTGAATTCCGGGCCTTCAAAGAGCTTTTCAAACGGTTCTTATGCGAGGTAAGCATGAAAGGTGAAAAGAGAACTTTGGGGTTGAAACGATCCATCCTATCTCAGTTCCCGTTTGCAATCAGCTGGATGAAAGGTGGGTGGAAGGCCCATCGTTAAGGAATAACACTTTTAAGGCGGTTGAGACACAATTATTATTGAGAATTTACAGGAAGATATTGAAGGTATTTTTCAAAAAAGAGCCGACGCTTAGGGTGATGAATTTTACCGAAGTAAAAGCTCGAAAGCTCATCCTTTGATTTCCTCTTTATAATCCAATAATACCTCAGTAACGATAATATTGCAGCATTTTTCGAAGCTCTGATTAAAAACGCTGCAAATTATTACACAACGGTTTATTATTTTTATATATATCACTCGTCTACAAAATCACCAACCATCCAATATGAAGAGAAGAATGAAAAATAAATAAATAAATAAACTCGGCGCTTTGCGCCTCGGCGGGGGGCTCCGCCCCCCTGCACCCCCCGGTTTATTTCTTTTTCCATACTCTGTATGAAATCATAGGAACACAGAATGTGTTTTTGCGATACTAGTCATCCGTTAAATAAAAAACAACAATAATAAATGTGGAGTTGACATTAACATGACAACCAATAAACATATCACCAGATGTTTTTTCTGTCGCTTTTTCGTGACGATTTTTTTCCGGTAGGTCATCGCAAAAACACATTCTGTGTTAATAAATCAAAATCACCAACCATTGATCGCATTTCGGTCAGCTCTAATTTGAACGGAGATTAGGCCTCTTTTGCGATTCACACTCGTGTTTTGATTTATATATATATATTTCAATATAAACCCTTAAATTTTCGTAGGGAGCGAACGGTTTGTCCTACAGAGCTCCGCGTGGTCTCAAAAAATTCTAAAAATTCTATAGAATCTTAATTTGGAGGAAAAACAATACCTTTATATCGAAATTTTTTGAGTTAGGGCGTTTTCAAAATTTCAAAATTGATTTTGGAACCTACATCAACCAAAAGCTTCGGGGCACAACTAGACCCCAAATGGAGCCTACATACCAAATTTCATCAAAATCGGTCAATGCTAAGTGGCAAAAGTGCCGCGTACGGCGTACGGCGTACGGCGGACGGCGGACGGACGGCCAAATTTTTATTCGATTTTTGGATTCTACGTACCTTGAAACGTAAACCATCAAATTTTGAGGGGGTGTTAAAAAATTTTTTTTTCTTGGTCGATTCCAAAGGTTCATTATTGAAAATAATAAACCAAAATCTAGTTTATCGCTCGGCGGCTTTTTTAAATTTAAAAAAAAATTAAAACTTCGTTGTAAAATTAAAATATACATCTTTTCGGGGGTTTCATAGATTTAAGTAGATAATTTATACCATTATTCACAAGGTGGAACGTGTTTGAGGGCGTTGACCAGTGTCAATCCTCAGAAACAAAGGCGTTAACTCTGTTAAATTAGGGCGTGGATGCAGAGCCCCAGATGTTGCAGAAAGGAAGCAATATTTACCGCACAAGTGATGTGTAGAGACATCTCTTCAATGCTAGAGCCTAATGATTTTTTATTAGTATTAGTTAGTTGGACTATATCTATCTACCTCAAACTATCTACTTCAACCGAAGACAGGCCCAACACACATGATGAATGCTAGAGGTAATATAGAGATAATCTAGTGCGCAATTGCTTGACAAGGTATGGGACATGTTGGTTCCACGCCAGTCATCTATCAAGAATTAGGCCCAAGTATCTTACAGAATCCATGTGAGGGCTCAAACAGCTGATCTGACTTTCTCTGCGTGAAATTTTGGCCACTAAAGACATTATCTAACAATCAGCTAATCGGTCACCTGTCATCCAATAGTACCCCATTGACCGTGAACAAACTCTTGGTGGACTAGAAATATGAAATGGTAAAAGTCGGGTTAAACGCTCACACTGATGTTCTGCCTACTTCCGGGATCGATCACACAAACCAAATGCATCACCTTTCAATCCTCACAATCATCTATAGACTGCACGACCGAGACGGATTTATTGATACATAATTCTTATCATTATAAGTAATTTTGCTTACTCTTACGGATGGACTCCTCCTTACCTGCAACTGCGAACAAATGGGAAAAAGAATTAGTTTAGGTATCCATTTGGTACAACTTAATTATTCAGTGTGTTGATCATTTTAAGGCATAGTTGATTACATTTTTATTTAAATTTGGTCGTATACGCCTCACATCTGATTCAATGTTACAATTAGGGTGCCATTTGCTCGTTCAAGGCTCACTATCGGTCAGAGATGAGAAAACGCTGCAAATTATTACACAACGGTTTATTATTTTTATATAGATCACTCGTCTACAAAATCACCAACCATCCAATATGAAGAGAAGAATAAAAAAAAATAAATAAATAAAAAAAAAATAATAAAAAAAATTAAAAAAAAAAATAATAAAATAAATCAAAATTACCAACCATTGATCGCATTTCGGTCAGCTCTAATTTGAACGGAGATTAGGCCTCTTTTGCGATTCACACTCGTGTTTTGATTTATATATATATTTCAATATAAACCCTTAAATTCTCGTAGGAAGCGAACGGTTTGTCCTACAGAGCTCCTGGTGGTCTCAAAAAATTCTAAAAATTCTATAGAATCTTAAATTGAAGGAAAAACAATACCTTTATATCAAAATTTTTTGAGTTAGGGCGTTTTCAAAATTTCAAAATTGATTTTGGAACCCTTAGAAGTGACCTACATCAACCAAAAGCTTCGGGGCACAACTAGACCCCAAATGGAGCCTACATACCAAATTTCATCAAAATCGGTCAATGCTAAGTGGCAAAAGTGCCGCGTACGGCGTACGGCGGACGGCGGACGGCGGACGGCGGACGGACGGCTAAATTTTTATTCGATTTTTGGATTCTACGTACCTTGAAACGTAAACCATCAAGTTTTGAGGTTAAAAATTTTTTTTTCTTGGTCGATTCCAAAGGTTCATTATTGAAAATAATAAACCAAAAGTGCCTGAAACCTGAGAATGAGACCTCTTCCTTACGCGCCAACAATATCATCCAAAAAAAAAAACTCAATTTTAAATGCTTGCATACGAGTCTGCAACACATTGGGACATTTTCATGTCAACCACTACACAACAGGTGTGAAGTAAGGTTGTTAGTTCATGTACCCAAGCATCAAAGTTTTCGTGACGATTTTTCAGTTCATGTGCCAAAGCAAAATGTAAGGTTGTTGATTGTTCTCTGCGCAACACAGTGAGTCTATTTTATTTATTGGTCACGTGAGCAAGATTTGCTTAGTTTTCGTGACGATTTTTCAGTTTATGTGTAAAACAAAGACATGAAAATGTCAAAAATAAGCCCGCTTGGTGTATCAGTATGCGGCCAGGTGTCACCAGTAACTATGAGGAACTGTTAGAGGGAGGTGGGTTTAAGCGTGGAAGAATTAATTATTGAACGTCTTACCGATCTCTCCAGTTACGACGAATGCTTGGCTAGTGACCAAGAAGAAGCAACTTCCAAGAGGAGCAGTGAGGACGAAATTTTTTCCGCCATCCAGTAAGAATAGGAGGAAGCAACACAACTGAATGATAAGCAGTCCAGCGATGAGGACAAGCTTCCGAAATACAATGATTGTTATTGGATTCAATCCATCTCTCTTTATATGGCAGTTCGTTTACTGAAGACGGTTTCGATTGGTTCCAACGTGGTTGCAATAACCGGCTGTACTCACAAACTCAAAATATAATGGAACTATAGAATTGCCACTAACAAGGAACAGTACTTGACTCAAGTTTGACGATTGTGGAGACACCATACGTAAATAAGTGGTAAAACAACAGAGGTTTATAATCAGTCCTAAGATGTTTAGAACTATCTAGTTAAATTCCGATATTAGGAAAATAACATTCTCCAATGAGGTCATTAACTATTTGCCCTAATGACGTAAAATGATGTTAATGAAATTCTGATGTATAATGGAGGGGGACTTTGGTGAAGATTCCTATTAATCGTATTCTTATACAAAACATGGCTTCATTGTGATGTCGTTTAGTTCGATTTTCGAAATAGGATGGATGGAATCCAAAGATATCTGCCAAGATTGGAGGCCAGTAAGCGTCCTCATTATTACACTGAACTTCAATTCAGTTGAGATAGAGATCAACTCCACGGAATAACACAAGTTCATTAAGAACTTATCATTGCTTGTGCACTTGTTTTTGGTTTATAATTTTCAATAATGAACCTTTGGAATCGACCAAGAAAAAAAAATTCTAACACCCCTCAAAATTTGATGGTTTACGTTTCAAGGTACGTAGAATCCAAAAATCGAATAAAACGCTGCAAATTATTACACAATGGTTTATTATTTTTCTGTATAGATCACTCGTCTACAAGATCACCAACCATCCAATATGAAGGGAAAAAAATAATAAATAAATAAAAAAATAAAATAAAAAAATCAAAAAAAAATCAAAATCACCAACGCATTTTGGTCAGCTCTAATTTGAACGGAGATTAGGCCTCTTTTGCGATTCACACTCGTGTTTTGATTTATATATATATATATTTCAATATAAACCCTTAAATTTTCGTAGGGAGCGAACGGTTTGTCCTACAGAGCTCCGCGTGGTCTCAAAAAATTCTAAAAATTCTATAGAATCTTAAATTGAAGGGAAAACAATACCTTTATATCAAAATTTTTTGAGTTAGGGCGTTTTCAAAATTTCAAAATTGATTTTGGAACCCTTAGAAGTGACCTACATCAACCAAAAGCTTCGGGGCACAACTAGACCCCAAATGGAGCCTACATACCAAATTTCATCAAAATCGGTCAATGCTAAGTGGCAAAAGTGCCGCGGACGGCGTACGGCGTACGGCGTACGGCGGACGGACGGCCTAATTTTTATTCGATTTTTGGATTCTACGTACCTTGAAACGTAAACCATCAAATTTTGAGGGGGTGTTAAAATTTTTTTTTTCTTGGTCGATTCCAAAGGTTCATTATTGAAAATAATAAACCAAAATTTGGCCGTCCGTCCGCCGTACGCCGTACGCGGCACTTTTGCCACTTAGCATTGACCGATTTTGATGAAATTTGGTATGTAGGCTCCATTTGGGGTCTAGTTGTGCCCCGAAGCTTTTGGTTGATGTAGGTCACTCCTAAGGGTTCCAAAATCAATTTTGAAATTTTGAAAACGCCCTAACTCAAAAAATTTCGATATAAAGGTATTGTTTTTCCTTCAAATTAAGATTCTATAGAATTTTTAGAATTTTTTGAGACCACGCGGAGCTCTGTAGGACAAACCGTTCACTCCCTACGAAAATTCAAGGGTTTATATTGAAATATATATATATATATGAATCAAAACACGAGTGTGAATCGCAAAAGAGGCCTAATCTCCGTTCAAATTAGAGCTGACCGAAATGCGATCGATGGTTGGTAATTTTGATTTTTTTTTGAAATTTTTTGAATTTTTTTTATTTTTATTTTTTATTTTTATTTTTTTTCCTTCATATTGGATGGTTGGTGATTTTGTAGACGAGTGATCTATATAGGAAAATAATAAACCATTGTATAATAATTTGCAGCGTTTTCATTGACTATTGAACTTTTGATTTTGCTTTTTCTTTCTCAATTATTTGATGTAAGCACGTAATTAACATTATATTTACCGTTTTCCATATTTTTTTTCCAGTTCTGTGTACTCGAATGTCCCAATAATTATATTAATCTATCTATTTACCTATCCATCTATCTATCTATCTATCTATCTATCTATCTATCTATCTACCTATCGTTCTACATACTGCCTCTTGAAAATTGTATGATGTTGATAGATGTAAAATTTGATGGGTGTAAAAGAGATCCAGTAGCTGACGTGAGGAAGTACGGAATGGGACCTCCCACATTCCCCTACGGAACTCCAGCATAAATTCCCATCGATAGGCCATTCTCGAAGCCGACGATATTGGTTCGGCATCCGATGGTCCCAGGAAGAACGTTTATTCAAATCATCCGATTACTTGTGCACCAAACAGGTTCACATGTACACAATTATTATGTACTGCCGTGCTAAGCCAGACAGTCGTAACGTGAAAATTTGACCAAATTGAGTTATTGGTACCCGGGGGTTTTGAGGGTCGATTTCTATCGATTTTCGGAGTTTTAGAGTCGTATCTCCATTAGAAATGCCTCAAACAAGCCTCCCAACTTTCGCATTAAGGCGTAATAACTTGATTTTGCTAAGGAACTAGTCGTATCAGAGCGATTCAGAAGAAGAAAACTTGTATCTTGACACTGATACGGGAATCTGCCTATTTCGACGATACGACTTCTTGCATTTAATCGGTATGATACGACTTTTTGCCTCTGAAAACTCAACATTTAGTGGTGACTTTACGTTTACACTCTGAATAAACACTCTGAACAGAGATATGAAATACGATTGACTTTGAGCCAAGTAGGATGACAAAATAATCAATGTGAAATGATTTCTTGAATTAAAATGTTAATTCAAATGAAGTAATGTTTCAATAATTAAAATGAACAGAATAGTCGTAACTTCAGGTTTACGAGAGCGTAATCTCGTATCATCGTATTTTCACAATTTACACTCAAAAACGTTTAATTTTGAATCCAGAAATCGATTCGGCTACTAATTTCTTTTAAGAAAAACCTATGCTTGTGGTAAAAGGAGGAAAAATAATCCCGCTAAAGAATTATTTCGCCACGAAACCTACTCGTATTAGGTCGTTTTCCCGAAAGTTGGGTGAAGTCAAGATACGACCTTCTGGCTTAGCATGGCAGAATACACGGCGCTTGAATCGCTTCAACAACCTAAACAAACCACCGGAAACAACAGAAAGTCTACCTCCTTATTCCCGATCACAGCATTTATCGATAAAATTGCTGATTTGATTTCTTTTAATCGCTTCTATCATAGTTCTCCAAAGTCTATACACCAATATCCAGGGCCCTTTGTTTGGAAATTTGACGAGTTGGCTCTATCGTTCACATAACTACAGAAGATTTGCATCACTCTCGTTCGTTTTCAGAGGCCTTCAAGGATCTTCGTAATCAAAATGTCCTGGTGATTGGTTTTCCCTGAATTTGAAAAGAATTACTCCCCCCCCCTTCTCTGAGAAAAAAGAACTTTCTTGTTTCACGTTTAAAAAGGAAAACAAAAAATAATAATGGAACCAAAGAAGCGTATGTTTACAATACGTTGTATGTGTCAATTTCCTTTGATACTGGTTATTGTTGTAATTCCCGAAACGCCCTAGCTCGAATACTTTCAGCATGAAGGTGATGTTTCTCAGCTAATTGGATGCCGAATTTCCTTTCAAATGAGATATTTTGGTTGATTATTTTTGTTACTTCGAATGGAGTTTCGTGTCACTCAATTGTGCTCTTTTGGCAACTGAGAACCAAATTTCGTTAGAAGGCATCGAAAACCCCCGGTCGAATAAGTGAAATGCGAGTGTAAATTTGGATTTTGGGAGATATTTTTTTTGTATTTTTGAAACAACTTCGGGGGTTTGGTTTCGCCCCTGAAGAAAATTTGATCAAAGAATCAAGCCCAACGAAGAAAAAGAAACACGAGAACACACCCGAATAGCTTTTAAAGATTTTGAAGTATTTTTGACCTTCAGTTGAGGGAAAACGAAATTATCACCCGTTTCGCTGTAATTTGCAACCTCGAGTGTATTTTTTTGTGATGGTGTGGGAACAAAATCAAACATTTTGAAAAGAAAGGGGATTGATAAAATAGAATAACTCCTTCAGAACATTTTATTCCGTTTTGCTCAAATATTTCAAGCTCTCAATGCTATAAATCAGGCTCCACCGTTCGTTGATCCGTGAGATTTGGATTGCTACAGCGTACTAATCCCGGATCCACGTAGAGCAAGCGACTGAGAGAAAAGAGATGAAAACCTAAGCGAGATACGAACGATTTCACTCCGTTAGGTTTTTTCTCACCCCCTCTTATCTGCCAGTTCGAAGAAAATTCTTGAACGTTTCTCCACGGAGAAGGGATGAGGAGGGAGTAAAGAACCTTCGCTGTGTCAGAGAGGACAGGAGAGAGGACGAAGGAAGGAGGAAAGGTGCCTACGGAAGGGAGGAAGTTGAATTATCGGCGTCGAACTCGGATAGTTCCCACTCCTGATATCCAACCGCCGCTAACCTCAGCTTAGATTCCAGGATTCGCGAGAGGAAAGCCCTTGAGCCCTTTGGGAAACGAACCTTGAGCAAAGCCCTTTGAACCCTCGCAAACATCAATCATCCCTCGACCGACTACCTTTTTTTGCTTCTCGTACCTTTCAACCTGCCGACACCACTGTTTATATTATTATTTATTCCCTCAGGCTCCGTCGCGCAGGACGTCGGTTGTCTGAGGTTGTCGAGACGGATCCCACCACTTGTACGGTTTCCCCGTTCGAGTGCCGTTGACAAGCATTATGTATTCGATTACGTATTATGTTATCTCTTACATGCTGCCCGTAAAATTTGAAGTGTCGTCACTTCAGTGACAGCAAACTTGTATTTGTGAATAAACATATAGCACCCCTAGACCAATCAATCAATAAAGTTTATTGGACAATAAATTACAAAAAACCAATTTGGATTAGATATGATACC
This sequence comes from Apolygus lucorum, assembly GCA_009739505.2. Lineage (NCBI taxonomy): Eukaryota > Metazoa > Arthropoda > Insecta > Hemiptera > Miridae > Apolygus > Apolygus lucorum. The sequence goes on along the minus strand of CM019177.2, from coordinate 45,697,167 downwards.
GTTATGGTTCTAGAAACAGTCAACGGGAAATCCGTCACAAGAGCTTACTTTTACTAGGACAACAACATAGCTCACTACTGGAATAAGGTTCTTAGAAAAAAGTGAAGAGACGGGGTTTCTAATTCGGTTAGAGAAGTTGTGATAGAATAGAAAAAGTGGTTAAGTATACCTTATTATGGAAAGATTTCTGACAAAATTGGCAAAATGTTATCATCTAGACTCTAGATTCTAGAGGTTTCAAAAGAGGATTTAAAAATAAAAACCAAGTGGGTGTGGCACATAGCTTCCTCGTATCCATTACCCGATTGTATACATAGATGATCCGATGCATAGTAGTTAATCTCAAAACACCAATCTCTAAGTACCTTCCACTACCCTCATAGGGGACCATCTACTCGCTAATCTGGACAATCCTAGAAAATTTCATCAAATTCTGATGAAAAATTAAGTGAGTAGATGTATGTGATTGGATAAAAAAAATACTTAGCTTCGGCTGGGATTCGAACCCTGGACCCCTGGGGGACAGTTCTACGCTCTACCCTCTGAGCTATTGAGGCCTAGTAATGTAATGAATAGGATTTGAGATTCTCACAGGGGACCAATCCCTCTATGAATGAGTTCCTCTATGAAATACCATTCTCTATGATTTTCATAGGGGACCATCTAAACACTACTCTGTAATATCCCTGAAAATTTCATTGAAATCGGATTGAAAATGTGGAAGTTCTGGATGTTACAAGGAATTCACGTTTGCGCATGCGCAGTCGCTTCTATCAGTCCGGGGATGATGATTTTCATAGGGGACCGTCTACACACCAACCCGCAAAATCCCTGAAATTTTTCATAGAAATCGGACAATAACTTTGTATAGTTATGCGCGTTACAAGGAATTCATGACAGACGGACAGACAGACACACAGACACGGAACCAAAATTGTTCAGAAAGGTCTAAAACCCAAAACGCGAGTGAAAATTTTGATTTTGGAGACCTTTTTTTTTCGTCCTTGAAAAGTGAAAACAAAGCTTCCGCTACCTTGGTAGACTCGGAAGCAATAATCTTGAAGCTCCGTTGGGTTCTGTTAAAGACAAAACTAGCGTTGAAGATAAAAGTGGGGTTTAAAATTTCTGAAATGTTCTTGTAGGCTTGTGTTCATGTTCATGTGCATTGTGGTCAAACTGGTAGGAAACTTAGGGAAAGAATAAAAGAGCATGAGAAGGATTTCAGGGACAACAAAAGGTGATTCTGCTTTTGCAAATCAACTAAGAGAATCCAATTATAACTCAGTTTTGATCTAACAAGCAGACGGTATATAGAAATTCCTCATTTTTATCCGATGGGAGGTATGTTGGATGTGCTTGAAAAGTTCAAGATTCTTAAGAGTGATAGGTCTGGAAAATTACTGAATGAGGTGGTCCCTCAACATGTTTCACCCTTGATGGGTTCTTTCCTGCAATAGCTCCCCCCCCCCCTTCACCAATGTTTGAGCTCCCTTTCACTTTGTCTGCCTAGATTGGCATTTGATGATCCTTCCAAGACCATTCACTTCTCTGAACCAATAGGATTCTCCTTTCACTTATCTGCTTCAATCTGATTGGGTATGACTTTCACTTTCTCGACCAATGGGATTCAAGCTCCCTTTCACTTGTGACTATATAAGCTATGCTCTCAGTGATGTACTTTCAGTTATTGTTTGTTACTGATGATGAACTAACCATCGAAATCGATTTAACTTGTAACTCATTATTTCCGTGGAAGTAGTCAACGTTCTTCTCAACTCCGTTTTTATTATAGTTCACTATCTATAACGTAAGGTGGGGTCAACGATGTCTAGTTTCTCCCTTCAAAGTGAAGGTCGATTGAGGATGCTGGAAGAAATAACTCTAGTCTTCCCACTAGCTGCGAGCAGCAAGGGAAAAACTCTTCCTTCACACAATCAATGTCCTCGCACCTGTTATAACTATGGAGGTCGGCTCCCGAGTTTTTAATGATTAGTTTTAGATTAGCAAAACTCACCGGGATCCGTGTACCAGGGCCATCGACGTCGGGTTACAGATGAAGGTTGTAGCCCTGGGCGTTTCAAACGCCTAGGATAGTTGACAGTTGCCTCTCTAAGACTTCTCTTGGACAGATACTCAACTGATACTCTTTGATCCTCGAAAACTCAGAGTAATTCGTAACTTCCCTGCGCAAGCCCGGGGAACAAGGAAGGTTCAGACCCCTGGAATGAGAGAGGCACATCTCGAAATCGTTACTTTTGGGATATCGACCAGAGATAATCGTAACTTTTTTGCTTCAGACGCTACCAAGGAAGCGGAAGCATTGTTTTCACTTTTCAAAGTTGAAAAAAAAGTTTTCCAAGATTAAAATTTCCAGTCGCATTTATATTTCAGACCTTCCTGAACAATGAATGAATCTGTTACGAAGGTTTCCCAAAAAATCATAACTAAGGAGGGAGATGTTATGTCAGCGTGTCGTCGTGTGAAGGCGATGGTCTTCACGTCGGCTTTCTATTGGTCCCTACTCAACGAAGGGAAGGATGGGACAGCACTTTCTGTCCGGCGCGTAACCGCCTACCGCATGCAGGAGTGCTTAAGGATTTCAGCTAAGCTGCGATCCTCGGCGCGATTGCTCGCCGACTGGAGGGAGGCAGTACACTTACCTAGTTCCTAGTTGGGGAAGACAACTCCTAGGCGACATGGGAGTGGAGGCCGGCGCGATGTGCCTACCGAGACCTCCGAGGAACTTTGGGCTTCCAAGAGGAGACGAGGGAGAACAAGAAATAATCAAGTCGATTGTTGGAAGACGAATATTCATAGTTTGTTGCCTTCTTGTTGACAAGGTTATTGGTGATGGAAGGATAAATTGCGGCGGATCCTCAGTATGTACTTATGTTGTTAATTTTGCATGTTGAGCTAGCTTTCGCCCAAGGGGCATCTTCAGGACATTGTCAACAACGGGCGCGGTTTAGGAGGACATATCAACAAATATGGACATGTGAGACTAGGTACTAGGTTAGGTACAGCTTTGGTTAAGTGTAGTTATGAATTTTACCTTCTTTATGATTTCCCATTGCTTGGGCCAATAGATGTACAAATCCAACCATACATCTACTAACAAAGCAATGGGAAATCATAAAGAGGGTAAAATTCATAACTACCCTTAACCAAAGCTATACCTAACCTAGTACCTAGTCTTAAATGTCCATATTTGTTTAAATGTCCTCCTAAACCGCACCCGTTGTTGACAATGTCCTAAAGATGCCCCTTGGGCGAAAGCTAGCTCAACATGCAAAATAAACAACATAAGTACATACTGAGGATCCGCCGCAATTTATCCTCCCCTCACCAATAACCTAGAAGACGAATGCATGAAGGGGAAGCCCTGAGTCCTCCTTTTATACTACTTTAACAAGGTTAGTGGAGAGTGGAGGAAGGTGACGTCAAGTGACGTGTTTGTTCCCCGTACCTCACTCTACCATCCTGGCACGATGAGTCACTCAGGGTTTCCCTTCTTTCCTTTATTGGAGTACTAACATGTTTGAGTATATGAGTCATTACAGGAGAGATCTCATGAATTTGGTAATAAACAGTAGGGTAGGTGGGGGGAATTGTCCGCACGGGATAAATGTCCGGACTGCCACTTTTCAATTATAACAATCGATTATTTTGTCGCCATCGACTCCACAGGTAGGTTTTAGTACAACCAGTTGCTGGCGAGAACTTGAAAGGTGAGGTTCATTCCTTGACTGAAAAATTGAGGTAAGACTGTTTTTTGTGTTCTTACTACTATATTTTCGTAACTTTTCTGCAATTTTGTGATACAATCGTTATACTTATTCAATATGTCTCTCTTCCTGTCAAAGGGGGTATTGTTTTACTCTGAATTTATGGCACAACATCCACGTTTTCTTTTGTTCCAAAAAGTCTTTATGATGCCAATGCTGCCGCCATTTTATGGGGTAACTCTCCGCAGTGTTTTGGGGGTAAATGTCCGCAGTCTTGGAGGTCAGACATTGGCCCCTGGGTGCGGAAATTTACCCCTTCTTTATCCACATCATATTATTTATATTTCAAAACTTTTTTTTTATTCCAGAAACTACGTAAGAAAGAAATGTTATCAGGCGATGACGGAAGAAAAGCTGAAAGAAGCTAAATGTTTGATGAATAGAGGATTTTCAATCTAACCTAATCAATTGCACAATGCAAGATTTCATAAAATGATGAGTTTTCCAGACGATTTGACGGATTATACACTTCTATAGTCGTTTTTGCTAGATCTCTTAGATTATTCATAACCTTCAATTTATTTTGGTAGGTAGCTCCTCTAGTCGGTACCTGAGTATAGTTCGTTTATGGTAAACTTGAGTGTAATCAGTTACCATGTGGTCATGTTATGGCTGAATTCTTAGTTTGATTGAAGTTACAAGTTGGTAGGTACCATGGTTTTATTGTTCACGTTAGGTACCTGCTTCCTAATAAATGTATTTTTAATTTCCTTGACAAGATGGCGTTATAAGACTGAAATGAAACCAAAGGGCCTTAGGAACTATGAGCCCTTCCTATTCTTCTTAGTTTTTCATTAATATTGATCCGAACTTTTGAACTATTTTGTGATTTACTGAAACTCTTGCTCCAGTTTGTACTTATTCGTCAAGATTTTCACTTCCCTAGTTAAAATATGGGTTAAAAATGTCATACCCACAACAATAAAGACTTTATTTGATTTTCGAGAACTGTAAGCTCTCATTTTTGCCCTGATTTCCTTCAGTTGGGGTGAGTGTCCGCTCTGCGGATTTTTACCCCCAAAAATGGGGGAAATGCCCGCAAAAACATGTTTGACAAAAATACGTATATCTCTAAAAATTAACACCTTTCAAGTCCGGAGATATTATGAAATGATAGGTGACATCCTAAGCTTTCGATTCCACACCAAAAACCAAATAAAATCATCAAACAGTGATTGGCAAAAATTCAAAATCCAAAACTGCGGACAGTTCCCCCCACCTACTAATGTACCGATTTCATTGCCATTGGTTTTCGAGTTATGCCCGTCATAAGAGGGATATTTACTGTTGTACTTACGTATCGTTGCCAAGATACGTTGTGTTACTTGGTACGATGTTTTCTCGGTCCGTGGAGCTGTACCGGTGCAGCTGTGCCAACACACCTTTACTGTGGCCTCAACCTCACAATGATGGAGGTCGAAAAGTGGTTTCACTCTCATAGCTGAAATTTTTGGACGATGAAAAAAAGAGAAATCTAGATGAAGGTGGCGGGAGGAGGAGGAAGTGGAGGAGAAGCATTATTCAGAGTGGAGAGAAGCGGCTCCTCGCTGGAGATCCTCGACGGCGTTCATATTGTATAACTACCTCGCGTGATATGTGGCCGAGCCGCACCACCACCTCCGGCCCCTCGTCACCGCCGCTTTCTACCCTCCTCGACGGCTCCGCGCTTGTATATCAACAAGGGAGAGGAGGGTGGGGCTCCTGCCGGCGGTCTGTGCGGCGGAAAACTGTGGTTTCATCGCCCTCCTCCTACTCCTCCTCCTCCTCCTCGAGCTTCCTCCGTAGCGCGCTATCACACCGACAGCCTCCCGCGCTCACTGGAGATACGAGGTGATATTGTTCTTTCAAAATTCAACACGTAAACAATGCTCAGCCTCGAGCTCACCCCAGCAAGTCGTCGGTCCTAAAAATACGTAAACTGCGGAGGTGATGCAGCTGAAAACACCCTGAATTTTAATAAAAGTTCCAGCTATTGGTACTACCTGAGTGACGATATATGCAAATTTTGACTAACATTTTTTTCCAAGTTTTTTTTTTCATTGTAATCCATTTTGGAACAATTCAAAACGATTCCTGAAGTTTTTCCAAAATCATGTATCTATTCAGCACATACATAATACGGATGTTACAAGGAATTGAAGATTGCGCGTACGCAGTAGCTACCAGCAGTCTGAGGACGATGATTTTCATTCGAGACTATCTACATCCAAATTCCCATATTCCCTGAAAATTTCATCGAAATCAGACAAGAGAAATTTGGATGTTATGGCTGTTACGAGGTATTCACGTTTGCGCATGCGCAGCGGCTACTATTCGTCTGGGGTGATGATTTTCATAGGGGACTGTCTACACGCCAATCCGAACTTCGGAATTGACTAAGAAAAGAAATGTTAACCTCAAAATTTTTTTGGTTTACGTTTCAAGGTAGGTACGTTGAACCCAAAAATCGAATAAAAATTTGGCCATCTGTCCGCCGTCCGCGGCACTTTCCTTAAGTAATTCCCATGGACCGATTTTGATGAAATGTGGTACATGGGCTTCGTTTGGGGTCTAGTTGTGCCCCGAAGCTTTTGGTTGATGTCGGTCACTCCTATGGGATGAAAAATAAGGTTTGAAATTTTTAAAACGCCCTAACTCAAAAAATTTGGATACAAAAGTATCGATTTTCTATCAATTTAAGATGGTATTGAATTTTTAGAGACCACGCGGAACTCTGTAGTACAAACCGCTCCCTACGAGAATTTAAGGGTTGGACTTGCGATAAATCAGAAACACGAGTGTGAATCGCAAAAGAGGCCTAATCTCCGTTCAAATTTTAGCTGACCGAGATGCGATCGATGTTGTTTTTCATGATGGCTGGTGGTAACAATTGCAAAGCCGTGTTCTTTGCTGACGAGTGCTCTATACAGGGTGTCTAGCATTTGGATGGACCAAACTTCAAGGATCGATTTTACAACCAATTTGCAACAAAAAATGTCTCTTAGCAATTTTTTCTTAACCCACTCAAAATTCTTTTTTTTCACTTTAAAGTTTTTATTAGTATTTTCGACCTTGCAGCACTAAAATGGTCATAACTCCCTCATTTCTCATGCTACTTCAAATCTGAGTACATCGTTGGACAGAGCGTTAAATTTCCTATCCGATTAGTGGGAAACCCAGTTTCTTAAAGCCATTTGTAAAAGCAAAAAAATTAATCAAAGTCAAAATTTATAATTTTTTTCGAAAATCGACATTTTTTAGGCTAACGATTCCCCTGTAAAAAATACCGCTATCGTGGTGCACTAAACGGGAAAAACTACCCCAAGATCTCACCTTTCCAACGGTATGTCAGTTTTAAGGTCTAAGAGGAAAGTTTCTTTGAAAAAACTGAGTTTTATGCGAAAAAAAGTGCTTCTTTAGGCATATTCCGCTAGAGAGTCGACAAAGTATTATTGCCTTCACTTTTCAAGGATTGCAATAAAAAGTCCACCAAATTACATTTCTACTCGTATTTTACGTTTTGGACCTTCCTGAACAATTTTGGTACCGTGACGGTCCATCTGACAGTCGGTCTGTCTGTCTGAAAGTCCTTGTAGATGGCAAACGTAATACGAAGCTACTGTCCGATTTCGATGTAATTTTCGGCGATGTTATCCATGTAAATCAAAGTCAACGCATTAAATTTTCAAAAAATCAAATTCAAAAATTTTAATTTTTTTTTTAGAAATTATCATTTTTTAGGTTTATTGTTAACCTGGAATAAGTTGTGCTACCGCCGGCCTCTCAACCGAAAAACCGTTCATTTTGATTTTAATAATGGAACTAAAATAAAATTAAAGAACAATTAGCAGAAAAAAATGGTCATTGTAACGTTGGTAGAGTGTTGGCAGGTACAATGATTTGTATTGTAAAAAAAAGTATTATTGTCAATGAAACTCTTCAAGTTATTCTTCTGCTACAAAAAGTCAATTTCATGATATTTATTATAATTAAACGAAAAACTGATTCTTAACGTAGAAAACATGTAATCCCGGGGTAGTTTTGGCCGTTGAGTGGCCCTGCGATAGCGCAACTTATTACGGGCAAACAATAAAACAATTTTGAGAGGGGGTTAACTTTTTTTCTTGCTCGATTCCGAAGGCTTGTTATTGAAGATAATAAACAAAAAAATGGTAACTTCTAAAAAAAAAAATAACATTTTTTGAATTTGATTTTTTGAAAATATAATGCGTTGACTTTGATTTACATGGAGAACATCGCCGAAAATTGCATAAAAATCGGACAGTAGCTTCGTATTGCTTTTGCCATCTACAAGGGCTTTCAGACAGACAGACCGACTGTCAGATGGACAGACATGGTACCAAAATTGTTCAGGAAGGTCCAAAACGTAAAATACGAGTGGAAATGTAATTTAGTGGACTTTTTATTGCAATCCTTGAAAAGTGAAGGCAATAATACTTGGTCGACTCTCTAGCGGAATATGCCTAAAGAAGCACGTTTTTTCGCATAAAACTCAATTTTTTCAAAGAAACTTTCCTCTTAGACCTTAAAACTGACATACCGTTGAAAAGTTGAGATCTTGGGGTAGTTTTTCCCGTTTAGTGCACCAAGATAGCGGTATTTTTTACAGGGGAATCGTTAGCCTAAAAAATGTCGATTTTCGAAAAAAATTATAAGTTTTGACTTTGATTAATTTTTTTGCTTTTACAAATGGCTTTAAGAAACTGGGTTTCCCACTAAATGGATAGAAAATTTAACGCTCTGTCCAACGATGTACTCAGATTTGAAGTAGCATGAGAAATGAGGGAGATATGACCATTTTAGTGCTGCAAGGTCGAAAATACTAATAAAAACTTTAAAGTGGAAAAAAAAGAATTTTGAGTGGGTTAAGAAAAAATTGCTAGGAGACATTTTTTGTTGCAAATTGGTTGTAAAATTGATCCTTGAAGTTTGGTCCATCCAAATGCTAGACACCCTGTATAGAAAAAAATAAACCTATGTGTATTAATAATTTGCAGCTTTTTTTTCAATCTTGTATAAAATGACTGAGCGTTCTTCTGACTCCAAGGCTCCTATTGGCTGAGTGGCTTGAGGTCAAATTCTGAATATTCCATCCTAAATTGAGACTTTACAACTCAATGTGAATGTTCATCATTCCAATATCAAAATTCTTAAACTTTTTTTTGGGGGGGGGGGGGGGGTATTTAAATGCGAAAAACCGTGTCATTTCAACGAAAATTGAGTGTGTTTTTTTCTTATTCGAAGTGAAAGAAGAAATAAAATACACACAAGATATGTTCCTACCTATTATTTGCTCAATGAATTAACTCAATTTTGAAGAAATGATGTCAAACTAAATTTTTATTTGAATAATATATACCTACCTATTAATTTTTCAATGAATAAACAGAATTTATTTTCTTTAAAAAAAATCTCAGATTGCACGTTATCTAGATAACCTTGCTCCCTAAACTCGGCAAGGAAAATGAAATGTCATTGAGTTAATCCAAATATTATTTTCCAAATATATTTATTTTTTGATTTTGAGTAACGACAACGAAGGTTTTCGGCAGGTGCAGTGTTACCACATGCCAGGAAAGTAAAGAAAATGTCCCATTACTCTTTGGGATTTTTCAACAGTGCGGGGAAAATTGATGAGCCTATACAGGCTACCGAAATGTAGCTATGATTTTGTTTACTGGTTGCAGTGTAGCATTTTTGTGGCAAAAAAATGAGTCGCGAAAAATTCCTCGACCCCCAGCCAAAAGGCAAACAGCCAATGCTGGTTTTCATCCATGTCAATATGATACAATTTATCATTTATTTAATATTGATTTATCCGGGGGGAAGTACAGAAAGAGCTCCGCGCTCCGGAATCTACCAGTTACGGACTGAGAAGAGGTACCACTGTAGGGTTAAAAGTATTTACAGAGAGCGATAGTTTAAACATATTTACATTTTCGTTATACAGTTTGATAGATTTGTGACAGATCAACAGTTGCTCTGACATCTGGTTGTTGATTCGATGGAACAGTTTCTTTGTTCCCCCAAATCATAACTCAGGGATTGCTTCCAGTCTCATTCCAGACATCGATCAGTAAGTTCCCTCACCCTCATCTTTCAAATCCGAAGATCTAATAGGTAAACTCTATTGATACATCTCTCCTCTCATACATAGATACAAGCCTCATTGATTATAGGATAATATACTCCTGCTCAAAATTATAGCACCGCCATCAATTTCTTTGTTTGTCCCCTTCTCTTTTCCCTTATCAAGTTTTTATCCAATTGCACACATTGTTTGCAAACACAGAAGGAAAAAGATTACCAAAAAAGGCACAAATTCGAGAAAAAAAGATATTTTAAATTGAAAATGTGAAAAAAAGTTTGAATTATGCCAGTTTAGCTTTTCATTGCTTATTATTACCTCCTCTAGCTAGGATGAGGGCTTGGAGCCTTCGAACCATGCCTCTAATCAAGTTTTGTATATCCTCCTGGGCGATATTATCCCACTCCTCTTTCGCTGCTGAAGATTGTCTGATGGTGGATCTCTGGCACGAATTCTTCTTTTCAGCATGTCCCAAACATGCTCCATCGGATTTATGTTTGAGCTCCTTGGTGGCCAGCCCAGGATACAAAATTTATAAGGGAATAAGGAAAGAAACAAACGAAAACAAGTGGGTGTGGCACATAGCTTCCTCGTATCCGTAACCCGATTGTATAGATGATCCGATGCATAGTACTTAATCTCAAAACAGCAAAACAAGTTAATCTATAACATCCCTGAAAATTTCATTGAAATTGGATGGAAAATGTAGAAGTTATGGCCGTTACAAGGAATTCACGTTTGCGCATGCGCAGTGGCTACTATCAGTCCGAAGGTGGTGATTTTCATAGGGAACCATCTAAATACTAATCTGTAACATCCCTGAAAATTTCATTGAAATCGGATAGAAAATGTAGAAATTATGGACGTTAAAAGGAAATTCACGTTTGCGCATGCGCAGTGGCTACTGTCAGTCCGAAGGTGGTGATCTTCATTGGGGACCATCTACAACCTAATCCGCACAATCCCTGAAAATTTCATCGAAATCGGGTAGAAAAAGTGGAAGTTATGGCCGTTACAAGGAAATTCACGTTTGCGCATGCGCAGTGGCTGCTATCAGTCCGAGGATGATGATTTTCATAGGGGACCGTCTACACACCAACCCGCACAATCTCTGAAAATTTCATTGAAATCGGATGGAAAATGTAGAAGTTATGGCCGTTACAAGGAATTCACGTTTGCGCATGCGCAGTCGCTTCTATCAGTCCGGGGATGATGATTTTCACAGGGGACCGTCTACACACCAACCCGCACAATCCCTGAAAATTTCATTGAAATCGGACAATAACTTCGTATAGTTATGCGCGTTACAAGGAATTCATGACAGACACACAGACAGACAGACACACAGACACACAGACACACAGACACACAGACACTGAACCAAAATTGTTCAGAAAGGTCTAAAACGCAAAACGCGAGTGAAAATTTTTATTTTGGAGAACTTTTTTTTTTCGACCTTGAAAAGTGAAAACAAAGCTTCCGCTACCTTGGTAGACTCGGAAGCAAAATGGATGGTGGTGCTCTAATTTTGAGCAGGAGTGTGTATATAATTATATTTCCTAATTCAATTTGCATCTTTCATTCATCTTTTCCACCAAGGAATATGTATTCTAACGAATCGTATAGTTCTCCAGGGGAAAAACACAGCAACGATTGAATTATTTATATTAATTAATCAAATTCTCCAGATCCCCTAGAACAATACTGTTTCATGGTAGCAGAGTGTGGAAGTAGGCATGATTTGCCAAATTATGTGGTTTTGTGGTGGGGAATTCGGATACCGGATGCAGAGTTAGGATGCTGTCTAGGAATTCATATTCGATGAACAGATAAGAGGGCTTTTGGAATTTTAGAAGTTTAAAAAGTAAGGTTGCCACTGTTAGTTGTTTCCTATGAGAAATTTTCGGCCAACCACGCTTAATATAGTACGTATGGTGTAACATGTACGTCGAGCCTTAAATTTAAAATGAAACGAATGTTGAGTCCTTTTCGCAAAGTATCCATCTTTTCACTAGTCAGATCACAGTATATATACTGTGCCTCTCTAATATATTAGAGAGGCATATTAAAGTCAGAAAATTTTGCTTCCGAGTCTACCAAGGTAGCGGAAGCTTTGTTTTCACTTTTCAAGGACGAAAAAAAAAAGTTCTCCAAAATCAAAATTTCCACTCGCGTTTTGCGTTTTAGACCTTTCTGAACAATTTTGGTTCCGTGTCTGTGTGTCTGTCTGTCTGTGTGTCTGTCATGAATTCCTTGTAACGCGCATAACTATACGAAGTTATTGTCCGATTTCTTTGAAATTTTCAGGGATTGTGCGGGTTGGTGTGCAGACGGTCCCCTATGAAAATCATCATCCCCGGACTGATAGAAGCGACTGCGCATGCGCAAACGTGAATTCCTTGTAAAGGCCATAACTTCTACATTTTCCATCCGATTTCAATGAAATTTTCAGGGATGCTACAGATTAGCATGTAGATGGTCCCCTATGAAAATTTTCAGGGATTGTGCGGGTTGGTGTGTAGACGGTCCCCTATGAAAATCATCATCCCCGGACTGATAGTAGCCACTGCGCATGCGCAAACGTGAATTTCCTTTTAATGGCCATAACTTCCAAATTTTCTACCCGATTTCAATGAAATTTTCAGGGTTTATGTGGATTAGGTTGTAGATGATCCCCTATGAAAATCATCATCCCCGGACCGATAGAAGCGACTGCGCATGCGCAAACGTAAATTCCTTGTAACAGCCGTAACTTCAACTGTCCCCCAGGGGTCGCGGGTTCGAATCCCAGCCGAGGCTAAGTATTTTTTGATCCAAAAACATATCCACTCACCTAATTTTTCATCCGAATTTGATGAAATTTTCTAGGATTGTCCAGATTAGCGTGTAGATGGTTCCCTATGAGGGTAGTGGAAGCTACTTAGAGATTGATATTTCGAGAGTAACTACTATGCATCTGGTCATCTATATAATCGGGTTATGGATACGAGGAAGCTATGTGCCACACCCACTTGGCAGACGTTTTTTTATTGGAAAACCATGAAAATGGTATGACAATAGTCAGAAGAAACTTAAATTAAGGGCACGTACAAAACAGTTGTTATAGAAATAATTAACTAGAACTAAAGAACAATGTTAAATTTGTAATTCAAAAAAATCCGGAACGCTGTATAATTCGGCTCTAATCATCATTTCCCTCACATCTTCTCGAAATCGATTAGGTTTCAAAGAGCGAATCCGATCAGATAGCCAATTATACAATCGAACTCCTTGTTGAAGAGGATTAGTACGAAGGGAGGTGGAGAGATGAGCCAGTAGAGGTCACACAACATTTCCCGATCTAGTTGAATGTTCGTGGAAACACAACCTCGGCGCAGGCTCTCTAGGTTATCTTTCGTGAGGATTAACACATGAAACACATAGAGCCGAGCAATGGTGAGACTGCAGTCGCCTAAAGTATCCATGGCAAGAGTGCTTATAACTCAGGCTGAAGGTAATGCGAATAGCAGCCTTCTGCAGACAGCAGACAGCTCCACAATGAACCGAGTTTCCCCATAAGGGAATACTATAGCAGGCTCTACAAAGTGTGGGACGAGCAACGATTGTGCTAGTTGTGACCTCATGTGCTGCGGAAAATCAATTGCTAATATCCTTAATTGGCACAACAAGCTTTTAAACATTTTCGCAACTCTCAAATGGAGTACCTAATGAAACGTGTTAATTCTCGGATATGTTTATAGAGATGAATATGTTATTTCTATCTCTATTGATATCTCTCGTGGGTGGATTCACTCCATGGGTACTTTGGAAGAATGAATATTCCATATTAATTTCCTTCTCTCGACATAAACCAAATTGGATCATCACATGCAGTTCAATCAACAATAGATTAGGCAAACGATTCGAACCCGCTTAATATGCCTCATATCCTTAATCGAGGATTAAACCGGAACCACCGGGCCGAGGGAAGTAACAAGATATTAAATTATTTAGAAAACCCTTTAGAAAGGTCGGGCGGGGAAGGTTGAGGGTTTATCTGAATATGATAAACCGGAGGTTAAACGTTATTAATTACGAGTTCTTAGAAAAGGTGGAGAGAGGGGGCGCGAAAAGGCGGGAGGAAGCAGATCATTAAAGTCACTGGAACATTTAAATTTAATCTCTCAAGTCTTCAGAAGCAACTAATCTGAAAAGTTTTGGCTTTACCCCCTCTCCTCTCCCCTCCGCCATTCTCGTTTGTTCACCCTTGAAAGCCCCCTCCCTCGTTGACTGAACAACATCTTTTAGCGGCTTTCAAAACCAACCTCTTTTCGAGCTCAAACCCGCTTTTTCAACGATGAAGAGGGCTAGAGGAAGGAGGAGGAAGTACAACCCGAAAAACACTTCTTAACAAGTTTTAGTTCAATCTGTTTTTCCTTCTCCCTCCATTCACCCCCGAACTTCCTTTACCTTTCGCTTTTCAACCTTCTTTACTTATTAGGTCCGAGTGGAAACAAAAGTCGTGAATTAAACCCTAGCTCCCACCTCCCTCCCTCATCCTGGATTCCAGATTCATCTCCCCTCCCCCCATCGACCACCATAAATCTCTGGTTTGCTTTTCCAATCTTACCGTCCTCCTTTTCATGAAAATGGATGAAATCCCTTTCAAAAGCTATCCGTTGAGAACCCAGTAAAAAAGTATGACGACGGAAAAAAAACGAGAAAAAAGTATAAATCTGCAGTAACGACTGCAATAGAGGACAAACAAAGCTAGGATTACTTTGACCTCAATTCCTTGTATAGTTGAAAGATAACTTTCTCGGTAGAAAGGATTCCTTCCCTTCTACAATTTTTTGCATCAAAGTTCATCAAGAAAAGTGACCAGTTTTGGCGAAGTTTCAGTTTTTTTTTAAATAAAGAAGTGACTCAAATTTTGTGTCCAAGTTATTTAGGACAAGAGAAGTTCCATGCAAATAGGTAAAACGACCCAAAATGATTAAAAGGCTTTTTAAACAGAAAATCTAGTGTAGAGCTGGTGTACTACCAAAATAAGTGTAAACTAGAAATTGGACTAAACTAGTACATTTTGTACTACCGACTGTGAGGTTGCACATCGCCTGAACCATTGTTTGAGATTACTGACTCTGTGCCTCGTGCCTGTCCTCAAAAATTGGGACGAACAATTGGAGTTCTCGAGGCAAAAGATTATTCGACGTGAAGACAGCAAAGTGCCAAGTTGAGCCGCTACACACGGAGGAAGCCTGCACCAGCCTTGCCCCTCGAGGTTGGTAAAAAATCTTACCTACAACCCATATATCAAGCATCTAACTAGAAGCATTAATGATAGAAGATTTGGGAACTCGGTCACGAATCGCGAGGGAAATAAAAGAGAGATTAGGGATAAGGTAGTAAGTAACATTATAGGCATTATTGGAAGCTTGTTTTGATTAATTTAAACAAAGAGTGGCAATTGAGATCAAATTCATGTCTCCAAGTGCGTAAAATACTCGAGAAAGACCCCTACTTTTTACTCGCATGGTTTAGCACTATTTGGTAAAGCCTTTTTTGGCTTATTATTTTCAATTATGAACCTTTGGAATCGACCAAGAAAAAAATTTTTGTAACCCCTCAAAATTCATTGGTTTACGTTTCAAGGTACGTAGAATCCAAAAATCGAATACAAATTTGGCCATCCGTACGCCGTACGCGGCACTTTCCCCACTTAGCATCGACCGATAAATCAGAAACACGAATGTGAATCGCAAAAGAGGCCTAATCCTCGTTCAAATGTTAGCTGACCGAAATACGATCGATGTTTTGACATTTTATGTCTTTACTATGGCACATAAATGAAAAATCGTCACGCGGGGATAGGGATGGCATATCGAATGAAATGTATCGATATATCGATCAAATGATATATCGTCAATGAGATATCAATACCTTCGATATATCGGAGGAAATATATCGATATTTCGATATATCGATATTTTGATATATCGGAAGATCTACTTTTAAAAACGTGTAAAGTAGGTAGGTGAATTTAATCGTTTTAAAACAATATAAAAATAATTTAGGATGACATTTATGGACATATCGGAGTATCTACTTGGAAAAACTTGAAGAAGTAAGTAGGTAGGTGAATTGAAAAGTTACTAACATCATTTTGGAAGTAATATTATCGATATGCTCGACATATCGGAAGATATATTTGAAAAAACCTGGTGAAATAAGTATTAACCTACTATCAAAAGTTACTGGGTATGAATGATCGAAATTCATTGTTTAGAAACTGGAAAAAAGTTCGAAAATGTCATTGCAATGTTAAATTCATTTATGAATTGACAGGGGCGTATACTGTAGACAATCATGATCCTTCAAGATTGAAAATAATTGTTGTGAAAACCTGCTTCACTTCGTATAGTAAGTAGTTTTAATATATACGAGCCTCCATTACTTTTGATTCAAGAAAGTACTTGTGCCTTGAGAGCCACTGTAGGTGTAAAACATTCATTTACACAATCATGTCTGAGCTGAAGTTAACAGTCTGAAATCAATCCATCACGTAGGAACCTACAAAATTTGGAATAAAACTACTTGATGTTTTTACAGGTACAGGCATCTCTTCTCGTCCATTCATTTCAATATTTAATTTTCACTTTAAAAAAATTTTTTTAACTTGAAAACATGTCGCGATATATCGGTAAATATATCGATATTGACCGATAATATCGGTTCTCTGTATCGATATAAATATATCGATATATCAAACGTAATATATCGATATATCGTTGCCATCCCTACGCGGGGAGCGTTATGAGGGGAGCGTTACGAGGGGAGCGTTACGCGGAAATTTCTGATAATTTTCACGTACAACCAATCGTTCCTAGGGAAAACTAACTTCCTCATTTTCCACCCCACAAAAATCGTTCACCACTCATTGGAAAGCTCTCAATTTATTAAACATTAGACATAAAATGTCTCTCGTGGTTGCGTACTTGTACGAAAGCTGTATCCACCGTTTGTGTTTTTATCACAAATTTTTATTATTTCTTCAAGTTTGTTGGTGACAACAATGGCAAAGCCGTGTTCTTTGCAGATCTATGTAGGAAAATAGTAAACCATTGTGTAATAATTTCTTCTAATAATTTACTATTCAATGTTTTACAAAAACTAGAGAAAATCACCTTTAAAATGCGATATTTACTTTTTTTACGATGCATAATAACGGAGTAAAATATATTTGAAAATGGGGTTTATACTAAAGAATACCCATGGAGTAGAAACAATGTTTATTCTCTCCTGCAATGATCATCTTCGCGTGTTGCAATTGTGTATTCCCATAAGGGCGGTCACCAACGACCGTTAGCTGGTTTAATGAACCAGCCGGCTCAGGAGTTTATCTGGATTGGTGGCTTCTCGAAGGCGGTATTGCAGGTCTTGATAATTTTTCGGGTTTGGCAGTTGGTGAACCCCTCTCCTCTTAAGCTGGCGATGCAATAGGTAGCCATGAGCGAAATCATCAGAACCAATTTTGATCTTCCCTTTGGAAGAGAGCTGATGACGTCTGCGACGCTACGAATGGTCGTAGGAAGAAAAATTCAACCTGACATGGTTGTTTGCGTTACTTCACATTTTTACTTAGGTACATCCTCTGAGAGCGGTCGTATGGTAATCAATATTGTTTTCTGTTCATTACTCATATGACGAATTTTAGTGGAGTTATGTTTTGATTAATGTGAAAATACATCGTCCAACACTGTCACACTCCCTTCCCGAGTAACCGAATAGTTTATTTGATTGACGAACACGCAGCGAAGTATTTCACAACAACATGCATAGGCGATGTAGTTTCATACGGTTACACGGTTATAATGAACATAGAGAATTGTGTAACGCCCAAGTGACAGTTGAGGTTTGAGTATGGATATACATAGTATCTCGATGACATGGTTGTGGTCGACGGTTCATTGAAGATGGGCCAAATGTTTGACGATGAGAGGATTGAGGCGGCTAGGAGGGGGGTTAGACGAAGTTATACGGGAGAAGACGGAATCATCGTTTTTGCGACGGTGAAGCTTAACCCCCTCGGGGATCGTATTGTTGAAGTTTAGGGCCGATTGTTCGCGAGAGAGACGGATGACACTTGGTTAAACAAAGGGACATCCAAACTACACCCCGTCCCCTACAATCTCTCTTTCTCTCTCACCTAACAGGATGGATAGAGCCGCCTTGATGGCAACGAGATGGTGTCAAAGGAGAGAGAGGATTCCTGCCTCGATACGAAGTTTTAACCTAAGCCTAACCGTATTCCTGGGGACCCCCCCCCCCAGCTTTACCTTTGCCGGCTTCTAGTTTCCCCTGAAAGCCAAAAGTGCTGATAAAAGTCGCACGGAACCCTATATCAACTCAAGTCCGTCGTCACAAAAACCTGGATAGGCCACATTTCTGCTAACCACCTTCACTACGGTTGGTATGAACCAAAAAAAACAGGCAACAAATTTATTACACAGGTAGGTAAAAGTCGAATAATGTGAGATAAGTAATAAAAGTTATCTCAGTTATCTCAGAGAGTTCTCTATGAATAGCGATATCTCCAAAATATTGACCTATTACCCTTACTTTGCTTCATCATTAACAAAGACGTGGGCAATTGTTATTCGTGTAGCGATTTAAAAGAATTTGAGTCCTCCAAAATCAATGTTTCTTTGATTTTGTTATTTAGAGCTCTTTAAAATAATATAGTTGGGTGTCTGCCTCAATGTCATATGTTGGTCAATAATAATTTGTCACAGGCATCACAGGTAATAAATAAACAATAAATAATTTTTTGTTACTGATGATGTTACCTAACCGTCGAACTCGATTTAAATTGTAACTGATGATAGTAGGGACGGAGAGGACGAACCATGCTAAAGCAGTCTGTATTGGTAGGAATAACAGACTAGGGGTGTATCGGTCCAGGTATTTCCCTGGAACGGTTCCAACGGTTACGGCGACAAAGGTGTAACCATTCCAAATTACCGGTACAGTTCCATTACCGGTACAGGCGATCAAATCGCACTCACATGGCATGGATGAAGCAGGCAGTCAAATCCCTATCGTCCTTTTTCCATGCTTATGATCTCAACTTGCAATACAATAGCATAATTTTCCTTGACAATTTGCTAAAAGGAAGGAATTTGAACAAGTGTTACAAAAGTGGCAATTTATTATAAATAATAGTTACCAAACAATTCAAGTAAAGAATAATGACGTTGCAGTGTAAGAACTTAACATGACAATAATAAATTAATAAAACTGGAGACAACTTCCATGCTAAGTTAGCATTGCAAACCTGTCCAGAAGATAACTTCCCGCTCAAGAGCCATTCCATGAACCATTCTCAGTCCATGGAAGTAGTAAGGGCGCTTCCAGGTACAACATGGAACAGAACTGAGAACAAGATCCATGCTTACCGGTCCAAAACCCTTCCTGGTCCAGAGCCATTGAACCATTATCTATGATATCTTATCGGTCCGGTTCCATCCTTACCGGTCCAGTTCCATCCTCACCAATCAGAATGATCAGATTGATGAGATGATTAATCAGATCATTCTGATTGGTGAGGATGGAACTGGACCGATGGAAAAGATTCTCTTCCCGGTCCAGAGCCATTTCAAGATATCTTATCAGTCCGTGGAACTGGACCGGTAAGGGTCGAGTTTTTGTCACTGCGTGGAACCGTTCCAACCTGATACTCGGTTCCACAGTCACGGTACAGCTGTACCGACACACCTCTATAACAGACGCCAAATTGCGAACACTGCGAAGTATAAGAATACATGAAACACAAGATTATGCAGTGCGCAATTTATGAAGACGAGAGAAGAGAATGGGGACAAGTCCTAGAGAACCGCGAGTTCAACGAACTAATTAGAACAGCTGATTGCAAAGTGACAAAAGATATCATAAAGTATATGAAAAATGCGGGTATACATCTTTAGTTGTATAATACAATGTATAGTAACAATAAATACAAATTATATAATATATAATATAACATATTATGTAACAAGTTATAACAAATTATATATTTAACAAGAAATGTAGATAACAAAAATATATATAAAACAATATAAAATGTAATTAAATTATTGAATGTGAGACAATAAAATTGTACATAAAAATTGCATAAGACTAAATGAAATTGTGCTCGCAATATGTATAAATAAATGCAAGGTCAAAAAGAAAAAAAACTTGTAACTCATTATTTTCGTGGAAATAGACAACGTTCTTCTCAACTCCGTTTTATTAAAATGATTTTTCACAATCTCATCGAGAGTGCATTTATTCGTGTAAATGCTGAATATAGAAAAATAAGAAAAGTAGTGTAATAACTCAAATAAAGGGTTTGCCTGTCTGTGCCTACAGTAAACTGACCACCTACCGATGATTGGTTAAGCCGAATTTTGTCGAGTATCCCTTATATTGAATTGTTGTCACACTTTGGGAGATTAGGAGAAAAAAAAATCCCTCAGACGGGACCAAGGTTCCTGGTATCTTGGATTGACTCTGAGCACAATATATTACGATGCAGAGAGCTTTTCGGGAATGAACACCTCGTGGAAAAAAGGGTCATTTGGGGGAAAAGTCCTGAATGGCTTCGCGATGAGAGGCACCTAGTATGATCGTCACGATGCATGTTAATCCGCGTAGAGAGAATTTATTACTAGTTCCCACCAGATAGGTTTATAGGCGGAACGTTATCCTGGCGACCTGGTCGGAGGTAAACGGCTCGACAAATCCAGGCTGTGCCTCTCCCACTGCGGTTTAATCCGTGAAAATACGATATTAGATGGGCCGTGATGGCTCTATGGAAGGCCATTCGGGTGATTGATGGCGGCGAATTCAGGTTCCGAGTGGCCGATTCTCGGGTGTCTTTATTGCTTAGTGGGTCCCCCGGGACGTTCCCCACCTATTCTTGATTTTTTTTCTCTTCCTTTATAAAGGAGGAGAAGAATCTTGAGGATCTTGGCAGTGTTTCACTCTTTACATTCTTTTATCGTCCTGGGGGATTTCAAGAGTCTTTTTCCTTTCTCTTCCAGCCTTACACCTGGTAGAAGCTCGCTAGGGAAGTATAAACGTAGACTTGCAAATGAGGTGTGATCCGATTTCTTCAGGCAGTTTCCCAATCAAGTACTAGATTTCATCTACATCCACCAAATCCCAGCTTTGCCTAAAATTGCCTCCTGTTTTTCGTCTCAAATGTACTCTTATCTACTCAAGATGTCATATATGACATAATATGTCATATATGTCATATATGACATCTTGAGTCATATATATTATATGTCATATATTATATGTCATATATATATATATATTATATATTATATTATATATTATATATATTATTATAATATATAATTATTATTATTATTATATATATATTATTAATATATTATTATATATTATATATATTATATATTATATATAGCATATATTATATATTATATATATTATATTATATATTATATATTATATGTCAACACAGACCATGAAACCTTAACAATAAGAAATCTTAATAAAAAGGTATTCATGAGAGGTATTCACTTGGGCACTAAAGAATATAAGAATGAGGAGGAGATCCGAGAATGGCTCGGTTTCACTATCAAAATACAATTCCTTTAGTCACAAGATGTTGAAGATGCTTTCGAAGAAGACGTGACATGCATTTTGCCACGAGGCGCCAAGACGGTGAAGTGACTATCTAGTAGACACCCACGTTAGAGAAGAGAGAATTTCTCCAGTTCCCTCCCAAACATGCTCGTCATTATAATTTTGTGAAAAAAGCAAATGGATTCATGTTTAGTAATGGATGGAGTAGACGAGCTGAAAGCATACCTACCAAAATTCGATCTACATCCACCAAACCCCAGCTTTGCCTAAAATTGTGTCTTGTTTTTTGACACAAATGTACTTTTACACGAAGAGGGACAATTGGAACGAGTAGAATTTTGGAATGTGTACCTCGTGACTACAGAAAAAGAGTTCTTAATATCTGGTCTATTTACCCAGGATGATACCTTACTATTTTTGATGTTGTTTGAATTTTTATTTCTTTTTGTAATGAAGTAAGTATAATATCTAAATTCTATGTCAACAGTTTATTACTCTCCCAAGTCAGCTTTCTTTTGACATTTTATGTCTTTGCTTTGGCACATAAATGAAAACGCTGCAAATCATTACACAACGGTTTATTATTTTTATATATATATCACTCGTCTACAAAATCACCAACCATCCAATATAAAGAAAAAAAGGAAAGAAAAAAATCAAAAAAAATTTTTTTGAATTAAAAAAAAATTAAAATCACCAACCATCGATCGCATTTTGGTCAGCTAAAATTTGAACGGACATTAGGCCTCTTTTGCGATTCACACTCGTGTTTTGATATATAAATATATATATCTCAATATAAACCCTTAAATTTTCGTAGGGAGCGAACGGTTTGTCCTACAGAGCTCCGCGTGGTCTCAAGAAATTCTAAAAATCCTATAGAATCCAAAATTGAAGGAAAAACAATACCTTTATATCGAAATTGTTTGAGTTAGGGCGTTTTCAAAATTTCAAAATTGATTTTGGAACCCTTAGGAGTGACTTACATCAACCAAAAGCTTCTAGGCACAACTAGACCCCAAATGGAGCCTACATACCAAATTTCATCAAAATCGGTCAATGCTAAGTGGCAAAAGTGCCGCGTACGGCGGACGGACGGCCAAATTTTTATTCGATTTTTGGATTCTACGTACCTTGAAACGTAAACCATCAAATTTTGAGGGGGTGTTAAAATTTTTTGTTTCTTGGTCGATTCCAAAGGTTCATTATTGAAAATAATAAACCAAAATCGTCACGCGGGGATCGTCACGCGGGAAGCGTTATGAGGGGTGCGTTACGAGGGGAGCGTTACGCGGAAATTTCTGACGATTTTCACGTACAACCAATCGTTCCTAGGGAAAACTAACTTCCTCATTTTCCACCCCACAAAAATCGTTCACCACTCATTGGAAAGCTCTCAATTTATTAAACATAAGACATAAAATGTCTCTCGTGGTTGCGTACTTGTACGAAAGCTGTATCCACGACGATATTTCATTAATGTGCCATAGTAAAGACATAAAATGTCAAAAACTTATTCCGATTCCAAAAGCCAAGGAAGAAGATCTCCTTAAGCTTTGTCAAACCGGAGCCATCCCTGAGGAATACCATCATTGGTATGAGGCTATTCCAGTCTCTAACAAGAAGAGTGGTGGTACCAAGGAGAGGTTGCCCGAGCCTTCATTCTCTGATGAAGAAAATGACTGACGAATACTGAAGAAGACCTGGATGAGAGATCGATAGCCAAATACCTATACGACTAAGAAAAACCGAAACATAGTCGGTTGAGACATTACAGAACCAGTGTTAGTAAGTACAAAATAGGCAAAACTTCATATTGCTCCTCTGTAAAATTTTGATAATGTTACTTGGTCACTTTTACCTGGAACCCCACGATATGCCCTGTCCAAGGGATAATTGAGTTGTAGAGACAGAGTTGGAACATTGTTTTGTTAACCAATTCTCCAATTCTAAAGCACAACACGAAATGATTAGGCCAGAAGTTTTTCGATTCGGTACTCCGTGATCCTAGAAAGTCGTGCGGTCACATTTCAGAAGTCCATAACTATTATTACCCTGAGCTGAGCGAGAATTTGATGAGGGTTGAAGGGTCGTGATGAAGCTGTACAACTGCCAGCTAAGCAGATAGAGTTTGCAAGTCTAGTGAGCTAAAAACATGCCAAAAGGAATATTTGTTTTTAGGTTTATAATCTGGCTCGTGGTAACATTCATCCTTAACACAGTCATATACTGAGGCAATGTTCCAATTGTTAGAGAGCACTTCACCAGACAAATTCAGGAAAGTTGTGAAAATTGCTGAATTGCGGGAAGTAATCAGCCTTCTATCAACAATGCCACCTTGAAACGTATATAAACCATCAAATTATGAGGGGTTACATTTTTTCTTTGCTTGTTTCCAAACATTCATTGTTGAGAATAATGAACCAAAATTGATCCCTACTTTAATTTGAAAATACGTTATTGAACAACGCCTAACGCACATGTGTCGCTTAATTATCCATTAATCGATCGGTTGGTCCCACGGAGCTCTGGGTGGGGTCAAAAAATTCTTGAAGTTTTTTGGAAATTTTCAATTAACGAAAAACAATACCAGCACCTGTATCAAAAGTTTTCGAGTCAAGGCGTTTTGAAAAGTTTTCCCCCACTTTTATCATTTGATGATGATTAACAGTAGGTTTCCGTTATTTTAACTGTTGTATTTTGACTATTGTAATACTGTTGTTGTTCTTGATTCTGCAATAAAAGCGCTGCAAATCATTGCTCAAAGGTTTATTATTTTCTGTATAGATCACCCTTCTGTATAGATCACTGGTTCTCCATCAATAGCACCTACCAGCATCTGTATTCTCCCTTGACCTTTTTTTTTTTTTTCAACCTCCCCTCAAAGACAAAATGTCTTTTATGACGGAGGGGGCACGCCATGAATGAAAATAAATAAATAAATCAAAAATAATGGGGAGGACGCCCAGGACTCACCCGACGCCGGCCCTAGGGACGAGAGATAATGAGGAAGGTGGGGGTGGGAGAGAGGGATGAAGGGAAGTGCCTCTATAAAACGACCACCAGTTCAAATATGAGCCGAGCAGGACACGGGTGGTGATACCACGGAGTACGCCTACTGAGATGCCCAACTCGCGCAACTCCGTGGCACTTTTCCCACACTACACCCCGCGCCATGACAAAGTTGCAGCCATCACCCTGATGTTGTTGGGTGCCACTCCTTTTAGCTCCTACACCGCTTGCCGTAAATCATCTCTGTCATACTTTCTTATCTTAGCCCGCCAAGTCTGCTCCATGTCCAAGCTGCCATTGACAACTTGGACATCCAGGATAATGCAAGACTGGTCGGGCTTGACGGCAACGATGTCGGGTTTCTTACCCTGGTCACTTGGCATGTGATACAATCTCTCCCTCTCAACATCCCAGCCGCTAGATGACAAAGCACCTGCTATCTGCTTGGCGACCGCATCATGACGTAGAATGCGGCCCCCATGAGTCCGAGGACACTGCTGCACTACATGATAAAGATGTTCATTTCCACTCCGACAGGCACGGCAAAGGGGTAGGGTTGTCCCGCGACTACCTCAAATTTCAGCTTCCTCCGTTCAATAGGATTGAAAATGGCTTCGGAGCTCACCCAGCTGATCTGTGATCTGAAGAGTGAAGAAGATCTCCTCGAATGCAGGAGACGCCTCGAAGAGCACTTCCATTGAATAGGATTGAAAATGGCTTCGGAGCTCACTCAGCTGATCTGTGGTCTGAAGAGTGAAGAAGATCTCCTCGAATGCTGGAGACGCCTGGAAGAGCACTTCTATTTAATAGGATTGAAAATGGATTCGGAGCTCACTCAGCTGATCAGTGATCTGAAGAGTGAAGAAGCCTTTGAGCAATGATTTGCAGCGTTTTTTACCCACCAACATTTTTTTTACCTACCAACTTTTTTTTTTCCTACCAACTTTTTTTTACCTACCAGCTAGGTACCACCTACCTCACCATACTGGCTTCACACCTTCACAATGAAGTTTATTAGAAAGAACTAAACGCTTCACACTCGATTGGAAAAATAGAAAGCTTCATATGGAAATTTGATTACTGGTTACGCAGAAGACAAAACTGTATACAAATCGAAGAAATGAACAGCGATCGCATTTTAGTTCGATAAAATTTGAATGGAGATTAGACCTCTTTTGCGATTCACACTCATGATTCTGTTTTATCGAAGAAAAACCTTCAAGTACTCGTAGGGACCGAACGGTTTGTCCTACAGAGCTCCGGGTGGTCTCAACAATTTTTAAAAATTCAATACTATTTAAAATTAATAGTAAAAATAAATTTAAACAAAATTAAAAAATAATATAAACCTTTATTTTCGAGAGTTTTCGAGCTAGGGCACTCTTGAAAATTTCAACCTTTAATTTTTACCCCTTAGAAGTGACCTACATCAACCAAAAGCTTCGCGGCACAACTAGACCCCAAATGGAGCCCATACACCAAATTTGAACCAAATCGGTCCAGTGTTACTAAGAAAAGTGCCGCGTACGGCGGACGGACGGAAATTTTTTTATTCGATTTTCGTATTCTACGTAACTTGAAAAGTAAAACATCAAATTTTGAGGGGGGTTAAAATTTTTTTTCTTGCTCGATTCCGAAGGCTTATTATTGAAAATAATAAACCAAAAACTTTTGGACTCTGACATTGACTTTTTTCGGCCGTAACTTTTGATTGTTAGGTACGTCACGGCGAATATCGAACCTTCAAAACTGATCGTCACTTCATGATTTAAGAAAGCGTAACCATTTTCATTTTAACAATTGAGAACATTTGTCACGAAAAAAACGTCTGCCAAGTTGGGTGGGCAGTATAGCTTCCTCACTCATTGTAACATGGACGTATAGAATCAGTTGGCGAAAAACAGGAGAGGAAATGGCCTTGGAGCTCACTCAACTGATCAGTGACCACTCAGGCACCTTCAGCATTCTCCATTGACCCTGCCTCTCAAATTTCAGCTTCCTGCGTTCAACAGGAGAGAAAATGGCCTTGGAGCTCACTCAGCTGATCCGAAGGTGCTGAAATTTATAGGGGACCGTCTAGGACCTAACCCGCAAAATCCCTGAAAATTTCATCAAAATCGGACCACAGGTTAGCATAGTTTTGCCCGGGACAAGGATTGACCACAGACAGACAGACAGACCGACAGACCGACAGACAGACAGACAGACACGGAACCAAAATTGTTCGGGAAGCTCTAAAATGCAAAAAGCAAGTGGAAATTTTGATTTTGGAGGACATTTTTTTTTTTCACTTCTTTCACGAATACAAAGCTTCCCTACCTTCGGTAGTGAGGAAGCAAAATAAATATTAAAAAATTTTCTGGCGAAAAAAAAAAAAATTGTGTAAAATTAACTATTCATAAATGATCTCACTGTAGAATCGTAGGTCTACTGTCAGCAGTTGTTTTTATCCCTTAGAAGTAACTGACACTAACCATAACCTTTGTGGCAAAACTAGACCCCAGATGAAGCTGGTGTACCAAATTTCATCAAAATCGGTCCACGGAACTTGATGAAGTGCTGCGTACGGCAAACAGATAAAATACAAGTAGCACAACTAGACTCTTTCTGGTAATCGAATTTCATGAAAATAGGTGTTTATTACACATAAGTAGTGAGCCTTGAAATTTTGAGGGAAGGGAGGGTTTTAAAACTCGATTCCAAAGGTTTATTATTGAAAAAACTGTACCTACCAAGTGTGGACACCACAAATAATTAGTACATCTCCCTAATCCCACGTCACCCTACATGGCTTTTATTTTTGAAGAATAGCAAGTAGGGACCTAAGGGATTCCATTCTCTCACGTTTTTTCGCGATTAATTTTCTCCCTCTCTTCCTCTTATTTTTGTAACAGAGTGCGGAAAAGTGCTACTAAGTCACTGGCATCAGTTCGTATTGTTAAGTAATAGATTCCTGGAAATCCTGGTTGTCCCAAACATTAATCTCATTTCATTTGGCTCCGCTGAAAACTGTTCCAATCCTTTCTCGACAACCCCCAAATGTCCCGAGATTTATTTATTTACTCGGATTCCTTCTTTCCCCTAACCGAAATATACGGGGATTTCGCCCCCTCCAACAGCTTTTTTTCGTGTACCTTAAATAACTCAAACGACCTTTTCTCCTCGTTTTTGTTTTTTTAAAACGGATATTCGCCCGAAGAAAGGAGGGGGGCGACTGAATTAATCAAGGAGCAAGAAGCTTGAAGAAATTCTGGGTGCTAGAAAGGAGCGGGAAAACGAGGGTGGATCCCATTCTTTGAATAGTCGGAGGTGATTTACTGGATGCCGTATAGGTGGGGTGACTTTCGATTCATTACTTCCCTCTGCTCAATGCCGGGGAAAATCATTTCAGTTCGCAACAGCAGGAGAGCTCGTTAAGACACATAAAAGGGGAAAAACAGAAACCCCATTTCCATAATATTAGCTGCGTCGTTTCGGCAAAAGTTTCGCTCATGAGGAAAATAGAATAATAGATGTGTCCTGGGATTTTGAGTTTATCCTGAGATGCTTTTAGCATTCGTGATTACATGCTTGTCGAATAACGCCTCCGAAAAAGTCTTCCGAGTTTGATGGGCAATTATACTCTTAGTTTAATTTAAGTAATACCCAGTTGCAGTTTCGAATAGAATGAAACCAACTACATCTACTCGTATACATTCGATAATAGATTTTTAGGATTTTTCTCGACAGCGTCCCACGGCTTGAGCGAGTGGGCCCCGTGGGACTTCGAGCTGAACTCAATCCCCATGGGGAGAGGATAGTCGGCTGATACCCCAATCATCCCTCCATCAACTCAGGGACATGGTGATTCAATCTTGTCCCTCATCCCTAATGTGTGTCGGATCGCGGACCCTGAAACCAAGCAGCCAGATAAGGCACGTTTCAATAACAATCAAATTTCTTGTGATTTCTCCTTCCATAGAAATCACACGTAATAGCATTTTGGTTTATTATTTTCAATAATAATTCTTTGGAATCGACCAAGAAAAAACAATTTTTTAAACCCCCTCAAAATTTGTTGGTTTACGTTTCAAGGTACGTAGAATTCAAATATCGAATAAAAATGTGGCCGTTCGTCCGCCGTACGCGGCACTTTCCTCACTTAGAATTGTCCGATTTTGATGAAATTTAGTATGTAGATTCAATTTGGGGTCTAGATGTGCCCTGAAGATTTTGATTGATGTAGGTCACTTCTAAGAGTTCGAAAATGAATTTTGAAATTTTGAAAACACCCTAACTCAAAAATTTCGAAATCAAGGTATTGTTTTTCCTTCAATTTGAGATGGTACAGAATTTTTAGAATTTTTTGAGACCACGCGGAGCTCTGTAGGACAAACCGTTCGCTCCCTACAAGAATTCAAAGTTTGGACGTACGATATAAATCAGAAACACGAGTGTGAATCGCAAAAGAGGCCTAATCTCCGTTCAAATTTTAGCTAAACCGAAATACAATCGATGTTTTTCTTCATGATGGATGGTTGGTGGCTTTGCACACGAGTGATCTATATAGAAAAATAATAAACCATTTTGTAACAATTTGCAGCGTTTTTGAAAAAGAATCATTCTGATTACTATTCTTGGCTTCGGGTTTCGGATCTTCTTTGGGCTTAGCGCCACTAGTTGCATTGCTCTTAAGCTTCATATCGAATTCAGAAAATCTTCTTTTAATGTCATCAATCTCCATCGTTTCCTCGTAAAATGTTTCGAGAGCTGTGACAATAGGTTCGAACTGATACGGAAGTGAGTTTAGCAAAATACAACAATAATCAGATTCATCCAATTTCACGTCAACGTTTTTCAATTCACGCACGATCTCATCAAACGTGGTAAAATGAGAATCTAAGGGCGTTTTTGTGTCATATTTCAGTTCAACAATACTTTTAAATTATAGTCGTTTACTTCATGGTCCTTTCTTTTTGTAGGTCGTGCACAGAGACTTCAAAATATCGTACTTAGCTAGCGTTGTTGTTTCTAATGTGTTCTAGGTACGAATCTTCCAAGTGTTGGGGGATAAAGTACTGTTTTGTAAAGGATAGTGTGACAAATAATTGATCTCAAATATGTTAAAAGTACAGATCAAGTGGCAAATATTTTAACTAAGCCACTTGCCTTACCTCTATTTTGTAAACATAGGAGTGCTTTTAATGTAAAATAACACTTCAAAAATGAAACTTTCAATTTTTTTTTTACATACTAGGTTTCTTGTATCCCCATTAGTTTTGAGAAGGCTAGGTTGGGGAACCACCACCTTTAGTTTCACTGTACCGTTGAAGTTTATTACAGAATATAACCTATTTTACGTTTTTCTCAAATAATGCTTTCTTTATTAAATAAATTCTCTAAATTTTAATTTAGAGAAATATTAACAAGATGGATATCACTACTGAGTGCTGATACAATATTTTGGTGGAAATGTTTTTGTAAAATACCACCGGTAGTAACGTAGAAATATTGTCTAAGATATAAATTGTTATCGGAGCAAGTACGAAACTTGTTGGGTCCTCATGAATCAACATGTTCACTCCTATTCTATTTTAGAGCTTTTGTTAGAGATGGGCGGTATTTAACGTAACAGTTAAAAATAACCTATTACCGGGTTTCGTTAATTCCGCTTGGAACCTATTACCAAAATAACCCTGTTATTAAATAACGTTTCAGGGAAGGCTCCAAAACGTGTGGAGCCAGAACAATAGCTTGGAGGTTTCGAAAAAAGAGTGAAAATACACTAACACGTATATATGTCGGGAATTACTTGATAGAAACCATAACTTAGGTAGGAAACGACAACTAGAGATCAACGGAATGATACTTTGGAATGGAATAACAACATAACATGATAAACAAACGAACATAGGTCGGGAACGAAAAGTAGAAATCAAAGAAACGATACCTTGGAATGGTATGTCGGAATGAGCTTTGAGAAGCTTTGAGGAGGTCCCTGACATAACCTATTAATAAATAACAGGTTATTGGAACCTATTACCAACCCAGTGCGGTAAAGGTGGAACCTAATACCAAATGTAACTGTTTTGCCCATCTCTAGCTTTTGTTTATCATTCCTTTTTTTGCAAGGGGAATTGTAAGGGATCTGGTTATGTTCTTGAGGAAATTCTTTTGTGGTAACGTGGTTTCCCGATTGCAAATCACGTGAAGACAATTCCAGTGATCGGGAATCACCACACTTTAAACAATATTAGGAGAAGCTAGAACAACCACATTTTTCTAGGTATCTATTTTCATTGGCATATGGAGAAAACACCCAAGCTCTGTAGGTACATTTCGTTTGAATGAATTCATTTTCCAATTCTCAATGTAGCTCCTTTAATTTCCCAACACTAATAATTTTAAATTCACTACAGTGAACTATTACCAACACCGATCATGCTTCGTTTTCAATAACAACATCAGAACAATGATCAGTAAAACCATAATTTTAGCATGAAGTAGTTAGATCAAGACGACATAATTATTAGCGTAAAGATAAATTGCATTTTAGAGCAATAAACGTGAAATTTTCAATCTTATATATAAATTACTGAGCGTGGAGTGATCGAATCATGCCGAGACCGAAAGTGTACAGAGAGTACTTCCCATCGTGCATCGAGAGGTTCTTCGGAGGAGGGCGACCTCGAAGGATCAAAGCGAGGTGCTTCGTGCCGTACACAGAGGCAGAGGAGAACACGGATGCACTCCTGGGACCCACGCCAGGAGCGCCAAACATCGACCTGAACATGATGGTGGTCAAGGATAGGAATGAAGACGAGGATGGTAATATCGATACCTTAACACTTTCAGTGCGGATGACCGGTCATCCCTGCATACCTGCCATACGGACGACCGGTCGACTAGTCATTTCAACTCTCTTTGGGGGAGGGGGCCTGGTACCTCCCCTTTTTGATATATTCCATTTTTTGCTTTTTTTTCGTCTTCAGTATGAGTTCAACTGTCTAAAACATTGTTTCGTTTTTGATGCCGAACGAATTTTGAGTTCAAATTCACCAATATCGAATTTCAAGCTCGAAAAATTTTCAGTACGGCAGGGTTGCACGACTTTGGGACCCGCATTGAAGGTGTTAAACCACAAAGGCGTAATGTCCAAAAATGTCACTTTTGAGATAAATGGGTCAGTGACATTATAGGACCATACTATTTCACAAGGATACATGAATGTAGCTGTAAAAACTTTGAAAATGGCTCAAAAATGGAAAAAATGACAGGCTTCTATGTCCTCTCTCGAATAATCGTAAATGCCATTCGGTGCTTTGTCCCAATAAGATAGCTATAAAATTCAATCGTGTATGTGGAGCTTGGTCCGGACATAGCTCCTTTGTGCATAAGGTTTCTGTTACTTAGAGAAAAAAAACTGTTCTCCCTTTAAAAAATCAAGGGTTGGAATTGAGATAAATCAGAAAACCAAAACTGAATCCCAAATGATTGTTCACTGTAGGATATAGGCCTAATTTCCGTTCAGATTTCAGCCTATTAAATGCGAGCATTAATCGTTTCATTGAAATGAGTTTTGTGTAGCACTCAGTTGTACATTCTTTGCAACCAAAGATCAAAAATAACGATTTATTATTGATCTGACGTCACGCGCCCCTCCCGCCTGAACCCACCAGCTCACTGTGACGTCATAATAATTCGAAACTTCGAAAAATCACAGAAAAAGGTCTTCTCAAGCTAGAAGGTCGCGGTTGGATTAAAAATAACAATAAACAGTTTTTCCGAACCATGCGCATACCCTATATTCGTTCCGTGTCCGTGTGTATGTTTGTGTGTCTGTCATGAACTCCTTGTAACGGGCAAAACCATAGGAAGTTATTATCCGATTTCGATTAAATTTTCAGGGATTGAGCAGGTTGGTGTGTTGATAGTCCCTGTGAAAATTATTGCCTCAGGACTGATAGTAACCACTGCGCATGCGCAAACGTAAATTCCTTGTCTCAGCTATAACTTCTACATTTTCTACCCAGATTTGATGGAATTTCCAGAGATTGTGTGGGTTGGCGTATAGGTCCCCTTTGAGAGTAGAGCAAAGTACTTAAAGATTGATGTTTTGATTAGCTACTAGCATCGGATCGTGAAGAGGAAGCTATGTGCCACACCCATTCGGCAGACTTTTTTCCGTCTTAACCTATTTAAATTTCTCTCAACATGTTTCCTAAATCCTGAGAACATGGCTGCTGAATATGATCAGACTGCAATAAGCAACTGTGATTTTCAATTGAATTGTTTTATTATTGTAAAACATTATTCCAGTGATTTTTTAGTTGGACAAACTATGAAATACGTGAAGAATTCGTTAAAGAAAAGGATTTTTTAAAATAATATTTAATTTTACCAACTTTCTTTCTTTTAAAACCTGATTCCTGGAATTTATCTCAATATTGAAATTAATGAAGGTTCTGATGACATGCAGTATCTTGGCAATGTGGCTTTAAAGCAACATTTTTAAATTTGACGATTGCCATGGCCATAGGTAATGATTTTTTCAAAGCATTTTTCCCTTGTTTCTGGGCGTATTGGGCATCAATAAACACAATTATTGGAGCAATTGGTCGACCTGAAATTTTCTTGCCAAGATAAGTGTTAAGCTAGTAACCCTGTTCTTTAAAAGTGTAGTGGGATTTCTGTGTCTGTTACCCACCATAGGATTTCCTTCACTGACCTGTGAAAAGATAAGGGGAAGCAAGTCACCCATTTCATTGTCTTTACCTGTGGAAAAATTAATATCCGTGATAGGGGAGTCAATTTTAGTTTTAAACCAGGTGCAGGTTTGTTATAAACATTAGAAGGTCCAACTGTTTGGCCTGTTTTTGTTAATTATTTTCAATAATAAACCTTTGGAATCGACCAAGAAAAAAAAAATTTTAACACCCCCTCAAAATTTGATGGTTTACGTTTCAAGGTACGTAGAATCCAAAAATCGAATAAAACGCTGCAAATTATTACACAATGGTTTATTATTTTTCTATATAGATCACTTGTCTACAAAATCACCAACCATCCAATATGAAGAGAAGAAAAAAAATAATAAAAAAAATCAAAAAAAAAAATCAAAAAAAAAAAGAAAAAAAATCAAAATCACTAACCATCGATCGCATTTCGGTCAGCTCTAATTTGAACGGAGATTAGGCCTCTTTTGCGATTCACACTCGTGTTTTGATTTATATATATATATATATTTCAATATAAACCCTTAAATTTTCGTAGGGAGTGAACGGTTAGTCCTACAGAGCTCCGCGAGGTCTCAAAAAATTCTAAAAATTCTATAGAATCTTAAATTGAAGGAAAAACAATACCTTTATATCGGAATTTTTTGAGTTAGGGCGTTTTCAAAATTTCAAAATTGATTTTGGAACCCTTAGAAGTGACCTACATCAACCAAAAGCTTCGGGGCACAACTAGACCCCAAATGGAGCCTACAAACCAAATTTCATCAAAATCGGTCAATGCTAAGTGGCAAAAGTGCCGCGTACGGCGGACGGCGGACGGCGTACGGCGTAGGTACGGCGTACGGCGGACGGACGGCCAAATTTTTATTCGATTTTTGGATTCTACGTACCTTGAAACGTAAACCATCAAATTTTGAGGGGGTGTTAAATTTTTTTTTCTTGGTCGATTCCAAAGGTTCATTATCTAATAATATAAAACGCCAACCGTACGTACGTACGTACGTATGCACGGAGGGGTTGGGAGACGGGAGAAGTTGGGGGCGGGAGGAGACGGGAGGAGCTGGGGGCGGAGGAGTCGGTGGCGGGAGGAGCCGGAGGGAGTGGGTGGAGGAGAGAGTCGGAGGAATCGTTTTTGCCTACTTTTAGTAGGCTTTTCAGCTAGTTGAAAATAATAAACCAAAATTCGGCCGTCCGTCCGCCGTACGCGGCACTTTTGCCACTTAGCATTGACCGATTTTGATGAAATTTGGTATGTAGGCTCAAATTGGGGTCTAGTTGTGCCCCGAAGATTTTGGTTGATGTAGGTCACTTCTAAGGGTTCCAAAATCAATTTTGAAATTTTCAAAACGCCCTAACTCAAAAAATTTAGATATAAAGGTACTGTTTTTCCTTCAATTTAAGATTCTATAGAATTTTTAGAATTTTTTGAGACCACCCGGAGCTCTGTAGGACAAACCGTTCGCTCACTACGAGAATTTAAAGTTTGGACGTACGATAAATGAGAAACACGAGTGTGAATCGCAAAAGAGGCCTAATCTCCGTTCAAATTAAAGCTGACCGAAATGCGATCGATATTTTTCTTCATGTTGGATGGTTGGTGGCTTTGCAGACGAGTGATCTATATAGAAAAATAAAAATGATAAACCATTGTGTAATAATTTGCAGCGTTTTTTATTTGTGTTGAATAGATAGAAAATAGGATACAAAATAAACCATCCAAAAATTATATTTCAACATTTATAATGATTACCAAGAGGTTATCATTATTTTTCCCATCGTCAGTATTGGCCGGTACGTCACTACGAAGTCGCACCTTCGCGACCGATCGTCACGCCATGACTCAAGAAAGCGTTGGCAGATAAAATTTGAGAAATAATGTGAACACTTGTCGAAAAATCAACGTTCTAAAATGTTTTTGGTGGAAACAAATTGCGTAAAAATTATGATATGATCTGACTGTAGAACCGTAGGTCTGCCGTCCGTAGTTTTTTTTCAACTCTGATTTTGAGAAAATTAGGTAACTATGAGTACCTGACAAATGAGCCAGGTAACACCATTACACCATTCTTGAGCTCAGTATTTTCCTTCTCACTCTTATAGACTTCGGTCAGTAACTGTTCTAGCATTGCCAGCAGGGCCTGATAATGCGGTTCATTGTTTGCCTTATCAGCTCAACCTGACCGTAAGCAAAGGTCACACTTCCAAACTCCTTGTTCTGTGAAGCTCTCCTTCGTCCACTTGTCGGTCGTGACGAGAAGCAGGATGAAAATTTTGTTTACAAACTGAGCGAAGTACATTGTCACACATTCATTGCATTTGCCGTACTCCATGTAGAACGAGTCGAACAAGACTTCATTTCTTCTGAAAATGGCTCCTGGAAAAAAGTGAGCTCAGTTTCTGAAGATTTCCGAAAGCTTTTCCTGTCAATATGATCGCACTTCAACCATTTATTAGGTGCCTGTAACTACCTAAAAGACATAATATGTCTTTATGTATAATATAATGTTTATATATTATATAAACTTATTTTTCCGAGGGTTTATTTTTTTATCCCATTTTTTACAAATCCGATCAAAAAGAAGAAATTATCCTGCAAATTATCACAAAATGGTTAACTATTTTATTTTATCACAGATCACCCGTATGCATAAAATACAGGTTTTCCATTGAAACTACCAACCAGCACAACATCGATAGTTATATGAGCACAACTGAGTACAACTCGAAGATCTATTCGAAGAAACGAACAACAATCGCATCCAATCAGCTGAAATAAACGGAGATTAGGCCTTTTTTGGGCACTGATCCTCTTAAGATTCACACTCGTGTTTTTGATTGATTGTTAGTTCGCCCCTTACATCCTCATAGGGAGCGAATGGTTGGTCCTACAGAGCTCTGGTCGGTCTCATTGAATTCTGAAAATTCAACTCAATTTTGGAATGGTGAAAAAACAATACTTTCAGACCAAAGGTTTTCGATTTAGGGCGTTTTGAAAATTACAACCTTTACAAGTGACCTACATCAATCAAAAGCTTCGGGGCACAATTAGACCCAAAATGGAGCCCATATTCCAAATTTCATCATAATCGGTCCATAGGAACCAACATAAAACCAGAGGTTTTCGAGTTAGATCGTTTTGAAAATTACAACCCTTTGAATATTTCGCCCCTTAGAAGTGATTAACATTGACCAAATGCTCCGCGGCATAACTAGCCCCCTGAAGCGGACCCTAAGACCAAAAAGTTCCTAACAGCAAAACCTTGTTATCCCAAAGTCGTGGGTGCTTGAAATTGATTCGATTCTAGGTTGAAACCTCAAATTCTAGGAAACCTCAAGTGTGTGACATGAATTTTAATCTGAATAAACGAGAAAAGATCAAATTACATCAGCCGAAATTAGGCTCACTTCTGTCAAACATTCATGAGCGATTCACATTCATGTTTTTTAACTCATTGACCAACTTTGCGCGATAACTTTGTACAACCTTCTAAGTCGAGAGGATTATGTCTCTACGAGCCTGGCTGGCACTCGTGCTTCCGATAAATTAACTATAAACGTGAATTTAGGTAAATTTTCTTCATCGTCTGGGTGGCACCATTCGTTTCTAAAACTTTATCACCATCTTAAATAGGTCAAAAAACGTCATGGACATTCACTAATTAAGTAATTAATTATTCTCATTGGGTGAACGGTTGGTCCCACAAAGCTCTAAGGGATGTCGAAAAATTGTTAAAAATCGTCGCTATTTCAAATTACCGAAATACCAGTGTAATGATAGACTGATAATAACCAGAAGCTTAGGGGCTCAACCTGACCCCACATGGAGTCGATATACCAATTTCATCAAATCGCACCACGGGAAAATGGCGTATGGGGGCGGCCGACGGACGGAAATTTTTTTCTTTCGATTTATAGTTTATACGCACCATGAAACGTAAACCATAAAATTTTGAAGAGGATTACAATTTTTTTCTCACTCGATTCCAAATCTTCGTTATTGGAATAAAGTTATTATTAGACATTAACAAAGAGATTTGGTAACTATTTGGCAGATTTTGAACAGAATTGGCTTAAGATATTAAACAAAATATCCTTCAGTTTCATATTCTTCAGGTTAAGTTCGACGGTTGTAATACCATCATTTTAGTTCTGCAATAAAAAATATCTTGACTTGACTTGACTTCATTCCACGTTGATGAAGGCAGTAAGTCAGCCAAAAATCTTGGTGGAACAGATCGATTAATCTATTTGACAGCAATCCTAATTACTTCAGCTTCACGTTACTGAGAATTTTCGTCTTGTGTGAAGGTTCGATGCCACACCAGGATGAAACTTGCTCTCAAAGGATGGACTGCGGCTGCAAATGTCGGTGTAGCGACAACAGCAGTTCAGCTTACAGTTCATCTTCAGGAACGTCCTCGAGTTCGGACTACAGAAGCACGAATCGCAGCAAATCCGTCAAGGGCCGACCCAAGATTTTAGTGCTGGAAGACGACGGGAGGTACAGGGAAATCCACGACGAGTACGTCGGAGTTCACAAAGTTCCGGAGAATAACTTGCTTAGGAAATCTCACAGTCTGAAGAGCGCCAAATTGGTGATGAAGGACGCCAAAGTGGACGTGATTTGCCCATCGATGCCGTCGCCTGATTCGTCAACTCCAGCAGCCTCGGAAGTAAGCGTGATTTTTTTCCCGAGCCTACCAAGGTAGATTGAAAAGAAATTTGTACCCTTTAGGCCTTTCTGAACTTTTTGGTTTATTATTTTCAATAATGAACTATAGGAATTGACCTAGAAACATTTTTTTACCCCCCCCCACCCCCTATAAAAATTTGTTGGTTAACGTTTCAAGGTACGAAAAATCCAAAAATCTAATAAAAAATCTTCCGTCCGTCCGCCGTATACGGCACTTTCCTTAGTTTCCATGGACCGATTTTGATTAAATTTAGTATATGGGCTCGATTTGGTGTCGAGTTATGCCCCGAAGCTTTTGGTTGATGTAGGTCACTTCTAAGGGGTGAAAATTAAGGATTGACGTTATCAAAAGTGCCCTAGCTCGAAAACACTCGAAATAAAGTTATTGTTTTTTCACCAATTTAAGATAGTACCTATTCAATTTTTAGAATTTTTTGAGACCACGCGGAGCTCCCTGTTTCTTCGAACTGAATGTAAAGCATTTAATTCTTCCAAATAAACTTGCTATCTTACTCCTGCTGTAGTCATTTTGTAGTTATATGTGAAGAAGTTAAGACCCAGTTTTCATTCGTCTTTCATTTTACTAAGGCGAGCGCTTGCAGCGCTGCAGTCATACATACAGTTCTTTGAATATAAGCTTGAAAAAGGGGCCACAGTTTGCCCTGAAAACGCTCGCCTTAGTAAAATGAAAGACGTATTTCTCCACATATAGCTACAAATAAACTTGATTGTGAAGTAGGTATATGGTAGGCAGGTAGTATCTACGGTTGGTAGATGGTGACAATGGCAACGCCGTGTTCTTTGCAGACGAGTGATCCATATAGAAAAATAATAAACCTTTGTGTAATAATTTGCAGCGTCTTGGTTTTGTGTCTGTCTGCATGTCGTGAAATCTTTGTACGGGCAAAACTATACGAAGTTATCGTCCGATTTCAATGGAATTTTCAGGGATTATGCGGGTTGGAGTGAAGATGGTCCCTTATGAGAGTAATGCATGGTACTTGAGATTGATGATTTGAGATTAGCTATTATGCATCGATTTATAAATACAATCGAGTTATGATACGTGGAAGAAAGTCTCTTGCTTCCGAGTCTTCCAAGGTTTCTACCATTGTTTTCACTTTTCAAGGTTGAAAAAGAGTCTTCCAAAATCAAAATCTTGCCTTCCTAAACTAGGTACCATGTCTGTTTATCTCTCATGAAATCCTGGTAGCGGGCGAAACTATACAACGTTATTGAGTGATTTGGATAGAAGCTTCCGCGCATGCTGAAACGTAAATTAGGAGCGGTGACTTCTACGTTTTCTTCTCTAATCGATGGAATGTTCAATGGTTAAGCGGGTGGATGGTTTCCTACGAGGTTTGTGCAAGGGACTTGGAGATTGATGTTTTGAGATTAGCTACAATCCATCAGAATTTCTTTTTCTCATCCATAAAATATTCAACAACACGGTAAATTTTTGTAAAAATTCGGCAGGCAAAGGTTTATTATTTCTCTGTACAGATCACTCGCCTGCAAAGATCACCGCTTTGCCATTGTCACTATTTTTACTTACAAACCATATTTTAGCTTCACAATCAAGTTTATTCGGAAGAATTAAACGCTTCACGCTCAATGTGAAGAAATAAGGAGTTTCGAGTGCCTTCATTAGGAAATTTGAATACTGGAAGCTAAGGAAGCCAAACTGAGTACATCTCAAAGAAACGGAAGAAAATTTCAACGGAGATTAGGCCTCTTTTGCGATTCACAATCGTGTTTCTGATTTATCGTAATACCAACCCTCAACATTTCATAGGGAGTGAATGGTTGGTCTTAACGAGCTCTGGGTGGTCTCATTCGATTCTAAAAATGTAATACTATTTCAAATTGAATGAAAAACAATACCTTGATATCCTTTTTTTTTTGAGGTGACCTACATCAAGCAAAAGCTTCGGGCACAACTAGACCCCAAAATATATACCTACCATTTACCACATATACCACATTTTATCAAAATCTGTCCATGGGAACTAAGAAAAGTGCAGCGTACGGTGGAAAGTGTCGTCTACGTATACCCTGAAACGCAAACCAACAAATTTTGAAGGGTTAAAAAAAATTCTTGGTCGATTCCAAAGGTTTATATTTGATAATAATAAACCAAAAGCATAAGACTCCATTCTAAATACCTACTCTTCCAACCAACTTGGAGGTCAGGTTGAAAATCAGCGTGATCTCCATTGATATTGCCACGAAGAGTATGTTTTAAGGGAAATCATTTTCCGGTATAGCTGAATGCGAAGGGGTAGGGAAAGCAGGTCATGTTCGTAATTAATTTATATTTTCACTAATGAACCCATACAACCATACATCTCGCTCTCAGCTCATGCGAACATGAGCAACACCTTTGTGTGCATTCCACACTGAGGAATGCGTAAAGGGATGGATAAAACGGGCTAGATTTTCTCAAATGTAATCAATATTGGTTTGATTTGGAGCCGTTGAGAGTTGTTCTCAGGATTGGTCGATGATAGTATTGAGGGAATATTTTTTGACCTCTTTGAACAAGAGGAGACCCTAACAGTCGTCATCGACCAACCCCGAGAACACAATCAATATTAATTAGTATAATTATATTATGAGAAATGTAGGGAGAGAGTGTAGTACAATTGGAGACATAACTTTACATAACAAGTATCTTATACAAAATCACTGAAAGACGCATGTCCCATCAGGCAGTCGAACATCACCTTCCACATTGCACGATCTCCTACAGTAACACGAAGAGTGTAACTAACAGAGCCACACTATTACATTATTCGCATCGACTGACACATTTTACAAAACTCAGAGAAAACGGGTTACGACCGTCACTTAAAACAACCTTCTATACCAGTCGTAACTTCTAGTTCTCGTAAAGGGTGGATAATGAGATGTCCAGAGAATAATTCATCATCAGGGAGACCCTGATCTGAAAATTTCGAATTCGCTAACTTTAATATGGAAAAATAATAATTTCTCTGACCCTGTAGCTTCCAAATATAATCATTTGAGCACATAAGAATTGTACCAATCAATTGGGTACGTAATTAGAATAATTGCGTTATCAGCCAAAAAATTCAAAAAAAAAAAAATACATCAATATTGAAAAAAAGCAAGCCCCCTGGACCCCCGGACTGCTTAGAGCCTTCGGCTAAAATTCAAAAAACATGCAATATGTTTTGTATGTTTGCTGCTTCCTTTTACTAGGAATTTGTTGCCTGTTGTTTTAATTTAGCTCTTTATGGGGTGCTTTTCTAATTTCTCGTCACTTCATTCACCTTTTGATGTCCCAAAAGTATTCATATTATTAAGACATCGAAATCATCTATATAATCAACATAATCAAAATCAACAACATCAATATAATCGAAGTTGGTTTTACCGCGAATGTTGTTTACAGTTCTTTTAAATCAGAGGTATATTTCAGCTTCGTCCATATTTACAGCTGTTTTGGCAGCATGTAATTTACGTATAAATTGACAGCTTTTCAACGAGTGGCGATCGAGTTTTGTGGGATGAAAACTAACGGCGATACATTTCCCCAGAAACGGATCGGTTGTAAGTGAAAATCATTCCTAGGTAAGTCCCACGCTACTTTCGTTCCCCGGTTTCGTCACGTTTTTGCCCAGTTAGATGATGGCTGAAGCATGTTCCATGCTCGACGCTTTACGCTGATACATTGTGACATGAATCTGCCTCATTACACTGAGTAGGTATTTACAGCACCTCTACAATCACAATATTACCATGCAAGCCATCAAGAAGAAATATACGATTTCACCTCACAACCACTTCCGGCTACCTTAATCGATACTAAAAAACAAACAGTTTTAAAAAACGTCTGCCATGTGGGTGTGTCACATAGCTTCCTCGTATCCATAACTACATTGTATAAAAGATCCGATGCATTGTTGGAAAATGTAGAAGGAATTAGGTAGAAGGTATTCAAGGCTGGTACAAGGATTTCACGTTTGCGCATGCGCACAAAACAAATTCAATTTGGGGCCCACAATTTTCATAGGGGACTATCTACACGCCAACTCGCACAATTCCTGAAAATTTTATCGAAATTAGATAGAAAATGTCGAAGTTATGGCTGTGGAAAGGATTTCATGACAGACAGACTGACAAACACGGAACCAAAATTGTTCAGGAAGATCTGAAACGTGAAACGCGAGTGGAAATGTTAATTTTGTAGAACATTTTTTTTCAACCTTGAACAGTGAAAACAAAGCTTCCTCTATCCTGGTAGACTTCAAAGCAAAATAATGAAGAATGTTCGAAGAAAAATTCATGTCGAAACCTCGGAAAATGTTAGGGAAATGTTACTCAGTTGGTTTTCTACCTACAAAAATCGTTATCATCTCGTTGGAAAGCTTCCGATTTATGCTGAAATTTTTTGCTGTCTATTCGCCCATGAAAATAAAGGATAATATCCTTTTTTGATCATATTATGATCGCCCTTATCAAACATTCGAAATGCCTATTGGCGGAAATCAGCAAATATAATTACGCTGAAGGCGTGATGACAAAATGTTCATGTTTTTTTCTTTTACTCCGAGCAGGAAAACTTATTTTCGTGCAGTAGGTCAGAAACATGCGTGCTTAATAATTAAAGAGGAAATTATTTCCTCTCTTATCCATTGATTCCAAATCAATGACTTGAACCTCCTTACCATTACAAATCTTCCATCATGTTTTCTTCATTGAACATGTTTTGTAGGCGTAGTTTCACTTCGGACAATGAACCAAACATATTATGTATTACTACTTGGATACCTATTTACATCCCTTTCTGGCCCTAGATTGAGATCTAAAAACCTACCTACTGATGATTTTCATCGTTTTCACCTTTAGAAAGTAGTGAACACCATAAGCCTCGCTTTTCCGGAGCTCTTACTGCATTCTTTTGGGTATACAGGGTGTGTACACTTTCGATGGGCATAACTTCAGGGTTCGATTCTACAAGGTATTTCCAACAAAAAATGTCTATTAGCAATTTTCTTTTAACCCACTCAAAATTCCTTTTTTTTCACTTTAAAGTTTTTCTTCGCGTTTTCGACCTTACGGCACTGATATGGTCATAACTCCCTTATTTCTCCTGAAAATTCAAATCTGACTAACCGTTAGAAAGAGCGTTAAATTCCTAAGCTGCCTAGTGCAAAATCAAGATATTTCAGCAATAAAATAGTTTAAAAAAATCAACTCAAAAAGCCAACTCTAAAAAATTTTTGAAACTTGACTTTCTTCGACCAAAGTTTTCACTCTAAATCCCTGCCCATTTCGATGAGCACTCTTCGGATAAAACATGCTCGAATTGTCAGCTTTT
The DNA here is from genome assembly GCA_009739505.2 of Apolygus lucorum. NCBI lineage: Eukaryota > Metazoa > Arthropoda > Insecta > Hemiptera > Miridae > Apolygus > Apolygus lucorum. Next base: position 45,653,888 of record CM019177.2, on the reverse strand, counting down.
CAACGGTCTATCAATTTTTCTTTTTAACATTCAAATTGGAAGAGTAAATTAAGTTTGAATGCCAGAAAACGTGTGTTTCACAAGCAAATCCAGTGTTTTAAGCTAGAAAGTGGATTTTTCGAAGAAAACCTTCGTTTTTCGTACATAAAATAAGCATTATTCGTAGATATAGTCGTGAGCATAAAGTAACACCTTTGAAATCAACAAAAACACTGAATTTCTAGCTGATTGAAGTTTTTGTTGATTTCAAAGGTGTTACTTTATGCTCACGACTATATCTACGAATAATGCTTATTTTATGTACGAAAAACGAAGGTTTTCTTCGGAAAATCCACTTTTTAGCAGTCGGAATCATTCGGAAGTATCACCATTGGATTCAGCGTAAAAAATTACATAGGAAATGATACCAAAATCGTCAAGCCATCTTGAGGTCGAGGGGGACCATAAACCGGCTTGAAACACTGGATTTGCTTGTAAAACACACGTTTTCTGGCATTCAAACTTAATTTACTCTTCCAATTTGAGTGTTAAAAAGAAAAATTGATAGACCGTTGAAAAGCTGACAATTCGAGCATGTTTTATCCGAAGAGCGCCCATCAAAATGAGCAGGGATTTAGAGTGAAAACTTTGGTCGAAGAAAGTCAAGTTTCAAAAATTTTTAGCGTTGGCTTTTTGAGTTGATTTTTTAAAACTATTTTATTGCTGAAATATCTTGATTTTGCATTAGGCAGCTTAGGAATTTAACGCTCTTTCTAACGGTTAGTCAGATTTGAATTTTCAGGAGAAATAAGGGAGTTATGACCATATCAGTGCCGTAAGGTCGAAAACGCGAAGAAAAACTTTAAAGTGGAAAAAAAAGGAATTTTGGGTGGGTTAAAAGAAAATTGCTAGGAGACATTTTTTGTTGGAAATACCTTGTAAAATCGAACCCTGAAGTTATGCCCATCCAAAGTGTAGACACCCTGTATAATAGGGGTATTCATGGTCTGGGAGATTCGACGTAGAATCTTCGATTTGGGAGTCAGTGCGCATGCGCACCGGCTAATACGACGATTCGATTTAAGACGGGTTAAAGGTGTCGTAAATCGAGATTCAACGTCGAATTACAAAATGTGATCCTAGCGCTAGCGGCAGTTTTGCGAAACAGCTATCATAACATCAACAAACACATCTTCTCGTCCTTTCATTTTGAGTATTTCTATCAACACCTTTTTTGTTTTTTATTCCGTTTTCCGTCCGTTTATTTCGTTTTTATTCTGTTAGAAGTGGGTTTTTTTTGCTCAATTAAAATGTAACGAGTGGAGCTGAGCCACCCAAGTGGCTAAGGAAAAACGCAACCATCTGATGGTCTGCTGGAAAAGTGTAAATGTTGCTTGCTGGCATTAAAGCGAGCATAGCATTTACCCTTCTAGCATCGAACATGTTTCAGCCATGAGTTAAGGACCAAAATGCGTTCAAAATTGTGTGACGGAAGTAGCAAGGGTTTCCAAGACAAGACTCCTCGTCGGTAGGTACCTATTCAGAAGTCTGAAGCATGATCCTTTTTTAATTCTAGTCGTAGATTTTTTTGTTCGTATACTAGGAACTTCCTAATAGAATTTATTAGGAACCTCTGGGGTATCATCATTTTTCAACTAAAAGGAAATTAATGAACATGCGATTCTTTTGGCACTGATTTGGTTATCGTCTGATGCCGCAAGGAGCCCTACGCACAATTCGATTTTCGACGATTTGACTAATTTAGAGTAGGTATGTACTTTGTTTCTACCTTAGTAGTAATTACGAGTAGCTTCTTACATAATTTGAAAGGCTCTACACGGTTGTTTGACCAGGCTTTAGGAACCTTCCCCCTAATTTCCAACTTAATTGTTTTTAAAACTGAAAGACAATTCTATTTCGACATATTGGAACCTACACTTTCGTAAATACAATATTTCAAATGCTCCCAATTGTAATTAAAATTTCCCAATTTTTACGAGACAAACCTTTTTCAAAAACCTTGTATGTCCCTGATTTCCCCAACATTTCAGTTGGAGTGACCCACTAAATCCTGGTTTCTTCCTTTATTGCGGAAATAAAATAAGAAACTTATGTCGGTGGGGATATGAACCCGTTACATTTAATTGAAATTCGATATTTAAGATGATCAAATTGACATACTTCTCAGGTTTCCACAGATTTGTTAAAGCTATTAAGCTCCAAAACTTAGTTCTACTCTTCTTTTCTATAGTAGCTACTTACAGGTACTTACTGAATAACGCCCGAGAAATTTTACAAATTGGTGAAATTATGTGGAAGGTTGAGGATGAGAGGGGACCTTTTGGTGAAATGTAGACAACGATCGACCAGAACAGAGTGTAAGTGTGGAGTGTGAGTAGTGAAGAACAGGAACTGTCGGTAAAAAGGGAAAGAAAGATAATTTTGGAGAATTTGAAGAGACCTACCTACCGTTAAGGAAACGTGTTAGCTGATAGGTCGCTGGATGTTTTCCGAATTCTTCCACTTCTGGGTTTTGGAAAACGTTTGATGACGGGTCATGGATAAGAGAAAGGGTTCATCGAAAATTCCAACAATTTGACTTTTTTTATTTTTCGAAATAACCAAACTGAGTGAAATAATGATGAAAGCGAAGTGGCAGCGGCAGACGACGGGAGAACACAAAAGAATCGATTGGACTTCGTGATCAATCACTTGTCACTTTACCTGAAGAGCGCAGCACTTGATGGACAGATTCACCGAGACCGCTTAATCCAATCAGTAACGGGAATTTCAAAGTATCAATTTTACTTCACATCTTGTGGACCCATCAATAGCTGACAAGGAATGCATTTTTCAGGTTTTCACGTGGGATGAATGTGCGAATATAGCGATCAACCAGGAACGACCCGAAGGTTCCAAGAGAGGAGTCGTGTTGGGCTACGTCATGTTCGATCCAGACTCCGACGAAAAGAAACTGTACGTCACGACGACAGACGGCAGGAAAATCACTCCAGCGACCCACTCGGGCAATCGCTATTGACTTCCGCGTGATTGTGAATTAATCTGTTTCTGATTCCAAAAATGTATAATTTTGTCCAATAGTAAAGAACTAGTGCAGTGCCAACGAAATTTCCTTCAGCCACCGATAACCACCAGTTGTTGTTTTCAAACTAAACGTTGAGTTTTAATAATGTCAAGTTGGATTCAGGTGGGTTGCATCCATAAGGCCACTCAGGGTCTAGCCCTAGCAAAACCTAATATTCAGGTGGGTTGCACTTATACAGAGTGTCTACACTTAAGATGAGCTTCAGGGTTAAATTCTACACAATATTTCCAACAAAAAATGTCTTATAGCAATTTTTTCTTAACCCACTCAAAATGCCTTTTTTTCACTTCAAAGTTTTTTTTCGCATTTTCGACCTTACGTCATAAAAATTGTGATAACTCCTGTTATTTACCAAGTAAATTCAAATGTAAGGATATTGTTGGAAAGAGCGTTAAATTTTCAAGCTACCTGATGTAAAACCAAAATCTTTCAGCAATAAAGCATTTCTGCAAAATCAAGTTAAAAAGCAAATTATAAATTTTTTCCCGAAATTTTATTTTTGCTTATTGAAGTTTTTACTTTAAACGCCTGCCGATTTTGATAGACGCTCTTCGGAAAAAAACATGCCCAAAATATCAGCTTTCTAACAGTCTATCAATTTTTCTTTCTAAAATTGAAATTAGAAAAGTAAATCAAGTTTGCATGCAGGAAAACGTGTGTTTTACCAGAAAATCGAGTGTTTTACGCGGTGTAGTCTCCCTCAATCTTGACGAGTTTGGTATCATTAAATGATACCAAATGATATTAAATTTTTATGATATTAAAACCATTAATGATATTAAATTTTCCTACGTAATTTTTTTAATACTCACTACCATATCTACGATTAATGCGTATTTTATGTACGAATACCAAGGTTTTTTTTCGAAAAATCCACTTTATAATACTTAGTTAGCATTATTCGAAAATATCATCATTGGATTTAGCGTAAGAAATTTCGTAGGAAATGATTGAGGGAGACTATACACCGCGGTAAAACACTCGATTTTCTTGTAAAACACGCGTTTTCTTGCATTCAAACTTGATTTACTCTTCCAATTTCAATTTTAAAAAGAAAAATTGATAGACCGTTAGAAATCTGACATTATGGGCATGTACTTTCTGAAAACTTCGATACGAAAAAATCAAATTTCGGGAAAAAATGTATAATTTGCTTTTTAACTGGATTTTACAGAACTGTTTCATTGCTAAAATATTTTGGTTTTACACTAAGTAGCTTGGAAATTTAACGCTCTTTCCAACGATATCCTTACATTTGATTTTACTTGGTAAATAACAGGAGTTATTAAAAATTTTATGACGTAAGGTCGAAAACGCGAAAAAAAGGCATTTTGAGTGGTTTAAGAAAAAGATTGCTATGAGAAATTTTTTGTTGGAAATATTGTGTAGAATCGAACTCCGAAGTTATGCCCATCTTGAGTGTAGACACCCTGTATAGTCATAACTCCCTTATTTCTCATGCAAATTCAAATGTCACTACACCGTTGGAAAGATCGTTAAATTCCCAAGCTACCTAGTGCATAACGCATGACTTTCAGCAATAAAAATAGTTTCAAAAAATCAAGTCGAAGAGCAAACTTAAAATTTTTTTCGAAACTTGACTTTTTTTACTGAAGTTTTCACTCTAAATCCCTGCCCGTTTCGATGGGCGCTCTTCGGAAAAATCATGCTCAAATTGTCAGCTCTTCAACAGTTTATCAAGTTTAAAAAAATCATTCAAATTGGAAGAGTAAATCGAGTTTGAATGCCAAAAAAACGCGCGTTTTACTAGAAGATCGAGTGTTTTATGCGGTTTAAGGTCTGTTATAAAGTGGCTTTTTCGAAGAAAATCTTCGTTTCTCGTACAAGAAATGCGTATTATTCGTCGATATGGTGGTGAGTATAAAGTAACACCTTTCTACTGAATAAAACATCAATCAGCTTGAAAGTTGATGTTTTTATTGATTAAAAATGTGTAACTTTATGCTCACTGCCATATTTACGAATAATACGTATTTTATGTACGAAAAACGAAGGGTTTCTTGGAAAAATCCACTTTATAGCAGTCAGAATTATTCGGAAATATCACCATAGGATTCTGCGTGAAAAATGACGTAATATGTCATTTTTCACGCAGAATCCTATGGTATTCATACTATGAAATGTCCTTTTTCAACACACGTTTTTTTTTGCATTCAAACTTGATTTACTCTTCCAATTTTAATTTTTTTTTTTTTTTTTTGTTAACTTGATAAACTGTTAGAAAGCTGACCATTTGAGCATGTTTTTTTCCGAATAGCTCCCATGGGAACGGGCAGGGATTCAGAGTGAAAACTTTGGTCAAAAAAGCTTTTTGACTTGATTTTTTGAAACATTTTATGTTGAAAAATTCTGGTTATGCGCTAGGTAGCTTGAGGGTTTAACGCTATTTCCAACGGCGTAGTGACATTTGAATTTGCATGATAAATACGGGAGTTAGGACCATAACAGTGCCGTAAAGTCGAAAATACGAAAAAAAACTTCTAAGTGAAAAAAAGGCATTTTGAGTGGGTAAAAAAAATTGCTGAGAGACATTTTTTGATAGATATATCTTGTAGAATCGAACCCTGAAGTAATGCCCATTTAAAGTGTAGACACCCTGTACAAGTATGTGTATACCTATTTACTTGTGTGAAAAACTGTTGTACACACAACTGTACTTCAGCAAACGTTCTAGGGAGTATTTTTCAACTGATCAGGAATGAGGCCTTCAGAAATAAAACTCCTCCTTTGTCGAGCTTTCAGTGAATTTATCACCTTCCTCAGGGCCTACAGAAACAAAAACAATATTCTCCCCCAACATTTACAACCTAATCGTCCTATGAGTGAAAAAGAACATAATTAGAATCTTAACAACAAATATATTTCACCGAAAGCTTGGCTTAAGAGGAGTTTTGTTCCTGAAGGCCCATTCCCGATCAGTTGACAAATAATTGTTTGTTGGGTCGATCATCATATTTGCTGTTCCAAAATAAATTTTTCAAAATTTTCCATCCTTAAAATTTCAAAAATTTCTGGAATTTCTTTGAAAATTCGTTTATTTACAGAGAAAAGAAACAATATAGAAGATGGTAGGAGAGGGTATTCACTTTGTGAACAACACCATGGAGACTATAAAATTTTCATGGAGGAGGATCATATTTTTCGCATTCAGTTTTTCAGGAGGTAATAAGAAGTAGGTAAATGTGATGGCAGGTGACGGAGTAGTAGAAATAAAAGTGGCTCTCGGGGGGAATAAGAGGGTAATTGGTGAGTGGCGGGTGGGGGGGGGGTGAGGTGATCTCACTTATTACAGTTTCTTGGGAGGAGTGGCCCACGAGGAGGAATTTGAAGCCCCGGGGCGGTCGGAGGCTGATTACCCGAGGAGTGACGGAAGAAAGGAAGACGGGAGGAATAATTCGGACGGAGAGGGGGAGGAAGGCGGAATCGGATGAAGGCGGCAAAGGCGAAAACCTTCACGTTTTCGGGGAGGTGGCTTCCACCCCCGGGGGCAGATTCCGGCTGGAGGAGGAGGGGTTGCCTGGAGGGGCTCAAGTCGTAGGGGGCTTCTCGAATAAATAAGAGACAGGTTAAATGAAGCGTTTGGGGTTGTCTGAATGGGGGAGGAGGAGGCAGCGGAAGGAGAGGTGGAGGTTGAGGTGGAGGTGGAGGAGGAGGAGGACTACGAAGCCTCGAGGCTCTCAAGTCCCACAACTTCTCGTTTTCCTCCACAGAAACGGCACTCACATTTAAAGGAATGTTTGGCGTGAATGAAATTCTTACCCCAAGAATGAATGAGCGAATTTTTGGTTTACATTTGTTTACTTAGAAAACCTAAAAAATTATTCTACTCGTCCTCCAGGACTCATAAAGTAGGACCCATGTGACTATCACTACATCCCTAGTCCCCAAAATACCAATTTCGATCTATTTTGCTTTACTATTATCAATATTAACCTTTGAAAACGACTGCCTACCATATTTTACCTTCACAATTAAGTTTATTTTGAAGAAATAATAAACGCTCCACACTCGATGCGAAATGAAGTCGGTCAAAAATAGGGAGTTCCGGGCTTTCATTGGGAAAGTTGATTACTGGTTGCTAAGGACGCAAAAATAAGCAAAACCCTTTAAATAAGCAATAAGCAAAGCTTATAAATAAGAGGTAATAAATAATATTAATAAATAAATAATAAATAAATTTAGAGGTTCAATCAGTCAATGTAAGTATTGGTGACCCCTTAATTATCGGTTTCTCCGTGTAGGCGTGGCGAGTAGGTAGGTACCCACTCACATTCAACAAGAAGCCCGACATCGTTGCCGTCAAGCCCGACCAGTCTTGCATTATCCTGGATGTCCAAGTTGTCAATGGCAGCTTGGACATGGAGCAGACTTGGCGGGCTAAGATAAGAAAGTATGATAGAAATGATTTACGGCAAGCAGTGTCGGAGCAAAAAGGAGTGGCACCCAACAACATCAGGGTGATGGCTGCAACCTTATCATGGCGCGGGGTGTGGTGCGGGAAAAGTGCCACGGAGTTGCGTGAGTTGGGCATCTCAGTAGGCGTACTCCGTGGTATCACCACCCGTGTCCTGCTCGGCTCATATTTGAACTGGTGGTCGTTTTATAGAGGCACTTCCCTTCATCCCTCTCTCCCACCCCCACCTTCTTCATCTTCCCTCATCCCTAAGGCCGGCGTCGGGTGAGTCCTGGGCGTCCTCCCCATTATTTTATTTATTTTTTATTTTATTTTTATGGCGTGCCCCCTCCGTCAAAAAAGACATTTTGTCTTTGAGGGGAGATTAAAAAAAAAAAAAAAAACGGCCATAACTTCTACATTTTCCATCCGATTTCAATGAAATTTTCTAGGATTGTCCAGATTAGCGTGTAGATGGTCTTATGAGGGTAGTGAAAGGTACTTAAGAGATTGGTGTTTTGACTACTATGCATCGGCTCATCTATACAATCGGGTTATGGATACGAGGAAGCTACGAGGCCGGCGTCGGGTGAGTCCTGGGCGTCCTCCCCATTATTTAATTATTTATTTATTTATTTTTATTTTATGGCGTGCCCCCTCCGTCAAAAAAGACATTTTGTCTTTAAGGGGAGTTAGAAAAAAAAAAAGAGAAATTTCTCAAACTTACTTGTTTCCTATTCTACTAAGGTGAGATCTACTTCGATAATCCTATGTCTAAAATTCATTGAATTTTCATTTTGGCAACTTCTTTGTACGATAGATACAATTGCATCGATCTGAAATTTGCAGAGTATCTACCTACCTAAGTACCTCATTTCACTCATTTTCTCAATAGATGTACCTCATAATAGAAGTACCTCATTTGATATGGAAAAAGTTTCGTTTGGTTTGGAAAGGTTTCACTTGACTTGGAAAAGGTTTCATTTGATTTGGAAAAGGTTTCATTTAACTTGAAAAAGGATTCATTTGACTTGGAAAAGGTTTCACTTGATTTGGAAAAGGTTTCATTTGACTTGGAAAAGGTTTCATTTGACTTGGGAAAGGTTTTATTTGATTTGGAAAAAGATTCATTTGACTTGGAAAAGGTTTCGTTTGGTTTGGAAAAGGTTTCACTTGACTTGGAAAAGGTTTCATTTGATTTGGAAAAGGTTTCATTTAACTTGAAAAAGGATTCATTTGACTTGGAAAAGGTTTCACTTGATTTGGAAAAGGTTTCATTTGACTTGGAAAAGGTTTCATTTGACTTGGGAAAGGTTTTATTTGATTTGGAAAAAGATTCATTTGACTTGGAAAAGGTTTCGTTTGGTTTGGAAAAGGTTTCACTTGACTTGGAAAAGGTTTCATTTGATTTGGAAAAGGTTTCATTTAACTTGAAAAAGGATTCATTTGACTTTGAAAAGGTTTCACTTGATTTGGAAAAGGTTTCATTTGACTTGGAAAAGGTTTCATTTGACTTGGGAAAGGTTTTATTTGATTTGGAAAAAGATTCATTTGACTTGGAAAAGGTTTCATTTGGCTTGGAAAAGGTTTCATTTGGTTTGGAAAAGGTATCATTTGACTTGGAAAAGGTTTCATTTGATTTGGAAAAGGTTTCATTTGACTTGGAAAAGGTTTCATTTGATTTGGAAAAGGTTTCATATGACTTGGAAAAGGTTTCATTTGGCTTGGAAATGCTATAATTATCAAATATCAATCAAATCGTGACAATGTTATGTTGTGCTCGAAATGAATACTGCCTCGCAGAGCCAATTCCTCTATTCTCAAATGATTTCCATGGTTGTTTTCTATTCGTCTCAGATCTGAGTAGTGAAAATCCTCAATTGAAACTCGAAGTATACAACTTCTGAGGGAGAATGATATAAAACCCAACATTCAATGATTCAGGGATCTTGAAATTCGGAGATTATAGACTGTGAAACTTTTTTTACGGATTTCAGTAAGGTGCGTCGGGGGAAGTGCTGAGTACAATTTGCAAAGTACAACTTTGGTAGACCCTGAGAAACTCATTTTTACAGCTAGATTTTTTTCCTTCATTTATTACACCCCTCGGACTATCCTCTAACCAGTTTTGTAGTTAGTTTAAGGGTTTTTTTTAGTTACAGTGGGTTTCTCGAGCAATACTATAATTTTTGTCCGTACTCCTCAGTTACCACGCCTAAATGGGGTAAGTGTAGAACATCCCTTCATTTCTCATGTCGTTAGAGTTACAAATGCAAAGAGGGAAGTGTGTGGAAGAGCTCGTTTCAGGCATTATTTTGTGCAAAGTTAAAATCAGACAGAAATTGATGAAGTTACACAGTTTTGAAAAGTTAAAAACGTAGTATAGAGAAACTCTCAAAAATCTTGCAAAATTCAAAATTTTGAATCTTTATTAAAAATTGTTTAAGTCATCAGTCTTATGAATAAGAACGTTTTTTAACGTCTTTCACTACAAATGGTTACCTTAACATTGCAAAAGTTTGCATAGGTAAAACTTCGAAATGAAAAAAGTCTACCACATAGCTTCCTCGTATCCAAAACCCGATTGTATAGATGATCCGATGTATACCCAGTAGCTTATCTCAAAACATCTATCTCTAAGTACCTTGCACTAACCTTTCAATTTGGGTGGAGGGGGGGGGGGTTGCATATTTTCATAGGGGACCATCTCCACCACAACTCGCTTAATTCCTGAACATTTCGTATGCGCAGTAGCTTTTATCAGTTGGGGACAATGATTTTCATAGGGGACCATCTCCGTAGCTAGACAAGAGTAAAAAGTTCCCAGTTACCTTAAAAGTGCCCAAGTTCACAACACGCGCAGATGAAAAATACACAGTATTATGTTTGAGTGTAGGCTCCATACTTCCTTTGGTCATCCATTTTGGGGGAAGTGCGGAACTCCACAGTTACCCATGTTTCTTACTCTGCACTTTCCCCATAGGAGGAAAAAACGAGGAAAGTGCAGAGGAGGTCTTTGCTTATTGCTTATTTAAAATGCAAAGCTTATCATTTGCTCTTTGCTTATTAAGACACGAATAATGAAAGCATGGTCAGCTAAAATTTGAACGGAGATTAGACCTATTTTGTGATTCACAGTCGTGTTTCCGATTTATCGTAAGACCAACCCTTATGTGCTCATTGGGAGAAAACGGTTGGTCCTACAGAGCTCTGGATGGTCTCATTCGATTGTAAAAATTCACCACTATTTTAAATTGAAGAGGAAAATACCTTAATATCGAAATTTCTTGAGCTAGGGTGTTTTGAAAATTTTAACCCTTACAAGTGACCTACATCAACCAAAAGCTTCGGCACAACTAGACCCAAAATGGAGCCCATATTCCAAATTGCATCATAATCGGTCCCTAGGAACTAAGAAAAGTCGATTTTCGGACTTTACTAAGTAGAATAAGGTAAGTCTTACCTTGAAACGTAAACAAAAAATTTTAAGGGGGGTTTAAAATTTGCTTTTCTTGGTCGATTCCAAAGGTTCATTATCTATATACATAAAACGCCAACCGTACGTACGTACGTACGTATGCACGGAGGGGTCGTGGGAGTGGGGAGACGGGAGGTGTTGGGGGCGGGAGGAGTCAGAGTAGTTGGGGCGGGAGGAGTCGGGGGCGGATGAGTCGGTGCGGGAGGAGTCAGAGTAGTTGGAGGCAGGAGGAGTCGGAGGATTTGGGGGCGGGAGGAGTCGGAGGGAGTGGGTGGAGGAGAGAGTCGGCGGAATCTTTTTTGCCTACTTTTAGTAGGCTTTTCAGCTAGTTGAAAATAATAAACCAAAATCTAATTCCAGTTTTGTAGCAAATACCACCAGTTCACTGACTACTCGAACTACAGCACAAGACGAGCTCGAAGGCAGGAAAGTATATCAATAACGGAGAATCGATTCACACAGGTTGAAAGGCAGAAAGCCATTCACATCAAAGCCGTAGCCTGATAGTGGCTTCAATGCTTTTTGGAATAGAAGTGCGGTTGTTCTGATTTCAAAAGGAGAGCGAGGGGGTTGAAAAACAGGAGTTGAAACTCTCCTCATCAACACTTGAAAAGGGAGAGAAGGCAGAGAAAATTTTAGACACGGTCGCCTTTTAAAGCCCTCTGATAAGAAAACCAGCGTGAATCGCCATTAATTCCCAGAAAGTTTCCCCTCTTCGCTCTGTACTGAATCCCACCTTCTTGCATCCCTTCTTGCTGCTCGGAGCCCGATAAAAGCGATACCTCCAACCGCCACCAGGTGAAGTATGGGGGTGTGGAGGAAGAAGATGTATTTATGCCTTTGGCTCCTCACTCTCTGCCATTCATTCATAGCCCGGGTTTTCCCTTCACTCCCGCTCCCTTCATCCCCCCAGTCCACGGAGAAGGTATTTATGCAGTGACATCCATACCCTTCTCTCTCCTATGAAAGGCTTGACGCTTCATTTACTGTAGGGCTATTTATCGCCGGTTTTGTTCTACTGGTCTTAAGACCCTCTCCATAGACCCTTCCTCTTCGTTCCCACAGGCAACCCTAATGATCCTAACGGGGGCGACGACATTCAGCCATTTTCAATTTAAGGTGAATCCAACCCCGCATTCATTACTCATTATTTATTCTACTTTTTAAATTTTTTTTAACTTTTTTTCAAATTCGATAATCACATGACGATGGCATTTATAAGAGACTCCAGAATGGCTTATTAAGGGTTTCACATTGGCGCAAGCGTAGTGGCTACTAACGATCCGATCACGATGAAATTGATGATGGTCCATCTAGGTCCATCTGGGTCATTTTTCCAGAAAGGGCGAATCGTTGTCCAGAGAAGATTCCGAATGCACATTTATAATTTGGGTGTCAAAAAAAAAAAAAAAAATTCTCCTTAAACTATAAACTTTTTTCTACTTCGGGCAATCAATAAAATATGCACTTATTCACGCTAAAATATAGAAGTTAAAGTTTAAACTGCTCAATGTCCAGTAATCTGCCATGTCCAGACCCCTAGGTAGTCAACTTTGCTTGAACAATGTGACTCACCTATGAAAGCAGCGGCCTGAATTTGTAGTGATTCTTTATTGCATATACCTGGACATAAAATAAATTTGCAGATTTTTTCAGAAGCAAATAAAGCGAGCAGGAGGATAAAATGTGCTTGTCCGGAGGTTTTTATCTTTAATCTGCCTTTTTTGTGTTTTCGTATTTTGGCAGCTTTTCATCGTTTCCCGCGGTTTTACTACCATTGTTAGAGGTGAGGTTAGTCGTTAGGTTATCAAAGAAAGCGGCGGGAAACGTATTCCTTCTGTGTGGAAGCGTGCGCAAGTGGAGTCAGTTGCGAAATTGTGGTGTCACAGTCACCGTCTGTCTTTCATCTGCCCTCTGTAAGAACGGCAAGAAATCAAAATTATTCTTTCTTTTTGGTCTCTAGTTCTTGTTTTTACAGAGCTGGTTCCAGCGATATAGTTACACTTCAGCAGAACAGCACCAGAACGCGGGAAAAGCTGAAAAACCTAAGTGCCACCCAGGAATTTTGTGTCTTTTTTTGTGTCTTTCATCTGCCGGTGATGGTGGCTTTTGGAGAGATGAAGGACTTTTTTCAAGTTGTTAGAATTTAATTTGAATTTTCCGTTGCAATTTAAGAACTACATTTTTCGACCTCAAAACTGTATTCAGCAACCGTAAAAATCCCCTGGTACCAAGTTTTGGCTCGAAAAACCGATAAATTGAGATTAATTGGTTACTTTCGGAGGTTTCTAGGTTGCTTTCAGAAAAACCGTGTTCCACATTGGTTTAACCTTTTCTACACCTGCGTCCCGCCCTGGTTATATTTTTTGGAATAACTCCCAGTTCTCGCTACTCATGGAGATGGGGATCCGAGTATTCTCCTTTACGCGGAAACCGCGCCAATAGGTTTCTTTCGATAGGTTTTCTTCTTTAATTGTTAATTAATTAATTAAGTGTCCCACTGTGTGTTCTTTCGTCGAAATTCAATCAGTATGGTGTGAGGTTAATCCCTGATTTTTGGCAGAACTTGAGTCGAACTTTATGTTTTCTGAAATCTTGGGATACCGATTGTACCTTTCCAGGAAAATGACCCATCTAGGTTTGTTCCATGCGAGGCGATTTCGGGTGCAGTGCAGGTGCGAGTGCTGGTTCGGGTTCTTGTGAGTTCATTGAAGAGTGGGGGAAGGTGTAGAGCGGGTGCAGAAATTTCTCAGTTCGTGTACTCATCGCTTGGAACACGAAAAGTGGAAATAAAGTTTTTTTTTTTCTCTTCCTGCCCACATCTTCCTACGTTCATTTTAAGTATCAAGTCGGTAACCTCCATCTAATTTCTCCCTTAATGGAGAACAAAATACTGCCTAGACATATCCATGATCTATTTTTTTTTCCCATCAAGGGAGAAATTTCGAATAATTGTCAGGTTCCCTTCTTCGAAACCAAATCCTGGCTACGAACTCTTTACTAGTGCTGGTGATGTGAGACCGCTCACATTCGACCCAGCTTGGCTAAATACCTGAAAAATGACACTCCATATTATGGCACATACCTATCTTCGATTTTAACATTTTCATGTCTTTGCTTTGGCACATAAACTGAAAAATCGTCACGAAAACTAAGCAAGTCTTGCTCATTTTGGATCATTGCTTGGCGAATTTAGACGGGTTGTTTTGGGCCGTATGGGCTAGCGAGTTTTTGGAGTGTTTCGGGCATTTTTGAAATTTTGCTTGTTTTGTTCAACTTCAAAGACAATGAAGTGAGCTTTCACGATTCAACACAATGAGTCTATTTTATTTATTGGTCGCGTGAGCAAGACTTGCTTAGTTTTCGTGACGATTTTTCAGTTTATGTGCCAAAGCAAAGACATTAAAATGTCAAAATACCTTAAATAATTCGCTAAAATGTACGTAGGTACTTGCTCAATTGGAAGCAAACGGCCCGGCATCAGAGTGGTAGAACTCCGAAGGTTGATCCCCTCCGCGATTTTCTTAGATACCCTAAACTGCTCTATAAATTGGACATGGTCGTATAATGAAACTGTTTTCAAATAATCTTCATTTTTATTACAAATTCGGTAGTAGACCACAACCGCAATTTCCTCTTCTATTCTGAGGATTTGTTCCAGTGGAAGGCTATTCTCATCGATCAATAATGAATAAATTAAATTATTCACATCTATTATTCTCGTTGAAAGTTCTACACTTTCGAAATAAAAAAAATAAAAAAAAATTGGAGAGAAAAAATCAGAACAACGCTTGGAACGAACAAACAACAACGATTTAGAACGAATAACTTCAATTTTGCGCCAAAAACAAAAATGGATGTTTATTTCTGCACCCGAACCCAAAGCTGCACCTCCTTTTCAGATAGTTCGGAATTTTCGTGAACTCGGTGCAGAAATTTCATGAACCCATCGGGCTTGGAACACGGTTCAGTGTACAGTCCGAGTAGAAAGTAAAAGTTAGGTTCATGAACTCGACCGCTTGGAACACATTTCACCTGCCCCCATCCCTGCGCGTGGCCACTGCGCGGATCTGGTTCACGAGTTCAGCTCGCTTGGAACAAACGTTTAGTTACCTGAAAATGTCATTCAATAGGGATAGATAGTACCTATCAGTCCTGTAGCCAGGATTTGGTTTGAGGAGGGGGTGGGGGGGCAAATTTGCTAGAAGTTGAACTCAAAGTCGTGGCCAAAAATAAATAAAATCATGATAATTACGTTCTAATCAGTATTTTATTACTGTTGATAATTATGATGATTTCACAAGTCTTTCATTAAATTACACTATTTATGAGTATTGTTACGACTCAGGTGTAGCTCTCTATTTTACGGAAGAACAACTCACTTGGTTGGAATACGAATTAAGAATGACGATTTATTTAGCAACGTAATTTTGATGTAAACACAATAGAAGTAGCTAGGATGTATCACTCGACAACCTGTGATCCCAACACCACTCCCCTACCTCTATGAAGGCTGTTGGATAGCTTGATGATAGGGTGCCAGCTTATCAGCGTGGACCACTCTTTTACGATGGTTTGGAGTCACGATACGAAAAATGACATCTGAAATTTTCTTGATGACTGTGCAGGGTCCTACCCAGGGGGACTGCAGCTTCGTTGTCACTCCAACCCTTCGTCGAGGCCAGTGGTACCATACCCTATCGCCTTCTTGGAATCGGGGTAGTTCTGAGCGCACATCGTAGCGTCGTTTTGTCCCACGAAATGCTTGTTGAACGTGCTGACGGGCAATTTCATGAGCCTCCTCCAAGTGTTCCCTGAGGCGCTGTCCGTATTGAGTTGAAGTCACAGGTTCAGGGACCGACCCTGTCTGCAAGTGTAAAGGGAGTGTCACTTCTCGTCCCAAAGCTAGACTAGCAGGCGAGAATCCTGTTGCTGAATGCTCAGAGGCTCGGTAGGCCAACAACACCCAAGGCAAACGTTCATCCCAGTCCTCCTGTTGGTCGTCCACCATCTTGGCCAACATCCCAACTAGAGTCCGGTTTAATCTCTCTACTTGACCATTACTTTGGGGGTGCATTGGGGTTGTTCTGGTCTTGTGGATGTTGAGGAGTTTACACATTTCCTGGAACACTTCCGATTCAAACATCCTTCCTTGATCCGAGTGTAACTCCCGAGGAACACCAAATCGAGCAACTACATTTTCCACCAAGCCCCTGGCTATAGTTTCTGCTCTCATATCTGGAACTGCATATGCCTCCGGCCACTTAGTGAATGCATCTGTGACTACTACTATATACTCGTTCCCTCCTTTAGTTCTATGTAACCGTCCCAGAATGTCGATGAAGAGACGCTCAAAGGGGACACCAGTGCTGTATGACTGTAGAGGCGATTTCTTCTTAGTCACAAATTTTCCTCGCCTTCCACATGTATCACATGAAGCACAAGCTAACTTTACATCTCTGGACATGCCTGGCCAATAGTACCTATTGCGAATGAGGTTCAACGTTCGTCTCCTTCCAAAATGCCCAAGCTTGTGGGCTTGTTCTAGCACACTCATTTTCGAACATTTTGGCACAAGTACTTGATTGGTGAATCGCTTTCCAGTAGCATCTTCCCAGCGCCGAATCAGAAGCCCATTCTCAATGGTCAAGGTGTCAAACATGGCCCACAGAGCTTTTGTTTCCTCTCCATGCCCAACTACTTCTTGCCATTCCGGTCGCTTCTTGTCAGACACCCAACGATACACTTGCCCGAGTATCACATCTTCTTTTTGTCCACGCACCCAATCCTCCTGAGGTGATTCCACACGAGTGAGGTTTGTTATTTCCTCCTTCTGAGGGAATCTATGTTCCTGTCTCAGACAGTATTTGCATTCATCCGGTGCACAAGGCCTCCGAGAGAGGCCATCTGCATTCAGATGCTTATGACCTGGCCGATGTTCAACATGAAAGTTGAAAGCTGCGACTCCTTCCAACCATCTAGCTAGCTGGCCATCCAGCTCCTTAAAGTTTCTGAGCCATTGTAGCGATGCATGGTCTGTCCGTACTACAAATGGGGCTCCACATTGCAGGCCAAAGGACTTGAAATGCTTCAGGGCTTCCACCAAACTGAATAGCTCCTTGCGGGTCGTGCAGTATCTTTTCTCTTCTTTCTTCAGACAACGACTGAAATAGCTCAAAACTTTTTCATGTCCGTCCTGAACCTGGGAGAGGACTGCTCCAATAGCTAGGTCACTAGCATCCGTATCTAGGATGAAAGGGGCGGTTGTATCCAAGTGTCCCAGTACAGGTGGCTGGGCAAGGGCTGCCTTCACTTCTTCAAACGCTTTTTGAGCTACATCATCCCACTCGAACTTTGGATGGTCTTGCAGTGCGTACAAAACGCTGGCTATTTTTGCAAAATTTGGTACAAATGTCCTATAATATGAGCAGAACCCAAGGAATGATCGGAGCTGTTTCTGAGTTTCCGGAACAGGCCAATTCACTACTTTCTCTACTTTTGCTGGATCAGTGGAAACGCCTTCTTTGGAGATAACATAACCAAGATAGGATGCTTCTCGACCAAAAAGTTGGCACTTTTTTGCATTCAATTTTATTCCAGCCTTGCGTAAAGTCTCAAAAACTTTCCTCAGCCACATCATGTGCTCCCGAAAGGTTTTTGTATCCACTAGCACATCATCTAAGTATACTTTCACCCTTCCCTGACGAATAGAGTCATGTAGCACCCGTCCCATTGCTCTCTGGAAAGTAGCTGGAGCATTTGTCAGTCCAAAAGGCATAACTTTGAATTGCCAGAGCCCCCAGGGGGTACAAAAGGCTGTTTTTTCCTTATCGCTACTGACCATGGGAATTTGCCAGTACCCACTCTGGAGATCTAGGGTCGAGAACCAGCTACTTCCTGACAGACCACATATTAGTTCATCAACTTTTGGCAGAGGATGGGAATCTTTTTTTGTGATTTCATTAAGTTGGCGATAATCAATACAAAACCGGGTGCTACCGTCTTTCTTTTTGACCAACACAATTGGGCTAGCCCATGGACTCTTCGAGGGCTCAATTATTCCATTTTGTTCCATCTCTGCCACTAGCTTATCAACCTCCCCAAGTCGTGCAGGAGGGATCCTTCTAGGAGCTTGGCGAATTGGGTGGTTAGTCCCAACATCTATGGCATGTGAGCACCCTTCTAATCGACCCATATCTGACAGATCCTTGGCAAAAATATCAGCAAATTCTACAATGAATCTCTTCACCTCATCCAGCTGCTGAGGCAACAATTCTTCCCCCAACCTCAGCTTTTTCATGTGGCCAGGAAGTCCTTCTTCACTCTCTGACATCATTGTACTGCAAGAACTTTCTGATTCTGTCTGCAGTGATTGAAACCCATCACGGGCTTCTTGCCCCTGTACTATGTAGCATCCTACATCAACTCCCCCTGTGGCTATCAGCCGTTTCCCTCCTGCTAATATTACCGAGTTGGCAGGGTCTACAATACACTTATTAAGTGCCAGAAAGTCTAGTCCCAAGATGCAATCCTCTTGAATATTAGCTATAAGACCTGTATGCCTCCTTAATTGTCCATCCCCCAGGTCAAATCTCAGTTCAGCTTCTCCCAATACAGGTACCTTGTCTCCTGACACAGCACGTAAGCAAATGGAACCTGCAGACCTCAAGTGAGCACCACAACGTCGCATTACGTCAGCATTCACAATTGTTCTCGATGCACCAGTATCAATTACTAAATTACAAGGCTCCCCATTTACCCTCCCTGCTAATGTCAAAGACATGAAGGAAGAAACCCTATAAGCAACATCATTATTTCTTATATTTTCATGAACGAGAGAAGGGGGCAAATTATAATAAAGCTCAGATAGGTCACTAGGTATGCATGAACGTGCTGTACTCACCATTGGGTTCCACATGGGTGCACCTGATGCTCCAGTCGGATTAGCACCCTTTAGGCCGACTGGTTGGCATTTCCCGACGCTTGTTGATTGGAATTGGCTCTTTGTTGTCTCCTACGCGTTGGACAATTTCTAAATACATGGTCTGGAGAATCACAATGCCAGCACAATCTCGGCCCAGATGGTTTAGTGACCTGGTAAAGCTGACCTGTTTTTTCTTCTAATTCCTCATCAACTGTAGCACATCTGACAGAGGTTGCCTTACCTGCCATCTGCATACGCAGTGTGAAAACTAGTGCATCTGTCAAGCCAGTTTTACTGCTAGCAGGCCATACATTTGTGACCCATTCCCGAAGTTTGGGATCTCGTAGACCTTTGAAGAAATAACTGGCAACTTCACCATCCCTTTTGGAATCCAGCCCAGCCTTCCGTGCCAGCTCCTTGACTTCCTGATGGTAAGTTACTATGTCTTCAGAGGGTAACTGTGATCTGTTTTGGAGCAACGCCAAACAGAGTTCAGGTTGATTGTGTATGCCATAACGATCTTCCAAGGCTGCAACTAGGTCGTCATATACGTACTGTGATGGCATCTCATTCAGTGTAGTTAGTGCTGGGCCAGAGAGAGCTGCGGCCAGCCCCATGGCTTTTTGCTGGTCTGACCATCCATTTGATAGGGAAATGGCCTCGAATTGCCTGATGTAGGCACGCCAGTCAGCACTTCCATCGAACACGCGTGGTTTCCAAACCCTCGATACCGGCTGTAGTTCAGTCTGTCGACTTGTAACTGGCTGACTAGTACCAGGTTGAATGCTTGGCGAAATGAGTCTCATCGCAGCAACCAGCTCCATTTTCAAATCCTCATGTAAGGCGTCACGAAGCTCCCTCATACATTCGTTTACCTGTTCACCTACTTCACTACCAATGATGTTTCGAATTTCAATATTGTTCAATAACTCACCACGAGGTTGTGGTACCCGTTGTTCTGACCATGGTTCTTGGTCACATTCACCTGGCCTTACTTCAATTCCATCTCCCAATGTCTCTTCACATGGTAGCAAAACATCTTCGTCAACTTCCTCCCCATCTGTTCGAAAGTGAACACCGGAGTGTGTGGACATCACGAAAAACCACCAGCTGTTACGACTCAGGTGTAGCTCTCTATTTTACGGAAGAACAACTCACTTGGTTGGAATACGAATTAAGAATGACGATTTATTTAGCAACGTAATTTTGATGTAAACACAATAGAAGTAGCTAGGATGTATCACTCGACAACCTGTGATCCCAACAGTATTATATCTTGAATGAGGCTTCACACCACCGAGATCACCCGACAAACCAAAATAAGTGCTACAACGAGAAGCATAGTTAGTTTAAGCCATTGGAATTCATCGAAATCCTCAGTCAGTAGTTAACATAAGGTGGTAATAAAAACATGCATTTTTTTTGTTTTCTATGGATGTACTGAAAATGAACACAACATGACACTGAAACATGGTAGTGGTATAAGAATTACCAATAACTGTTCAGAATTTCATTATCGGAACGTAATTTATTCAGTATTTTGAGCAAGAAATAGTGGCATCCCTCCCTTTACCATTATCCAGCATAACATTTCTAGCGGCACGAGAGCCTCGAATTTGAAGAGCATTTTAAAATTCATGATCTACGAACCCAACATGGGAATTCGAGTACTCCATGCTAGTATTGGTACTCTGGTGAAAGTGTGCGATTCGGAAGATTTCTGATTACTCTCATCCTACAGAGCTCCGCGTGGTCTCTAAAATTTCTAAAAAATTAATACTGTCTTACATTGGTGAGAAAACGATACCTTTATTTCAAGAGTTTTCGAGCTAGGGCACTCAATTTCAACCCTTAATTTTCAGTGATGAAAGTGACTGACATCAACCAAAAGCTTCGCGGCACAACTAGACTCCCAAAATGGAGCCCATATGCCAAATTTGAACCGAATCGGTCCAGGGTTGCTAAGAAATGTGCCGCGTATGGCGGACGGAAAATTTTTATTCAATTTTAGGATTCTACGTACCTTGAAACGTAAACGAAGAAATTTTGAGGGGGTGTTAACATTTTTCTTTCTTGGTCAATTCCAAAGGTTCTTTATTGAAAATAATAAACCCAAAAGAGGTGTCAGTCCAATGAAATGCGATACGGCAGAATTTCCTCTCGGATTAATTACATTTGACTTCTTATCTGTCAGACGACCCGTCAAAAATTTTTCTGTTGTTCGCACTGCAAGCAGAACAAAAATTTTCACCCCTTTTACTCGTTTTTTGAGGTCTATTCTCTACCCACCCTTTTCAAAGTTAAGGAAGCACAACATTGTTCTCAACGAGGGGAGTGTCATAATTTCTTCTTCCTTTTTGTTGAGGATAATTAACAAACTTTTCACTTCCCACCTCATGCTCCCTTAAACCCTCCTTCTGTTATAATTTGATATAAACAGTTAGCAAAGGCAATTATTTCGTGGTTCATTTATCTCACAACTTGTGGTTTTGAGTTCACGTGGGAGAATAATGCCCACCGTTATCGAATTCAAATCGCTCTTCGAAATTTAATTTGCAGCATGAGTAAATTAGCGAATTTTCATATAAATCGTTAAAGCTATGGTTGAGAAAATCGAAATATTAGCTATATGAGAGCATAGTCAGCCTTGTGGGGTTGGAACATAGCACGAATCGTGAAAATGAAACAATCAA
The DNA here is from genome assembly GCA_009739505.2 of Apolygus lucorum. Taxonomy (NCBI): domain Eukaryota; kingdom Metazoa; phylum Arthropoda; class Insecta; order Hemiptera; family Miridae; genus Apolygus; species Apolygus lucorum. The sequence goes on along the minus strand of CM019177.2, from coordinate 45,632,294 downwards.
ACCCTTGATTAAGGTGAGGAGGGGGGGAAAGAAAACCTGATTTTTATAGAACCTATTTTACCTCAACTTGCAGAACGCTATAAACGGAACTACTCATCCAATTTTGATGCAACATATAATTTTGTGACAGCATAAGCAGAAGATCGGTAATCAATTACCTACTGAAAATGTTTAAAAAATCGATCTTTTTTTATGCAAAAAAAAAAAAAAAAATCCAGGAGACTCCTCATTAATTTTTTTGTAATTTCCCATGCACCAGAGCTTCTTCATTATGTTTGTAACACGCCATGAAAATTTCATCATGATAGCTTGACTGGTTTAGGAAAAAAAGTTCCTATCATGTAAAAAAACGGTATTTTTTCGGGAGAGCGGTTTTTATAAACCTGGCATAACCCAGGAATCGATTGATTTATCCCCGAATAGATCTTACATCTTCTTTTTCTCCAGATTGGATGTATCAGAAAGCTTTTTTCTCGTAGACAGCGTCCTTTGGGCTTTTTAAAAAGAAGTGGAAGATCAATATTGCTGCCATCTGATGTTGGTTTGATTTTGAGTTTCACTATTATCAGCCGTTTGTTGTTTCTGTTTTGATCGTGCACGGATTTTGGTTTATTATTTTTATTATAATTTTAAAACCGACCAGGAAACATTTTTTACCCCCCCCCCCCCCTCCCACCCCAAACGCCCTTACAATGGGGTGTGCGCATGGGTCAGAAAAACTGTTTATTGTTATTTTCAATTTAAACTTGAACTCGTTCTGAGAATTTTGACACCAACCGCGACCTTCTAGGGTGAGAAGACCTTTTTCTATGATTCTTCAAAGTTTTGAATGTTTATAACGTCACAGTGGGCGGGGGGGGGGGGTCCCGCCCAGACGGGAGGAGCGCGTGACATAAACATTCGGAACTTATAAATCATAGAAAAATATCTAAACATCCAAAAAGAGAACGGCTAGTGTCAAAATTCTCAGAATGAGGTCTACTTTCGATTAAAAATTAAAAAAAAAATCAAGCGCACTCCCCATTTATTGGTTTACCTAGGTACGTTTAAAGGTATGTAGAATCCAAAAATCGGATTAAATTTTGCCGTCCGTCCGCGGCTCTTTCCTTAGTTCCCGAAAACCAATTTTGATGAAATTTGGTTGTAGAAACTAGAAAAAAAGGTAATTTGCGAGAAATTAACGTCTTCTTTTCCTTATTATGTATTGTTTTTTATGATTGTATGTACTATTTACGGAAATAAAATTAAATTTAAAATTTGCTTTTGTCATTTTCATGTCTTTCATATGGCACATAAAAACGCTTGCATACGAGTCTGCAACAAATTGAAACATTTTCATGCCCCCCTGGTAATATCAAACTGTAAAGTACCTACCTACCTAACAACTTCACTTCTGATGGTCATAATCATCATTGTGGCGACTTGGGACAAATATCGTTGCAACAAATATCGTTGCATCAAATTTCGTGACGATTTTTTTTTTTTATGTGCCATATGAAAGACATGAAAATGTCAAAACTTTGAAAAGAGCGAAGGCGGCCCCTCGTGCGCGCCGAGCGGTTTCTAAAATTCTGAGTTGTCAACTTGCACCTTAATTTTGAAAACGTTAGAGTTGATAATAGGGGTGTGTCGGTCCAGGTATTTCCCTGGAACGGTTCCAACGGTTACGGTGACAAAGATGTAACCGTTCCAAATTACCGATACAGTTCCATTACCGGTACAGGCGATCAAATCCCACTCACATGGCATGGATGAAGCAGGCAGTCAAATCCCTATCGTCCTTCTTCCATGCTTATGATCTCAACTTGCGATACAATAGCATCATTTTCCTTGACAATTCGGTAAAAGGAAGGAATTTGAACAAGTGTTACAAAAGAGGCAATCTATTATAAAAATAGTTACCAAACAATTCAAAGAAAGAATAATGACGTTGCAGTTTAAGAACTTAACATGACAATAATAAATTAATAATACTGGAAACAACTTCCATGCTAACCAGCCCAGAAGATAACTTTCCGCTCAAGAGCCATTCCATGAACCATTCTCAGTCCATGGAAGTAGTAAGGGCGCTTCCAGGTACAACATGGAACAGAACTGAGAACAAGATCCATGCTTACCGGTCCAGAGCCATTGAACCATTCTCTATATCTTATCGGTCCAGTTCCATCCTTACCGGTCCAGTTCCATCCTCACCAATCAGAGTGATCAGATTGATGAGATGATTGATCAGATCATTCTGATTGGTGAGGATGGAACTGGACCGATGGAAAAGATTTTCCTCCCGGTCCAGAGCCATTTCAAGATATCTTATCAGTCCGTGGAACTGGACCGGTAAGGGTCGAGTTTTTGTCACTGCGTGGAACCGTTCCAACCTGATACTCGGTTCCACAGTCCCGGTACAGCTGTACCGACACACCTCTAGTTGATAAAAAAATTGTAATATTCTGGATTCTGATGCTTTATATAGTCTATTATTGTAAAACTTGTTTATCTCAAAACTGACTTTTTGACCCCAAAAATTGTCCGACATAAAATAAAAACTCTCCTCGACACCCAGAACTTATAGAGTAAGTAATTATTTCTCTCCTATTTTCCGTATTCGTACTATACCTCCCTACTATACGCACAGGCTGATTTAAAATGTTTTGTAGTCCATATTCATGTTACACTCGTCTCCACGAACTCATAAAGTACTCACATGGGTATTGCATTTCTTGGTGCAACTTATATACGTAGGTTTTCATTATAAATAAACTAAATATGTATATATAATTTTGAAAAATTTTAAAATTTTAAGAATGTTATGTACATTAGAAATTTTGTTCTGAATCCGAATATACTAATCGATTAGTTTTTTTTTTAGCAATAACGGCTATTCAAGCATTGATATTCCATGTAAGCAATGGAAGCTATTCATAACAACGGCTAATAAGGACAACATTGTTTCTCCAGTCGATCGTCTTTACGTGGTCTGAAGCATAATTGTAAGGGTGTGATAACACGGCTGTAAGGACGTATTTGATTAGTAGGTAAAGTCCATTGAGAACATCCGGTCCTGTAGCCCATAAAGGTGCCTTCGTTTAATTGGAGCTCTTTAAAAAATAATGTAGATACTATACTGTTAGCCAAATCGTTATGTAGGATTGAAAGTGGTAAGCGTACACTCGCATCGGGATAAAAGCGATGAATAAATTATGCCCTCTCACCGCTTTACGTCTGTAACAGATGACAGATCACGGTTGAAATGTAGCCGGTCGAAAAGCTCTTTTAAAATTTTAACCAAAAAGGATCGAGTTTCTGAAATGGGAAACTCGGCAGACCAACTGCTCCGTTAACTGATCGGAATGAAATTTTAATTCGGGTGCTCGCGGGACCTCCGTTAAATTGGTTAACGGCCAAAAGAGGGAATCCGACGCTGTTTTCAGATGTTTCCGGTCGATCTGAGTTGGGGTTTGGTGGAATTCTCAATTGGCGATGTCATGATAGAAACATACTCGTAATTCCATTCAAGCTGAAAGTTGGGAATCTGACATTTAAACGTAGAAGGTGTGGTTTGTACAGTGTATGAATTAACTTTTCAAGAATCATGTGGGTATGCTTAAGCGCTCGCTACTATCTCGCTAAATATTTAACGACGTAATGATTTGAAGCGGATTTGTTACAAAAATCTGGAAAGAGTGGTTAGTAGGGTAATTGTGTAGTAGTCGCTCTCCTAAGTCGTAATTGTGTAATAATTTGATGTACGCCTGAAAAAGAGTGTACTTCGCTGCTACCGAGGAATCGCTGCACTAGCGGCCCATGCAGACGATTGCCATTATTACTTGGCGCGTCTTCGGTTCCTTTTTTATCGATACTTCATTACTTAATTACGTTTTACAATTAAAGAAAAGTCTGCCAAGTGAGTATGACACATAGCTTCCTCGTATCCATAACCCGATTGTATAGATGATCCACTGATATGAAGCTTTTCTCAAAGCATCAACTCGAAGTACCTTTTTTCCCCTAGGAGGTGAGGAAATCTTTAAGGGATGGAAATTGGATCTCGTAAGATACCCGAGGGAACCGCTCGCACGGGTTATGTGGGATTCAAACCCACTAAAAACTCACATCCTTTTTCCACGTTGGATCTCAGCCTGGAACTGTTCAACACATTACTTCATGCTGAGTCCTGGGAGTCTCCTCAGTTCTCTGTTAGGGGCCGGTTCATGGTTTCCCTTCGCTGCCTCTCCCGTTCTTGAAAGATTTTTTCGTTCATTGTTTTCTCCACATAATCAGCCACAGTGGTCCAGTTTTTTAGGACGTCCCACAGTAAGACTTGGGCGTCCTTATGCGATCGATCTGGGGTGAAGTTGGACAACACTCAACAGAAAAAAAAATAACCCCACAGTAATCCGTTTTAGACCATTCTGAATCAAAATCCGCGAAAAAAACCATAGGTGTATGTCTGTGTGTGTGTAACAAAATCTTGTGTACTCTGCACAGGCCTTAGTTCTCAACCGATTTTCCTGGTTCTTTTTTTGTTCGTCGCGGTAAACTATCTAGTTGTGCACTACGTAGCCGGAATTTCGAATTTTGCCTCTTAAAGGGAGGAAAGAGGGGGTTAATACTCGAAAAACGTGCGTTTTCGGGCATAATCTTGTGTACTCTGCCCAGGCCTTAGTTCTCAAACGATTTTCGTGGTTCTTTTTTCGTTTGACGCGGAATACTATCTAGTTGTGCACTACGGCGCCGGAATTTTGGATTTTGCTTTTTAAGAGGGGGAAAGGGAGGGGTTAATGCTTAAAAAACGTGCGTTTGCGTGCATAATCTTGTAAACTCTGCCCAGGCCTCAATTTCCAACTGATTTGCGAGTTTCTTTTTTTGTTTGACTCAAATAACTTCCGAGTTGTACATAATTTCACCCGAGTACCAAAATTCGCAAGGGGAGGGTGTGAGTGGGGGATAATATTCACAAAATATCCGATTTTTCAATATTTCGGTTCCTTTACTGCTTACTAATTGTACCCAATCTTTGAAATTGAGGAAAAATTCTCATTATACCTCCGGATTTTCATGAATTATTCTCTGTACCACCATGGAACTAATAGTGGTGCCACCGTGGTGCCAGGACATGGTGCCATGATGCCATAAACCACTTATTTCGTGTTTTTTTTTTTTTTTTTTTGTGTTTCACCTTGAATACGGATGTGAACTTCGACGGACTGCCTACCAAAACTAACAGTTGAAAGTTCAATGTTACGACGTATTTCCGCTTTGGTGCCAGTCTGGCACCATTGTTGGCGTTGTGGAGGCGGGGGGGGGGGGGGGTGAACTCGAATTCGCATGTTGGGTATCGTAGATCATGGATTTTAAAATGCTCTTCAGATTCGAGGCTCTCATGCCGCTAGAAATGTTATGGTGGAGAATGGTGGTGGGGGGGGGGGGGGGTCAGTATTTCTTGCCTAAAGTAAAAAATAAATTACATCGAGTGAAACATTTTTATCACTTAACAACTGGTTAAACTGATCTAATGCTTATCCAATGGGACGTCCCCTGGAATGCATGCATTACTAAACAATATGTTTTCGATTTCCAGCATCTTTCCTACGACCGCCTCTGGGGTTGTGTCCTGTGCTGCGATATGCAACTTTTCACTTAGGCAGTTCCTCTCTCCTGTCCATCTCATGCATTCAAAAAATGTATGGAATGCGTCATCATCCTTGTTCTCCTGGCAGGTGGAACATTTTGGAGACCTCACCTTCCCCTTCTTATGTAGATAGGCGTATAAAAGTCCGTGCCCTGGAAGAAATTTACCTCTCCATGCTTCTTCTGTCGCCATATCTTGATTTGAGGGATCAACCTCGCAATCCATCTGCCTCTGGTTTCTCCTGTCCTTATATCCTTCCATCTTTCCATGGTGAGCTCTCTCTCATCTTTGACAATACGGGATACTCTAAGTACCTTGCACTACCCTCATAATATACCATCCACACGTCAACCAGCACAATCTCTGAAGATTTATGGAATTCGGGGAGAAAATACAGAAAACATGACTGTGTCATTTTTTTTGTATTTTTTATATTTATTAACTCCCCTCAAAGATAAAACATGACATTCAAGTTTGCGCATACGCAGTAGCTACTATAGTATATAGTAGCTTGCTAAAGTTATTACATAAAATCACGGGGCCGCGTCAAGCCACCTCGAAAGCTCAGTGTGGCGCTCGTCAAACGCCGGCTTGTGCATTGGCATCGACAGTCGGAGGTGGTAGAAAATAATTGTACCGATTATACGATTTGAAATAGCGAATTATTACACAATTACCAATTGACCCTTACTCCCCCTACTGGGTCGGTCGAGGTAGGTTGTGAATAGTGAAAAACGATCAAATTTTACCACCAGTGCAAGTTCAATGGTTTATTGGAGACCCTACATGGTTCCGAGGGTGGAAGAATCTGTGAACCTGTTAGGCAGTATGTCGGAATCAACTATTTGGAGGAATCCATATTTGTTGAACCTGAAATGCAACCCAATGGGAATTCACATTTCAGTTCTGAAGTCGGAGTAGGAATTCCATCGGAAATGGTAATTCCAGTAGACACGGAAATGAATTCGAACGTTAGGACAGTCAAAAAGGATTGAATGCATTCGGGCAGATGGAATCGGCTATGCTGATGAAAGGATTATTCGTGCACGTTAAAGCTGAAACTGGCCCGAAGGTGATAATGAGATGTTGTAGACTCGGCGTAGGGATGTACATCACCCGAATCGGCACGAAAATAACAAAAAATGAATCTATATTAAAAAGAATAGAGACGAGGAAAGAAAGACGAAAAGTTATGGAGACGATTGAGGAGACAGACGTAGGCAAGGTAGGTGGAAGTTACTGGATGTTCAACTGGTTGATATGGACCTGGAAATTTGAGCAGAAATACTACCACAAGTTTTAAATAAATAATAATTAAGAAGAAACAACAGATGAACAAGAAAGGACGAGTGAAGGGAAAGCGAAAACGACCAAACCAGTGTAGGCCAGCAGCAAGAGGACGACTACATTCTCGAAAACAAAAAAAAACAAAAATCAACACCGAGGGAGCAAGTAGATGCAGTAAAAAGAGGTACCATAAGGAAGTCTAGAAATAATGATAAGCGTAGGAGTAGGAATCATGAAGTAAATAAAAATAATGAAGCTAAATATAATTGCAAGAAATGTGGAACTCTACATGAAGCTAGAAACTGCCCAGCATACGGGAAACAATGTTCCTTGTGTGTTAATCTCAACCACTTTAAGATCGGTTGTTTTGCTAAAAACAGTAATAATATGGCCGGTAATAAGAAAAGAACGGCTTATAATAAAAAGTCAACCAAATCACTAGAAGCTAACGATAGTGGTAGCGAAGATTCGTGCTACTTAGATTACATTCAAGTCAATCAGTTGAATAAGAAGATCGAAGATAATGAATGGTCTATAATTGGTGTGATTAATAATAATAAGATAAAGTTTAAAATGGATTCAGGAAGTCAAGTGAACATACTACCTTTACGAATTTTTCGCGGTGATGTTTTGTTATTTACCGAAATTAGTTATCAATTTAATTTACATTTAACTCAGTACAGGTTATTAGCTATCACATTGTGATGTTGTGATTGAGAACTGAAGTGGCCTGCGGCCATCTTAGGATTACAGCCTTATGGATTGTGATTAGTGTCAGTGATGCCAATCAAACAATTAATTTGTCAGTTGAGCCAACTCACCTGTGAAAGGAAAGATGTTGTAGGTTGATCCGATCCGGAACAATAGTTCCTGAATTGGGCGCCTAGGCGCTAGAGATAGGTTCTCCCCTCTTTTGTTTATAGAACTGAGTCATTAATAAGTTCGCCATCTTGTCCACTTCAGATATTGTTACTATGTAATCTAGTGTGTCTTAATAAACCTACTTTGAATCCAAGTGCATCGTCATTAATTATTGCTTCACCTCTCGAACTTTTACAGCAGTGATGTCGGGAAGCCAGGAAAGATGCCAGTAAGGTCGAAGGAGTTGGCTGTATTTCGACGGCTCGAACTTAAAATGTCCAGCCAGAGGGAGATCACAAGGGAAACAGAGACATTTGGCAGAACTTTGAAATCAAGAAATAGGTGACTATGACTAGAGGATTATGATGAAATTTTCTAGGATTGTTCAGATTAGCGTGTAGATAGTCCCTTATGAACTTCATCTCCCCCAGACTAATAGTAGTTGCTGAGCATGCGCAAACGTGAATTCCTTGTAACAGCCATAACTTCTATATTTTTCAACCGATCCCGACGAAATTTCTGAATATCGTTCAGATTAGCGTGTAATTAGATGGTCCCCTATGAAGGTAGTGAAAGGTACTTAGAGATTGATGTTTTGAGATTAACTACTAAGCATCGGATCATCCATACAATAGGGTTATGGATACGAGGAAGCTATGTGCCACACCCAATTGGTAGACGTTTTTTTTCTCTATCCGTCTTGATGTAGGGAACATAGCTAAAAAGGCAGAAAAACCTCCTACTCATCTTAGGACTGGGTTTCAATTTAAAGGGATGCATCTCGAGCCAAACACCGAAAATATGATCAGGCAGCTGATGACCTTCGTGGTTCTTTCACCCTTTTAATTTGTTCATGCGAGGGTGTGCTGCATGAAGAGTTCAAATCGTTTGAAATACGCCTCACCCACACACTGGCAGAGAAGTGGGGTAAGCCGATATCCGTGGTTGCCTCTTCCTCCTAGACTAGGGTGACGACTTTGCCATGCGATACTGGCCCCGTCCGACAAGAAATGTCAACAAAATTGAATTTCAAGACTCCTTTTTCAATGAACAAACAGAATTTTGGAGGGGAAAAAAACTATACACGTTCTATTGACCAAAAAAATTGTTGCAAAACAGGCATGATGCTGCTGACGAGTTACCAATGAGTGTTAGATACAAGATTTGTACATAAAACACAATTTACCAATCAAAACTGACGGGAAAATTAGCGATTCATTTTTGTGTTTCTGACCACTTATCGGCAAGTAATGGGAACATGGTAGTGAATTGCTTTAATTTTTCGATTTATTTTTAAGGGGGTCTCAGTCGGTCGCCGTCCGTTCTTAGTATTTGGCCAAATTGAACGGGCAAAAAGTTAAAATTGAGTACAACTTTCAAAGTTATTGCCCCTTCGATTTGGCCAAATACTGACCCGGAACAAGGAAAGAACGTCGACCGACTCAGACCCCTTAATGCATATTCTGGATAACAATGTAGTTGCTGGTGATGTCGAGGTATGAAACTGAACTGATCAAGGGATCCGGAATATTCACTCTGATTCCGAATGGAAAACGAATTTTTGGGGAAAAGAGGAGATTAGCACAGTAAAATCTAATGTTTCAAGTATCAGTTGATCGCTGTACCAATCAACAGTGACTACCAAACCTAAGCTAGTAGGGTGATAGACGAAGTAAATTCTCACCATTGTTGAATTCCTCGACCACTGCTCCATTGTCATCGATATTCCTTGCGTGTCGGCCTGAAACAAAGGAATAAACGAGGTGAGCCTACTGAAATATTGTATAACAATGTTGATTACAGTAAAACCACATTATTAGTTAACTTACCCAAGAGTTAACTATCTCTTATTAATAATGTTGATAATAACAATGATGTAATTTTATGTTGCAGAAATGAGCAAGAATTTTTTTGGTTGCTTGTAAACATCAATCAGAATGCCTGTCTCCAAGTTACATTCAGCTTGTCAGCGTTTATCACCTTTCAGCTGATGATCGTACAAGATCATCATCTGCTGTGTCAAAAGAGTGATTTGGTTTATTATTTTCAATAATGAATCGAGCAAAAAAAGAAACAATGTTTCACCCCCTCCCCCCCTTCAAAATTTGTTGGATTAAGTTTCAAGGTATACGTAGAATCCGAAAATCTAATAAAACTTTTTCCATCCGTCCGCCGTACGCGGCACTTTCCCCACTTAACGTTGACCGATTTGATGAAATTTGGTATGTAGGCTCCATTTGGAGTCTAGTTGTGCCCCAAAGCTTTTGGTTAATGTAGGTCACTTCTAAAAGTTGAAAAATAAGGGTTAAAATTCTGAAAACGCCCTAACTCGAAAATTTTGATATAAAGGTATTACTTTTTCATCAATTTAAGATAGTATTGCATTTTTAGAGACCACGCAGAACACTGTAGGACAAACCGTTCGCTCCCTACGAGAACTTAAGGGGTGGACTTACGATAAATCAGAGACACGAGTGTGAATTACAATTTTGCAATTCAATTGTAATGCTCTTCTAAGAGGCCTGATCTCCGTTCAAATTTTAGTTGACGTAAATGGAATCGCTGTAGGTACGTGGTAGGCAGATGGTGACAGTGGCAAAGCCGAGTTCTTTGCAGACGAGTGATCTATATAGAAAAATAATGAACTTTCGTGTAGTAATTCGCAGCGTTTTGGTTTTGTAGATGAGCGAATTGTTGAAAACCCATTCATTTTATTTTACTTCTGAAGTCGACTTGATCTCCGTAATGGAATTCGAGTAGGCAGCTCTGGCCACAGTAAATCGCTTCTCTGGTAATAAAGATGGAAGACACTGATGTGTAATCAGAATCAGAAAAACGCAGCAAATTATTACACAAAGGTTTATTATTTTTCTATATACTTAGATCACTCGTCTGCAAAGAACACAGCTTTGCCATTGTTACCACCAACCAACATGAAAACAAAAACATCGATCGAATTTCAGTCAGCCAATATTTGAACGGAGATTAGGTCGGTTTTGCGATTCACACTCGTGTTTCTGATATATCGTAAACCCAACCCTTAAGTTCTCGTAGGGAGCGGACGGTTTGTCCTACAGGGCTCCGCGTGGTCTCTAAAAATTCCATACTATCTCAAATTGATGGAAAAACAATACCTTTATATAGAAATTTTTTGAGCTAGGGCGTTTTGAAAATTTCAACCCTTAGAAGTAACCTACATCAACCAAAATCTTTGGGACACAACTAGACTCCAAATGGAGCCTACATACCAAATTTCATCAAAATCGGTCAATTCTAAATGGGGAAAGAACCGCGTACGGCGGACGGATGGCCAAATTCGTATTCGATTTTCCGATTCTACGTACTTACCTTGAAACGTCAACCAAAAAAATTTTGAGGGGGTGTTGAAAAAATTCTTGGTCGATTCCAAAGGTTTATTATTGAAAAAATGTCCTATGCCAGTATAACATCGGGTTGACACGTCCTGGAAACCATATTATCATGGTCTTATCCCACTGTGCTCCAGACAGCCCGGAGGGACGGTTGTGCCCCAATTTCATCCACTTCCTGTTCGCGACGTGCATCGGGGTCTTGGTGGACTTCTCTATGTGAAACGATTCTGGAGGTTTCTGCGTGTGACAACGAAACTCCGTTAGTTATGGAAATATAAATGAGTGGAAATGGCGAGCCAAGACCTCTGCCTTCGTCATGCCGTCGTTACGCCGGATGACCCTTGAGCTGGAGGGGCGAATGAATCGTGTTACCAGATACTAATGGACGCCCCGGTTTCCCAGGGGCCTTTTATATGGACTAATTCCAGGGGTTGATCCCGCGGTGGGGGGCCCTGAGAGAGGCGAGTTTAATCGAGATAATTAAGGACGCCCGGGCCGGAGAAACAGCTTTTAAGGGGCCCCTCCATTTCGAACGGGTTAAAATATGCCTTACATTAACCTTTAAGTGAGGGAGGAATCCACCGTTTGAATTATTTATTGTGGAAAACGTCTGTGAGAGGTTTTACATTTCAATTTTGGTGTTGATTTCATTTTTTCTACGCACGACGAAAGAAAGTTGAAACATACACTTCAAGTTACAATTTAACCAGATTACAATGTGCCCTTCTTCACGGAAGTTCTTAGAGACAAAATAAAATTCAATGAAAATCCATCCTCATACTTAGTGTGGACGTGTCTAATTACTAGCCCTTAGGGCGTGGTTTAGAAGCTGTGACCTTGAACTTCCCCCAGACAAATCGTGACTTTTGGTTTATCATTTTCAAAATTGAAATTTTGAAATCGACCAGGAAAAAATTTGTTTTGACCCCTCAAAATTTGTTGGTTTACGTTTCAAGGTACGTTGAATCCAAAAATCGAATAAAAATATGGCCGTCCGTCCGCCTTTACGCGGAACTTTCCCCACTCACCAATGACTGCTTTTGACAATATCTGGTATATGGGCGCCTTTTGGGGTCTAGCTGTGTCTCGAAGCTTCTGGTTGATGTAGGTGACTTCTAAGGGTTGAAAAATAAGGGTTAACATTCTGAAAACGCCCTAACTCAAACAATTTTTATATAAAGGTATTGTTTCCCCATCAATTTAAGATAGTATGGAATTTTTAGAACTTTTTGAGACCACGCGAAGCCCTGTAGGACAAACCGTTCGCTCCCTACGAGAATTTAAAGGTTGGACGTAAGATAAATCAGAAACGCGAGTGTGAATCGCAAAAGAGGCCTAATCTCCGTTCAAATTAAAGCTGACCGAAATGCGATCGATGTTTTTCTTCATGTTGGATGGTTGGTGGCTTTGCAGACGAGTGATCAATATAGAAAAATAATAAACCATTGTGTAATAATTTGCTGCGTTTTTCTCCTTCAGTCCTGATCATTAATTACTATTGAATAATTACTGCATTACAAAACAGTATTTCTAAAATAAACAACCCACTTTGTAACAATTAGATTTAGTAGGGCCTGAATGTTGACCTTGACAGCAGAGTCATCCGAATTTTACAATAATCAAGACGAGACGATGGAATTAACAAAGTAATTATCCTCATCTAAGTTGAGAAAGAAACTACTTTTGAATAACACGAGTTTTATGTTCGATATAGGTTAACCTCAACAATGAAGCCTAACGTTGATGTTTGAAGATGGTAATTTGATTTAAAACCAAGGAATACGTATTTTCTGAAGCGTTTCATAAATGAATTAGTACATTCAATTACGAAAAATCACCACTCTCTGTATTGAAGAAGGGACTACTTTGAAGCATCATGCGTCTTGGAGCATGTAGATTGACCTTGACGGCACAGCCTGGTGTTGAAAATAATGAATTTCTGAGCTTGGTATGAAATTTAAGGTTCTAGGAGGCTAAATCCTTTTCAAACCGTTCGATCAATAAGTCAGTAATTCTAAAGCAACAAAGTTTTATATGTTAGAGGAGGAACTACATTGAAGAGTTCAGCGTCAGCACTTTTGGTCGGCAGCACGCGCTTCATCCGCGGTATAAAAGCGTTTCTTCCGCCCTTCTCCTTCCTCTCTTTACTGGGACTTCAAACGTGCTGGACCCGCTGCATCATCCGAAACCAAATCTTGGATTTTATTATCTCCTTTGGCTCTTGACGTCTTCTAACTACAAAGAGAAGGTTAGTGCCTAATCGATTCGTAATATTTGCAGGGTTTTAGCTGTATGAATAAGTCGGAAGATCCTTGAGTAAATACAAATCTTGCATTCAATATGAGTTGCTAGTTTCATGAAATCAAGATGGCGGCCTCAGCCCATCCCATTTCTTGCCACGAGCTAAATTAGAATCTCATAGTTATGAAAACGACTTGGCGACTGTAAACTAAATCCTACGGTTACATATTTCAGAAAACATGGAACCACTTCCAAATCAGGATTCGCTCTTGGCGATGGCCGGGGCAGAAGAAGATTCAGGGACTGGCTTGACTGAGGTAACTGGCATGAACTCTTGCTAATGTCTGTGTACCACTACCATGTATTGAATCATACAATTATGTAGTCGAGTTTATTTTTGAAGAGGAGACCTGATAAGAAACTATTATTCGAATTTTTCGTTATTTTTGGTTAATTATTTTCAATAATGGACCTTTGGAATCGACCAAGAAAAAAAATTTTCAACCCGCCCTCAAATTTGTTGGTTTACGTTTCAAGGTACGAAGAATCCAAAAATCGAATAAAAACGCTGCAAATTATTACACAATGGTTTATAATTTTTCTATATTGATCACTCGTCTGCAAAGCTACCAACCATCCAACATGAAGAAAAACATCGATCGCATTTTCGATCGGCTAAAATTTGAACGGAGATTAAGCCTCTTTTGCGATTCACACTCGTGTTTCTGATTTATCGTACGTCCAACCCTTAAATTCTCGTAGGGAGCGAACAATTTCTCCTACAGAGCTCCGCGTGGTCTCAAAAAATTCTAAAAATTCTATAGAATCTTAAATTGAAGAAAAAACAATATCTTTATATCAAAATTTTTTGAGTTAGGGCGTTTTCAAAATTTTTCTTCATTTTCACCCCTTAGAAGTGACCTACATCAACCAAAATCTTCGGGGCACAAGTAGACCCCAAATAGAGCCTACATACCAAATTTAATCAAAATCGGTCAATGCTAAATGGGTAATGTGCCGCGTACGGCGGACGGACGGCCAAATTTTTTTTATTCGATTTTTGGATTCTACGTACCTTGAAACGTAAACTATCAAATTTTGAGGGGGTGTTAAAAATTTTGTTTTTCTTGGTCGATTCCTAAGGTTCATTATTGAAAGTAATAAACCAAAATTTGGTCGTCCGTCCGCCGTACGCGGCACTTCCCTCACTTAGCACTGACCGATTTAATGAAATTTTGGTATGTGGGCTCCATTTGGTGTCTAGTTGTGCCCCGAAGACTTTGTTTGGTGCAGGTCACTTCTAAGGGGTGAAAATGAAGGGTTGAAATTTTCAAAAGTAACCTAGCTCGAAAACTCTCGGAATAAAGGTACCTATTTTTTCCATCAATTTAAGATAGTTTGAGTTTTTAGGATTTTTTGAGACCACCCTGAGCTCTGTAGGACAAACCGTTCGCTCCCTACGCGAACTTAAGGGTTGGACTTACGATAACTCGGAAACACGAGTGTGAATCGCAAAACAGGCCAAATCTCCGTTCAAATTTTAGCTGGCCGAAATGCTATCGATGTTTTTCTTCATGGTGGTTGGAGGTAACAATGGCAAAGCTGTGTTCTTTGCAGACGAGTGATCTATATACCATTGTGTAATAATTTGCAGCGTTTTGACATAAGGTTGCCTGTCGATTTTTGGTTTATCATTTTCAATAATATACACAATCGAGCAAGAAATTTTGATGTTTTACGTTTCAAGGTTCGGACTGGAATCCAGAAATCGAATGAACAATCTGTCGTACGCCGTTCCTTTTTTGCATTCTCCTTATTCAGGCACCATGAACCAATTTTAATGAATATTAGTATGTCGGCTTTTTGGGGTCCAGCTGTGCCCCAAAGCTTTTGGTTAGTGACAGTCACTTCTAAGGGGTAAAAATTGGAGCGTATAATATAAATACTCTCAAAATAAAGGTATTGTTTTTCATCAATTCAAAGTTGTACTTACTTAATGAATTTTTCAGAATCGAATGGGACCACCTAAACATGTATAAGACAAACCGTTCTCTCCCTTTGAAAACTTAAGGGTTGGACTTACGATAAATTAGAAATACGAGAGTGAATTGCAAAAGAGGCCTAATCTCCGTTCAAATTTCAACTGACCAAAATCCGATCGTTGTTCGTTTCTTCAAGTTGTATATGGTTGGTATGGATGAAAATAAATGGCTGTGCTCTTTGTAGGCGAGTGATACATTTGTTTCCCACTTTAAATTTTTTAAAAAATTATGAAATTTCTCACTCTTACATTTCAAGGGTTGAAATTTAATCCTGCTGCCAATCAAGCAATCATCTACTCTACAGCAATAATTTCCGCATTTATAGAACTTATGAAATCTAATACCAAATGACTCAAATTCTAATATATTGATTTAAATGATAGACACAAAGTTGAGTAGCCAACATTTTGTTGAAAACGTCTAATACTTGGCTTTTGAACGGGTAAGCGTAACATTTGTTGCTTTTAATTGGGTGTGCAGATATTTTCAACAAGGTATGATCCCATGGAAAGAAATATTAAACAACATTTAACATTGTAACATCAACATTAATAACATTCTAAAATTATAACATTAATAACATTAACATTAATAACAATATTATTGTTATTAACTTATAATAAATTTTGGATTGTTGTTCAGGCACAGGGATCACTCGGCTCCGGTATAATACGAGAAGAAATCGTTATTACACAAGATCCTTCCCAAGAACATCCTCAAGACATGTCCACCAAAAGAAAAGAACCTACGGAGAGACGAAGATCACGAAGTGAAGCACTTGAGGGAAGCTCAACAGTATCAGGAGATACGACTGATCAGACCACCAACATCCACGGGCCCTCTTCTCGGGAGGACAGGAGAAGTACGATGTCGCTTACTCCAACGTCCGTATCTGCTGGGTAAGTCGATTCACATGAGAATACTTTACACTAATTTTCAGTGGAGCGCGTGACAGTGTTTCAAATGTATACCGGGTTTCTTGTGTTTTTATTTTGGTTTATTATTCCCAAAAATAATCGGAATTGAGCAAGAAATTTTGTTTTAGCACTCCTCAAAATTTTATGTTTTACGTTTCAAAGTCGGTATAGCCTCAGAAAAAATATGTTGCTTGTTGAGATAGTATCATTTTACTTTCAGGTAATTAACTATTGGTCTCTTCTTGAGTAGGCATTCATTTATTGGTACAAGTTGTAACAAAAAGTTGTTAAAAGTTCTTGAATACCACGTGGAAATGTTTTAATATTTTTACATAATATTTTCTTATTATTGTGCCTTATGTTATTTATGACACAATTTGCACAATAAATTAAAAGATGCTCTAAGCAGGTTACATTTAAGCATAAGTGTAAACACTAAAATAAAGACTAGGTAACATAAGCAAGCATCTGCAATAAATAACTAGAGGATGGTGATGTGGTTCTAATATACGAATAGGTACTTGACTATGGGACTTAACTCTAATTATTATTATTTATCTACTTCTATCAAGCTACTGAAAGCGGTTGAGTTCCGTAAAAACGTGTACCAATTAACAAATAATCGAACCTCCTCAAGAAGACCGCACTTTTCTTAGTTACCATGGACCGATTCTGATGAAATTTGGTATATTGGCTCTATTTGGGGCCTAGTTGTTCCCCGAAGCTTTTGATTGATCTCAGTCACTTTCAAGGGTTGAAAGTTTGAAAACTCCCTAGCTCGAAAACTCTCGATATAAAAGTGTTGTTTTTTCATAATTTTAAAATAGAATAGAATTTTTAGAATCGAGTGAGACCACCCAAAGCTGTGCAGGAGCAACCGTTCGCTCCCTATGAGGACTATAACATGAATATAGTCTCAAATTTCAGCTGATAAAAAGCGATCTTTCTTCGTTTCTTTCGGTTAGCCACTTACTTGTGTTTCGTGAGCAACCAAGAACCAAATTTCGTATCACACCAAAATTTCGTAGGACACCAAAACTCCCGGATATCGATGTTATTGCTGTTAGTTTCTGAAAAATGAAAATGGATTGGTACTATTAATGGAAAAGCCATGTTCTTTGCATATGGGTGATCCATTCAGACACATAAAAAACCGTTTTGTAATAACTTTATCTTTTTTTAAACACAGCGAGATTTCTAATAGTATCATTATTATGTATTTGCAGATTTGGAGGTACAGAGAACGTGGTGGGGGAAAGCGTGAAAGGTTCCCAAAGAAACCAAGACAGTGAGAATCCCTCATCATCTTCATTACAACTGATGAGTACAACATCTTGGAAGGGGTGTGGATCTACGTGCACTGGATGTGGATATTGTACGGAGTCCCCCACGTCAAGCACCACTTATTATCGGTACTACAGCAAAGAAGACCCGAACGACAATGTTCAAAATCGTCACACAACTCAATCCAGTGGAAACGATGAAGGGCAGCCTATTGAAACTTTGTGTTGTTCCAACAAACAATTTTCTCAGCAACTAAGTGGTGATGAGGAAAACATGAGAGAATACAAGGAATCTATTCAAAACTTGGCGGCCGGCGATGCACAACAAGCTACTGATCACATCGGTGGGACCAATGTAGTTGGACGGGAGACGATTTCCGTTGTTCCTTTCCAACCATCAACAAGTCCAGGCAGCTCCAAATTTTTTGAAGGGTTATATACCATGAACTCACCAACTGCAGTAGCGAGCTCTTGCTTTCCTGGTAGGGCACAAGCCGAAGCCTCTTTTACTGGTGCACTCAGCACTGAAGAGGCTGGCGGAACACACACTCCTTCAACAGCTGCAGCCAGTTATAACTTGCCCGGTGGGGTACACACAGGAGCGATATCAATAGCAGCAGCAAGCTGTAAATTGCAAGGAAGGGAACTGCCCATGTCCCCACCTACAGGTTCTGGAGGAGAACACACCGGAGACTCTTCGATAGCTGCAGCCAGCTCTATCATGTCTGCCAGTTCCAATGCCGGGGTAGCATCAACTCAGCGTGCTCCGAAGAGATTAGAAACTACATGTTCAATGATTGGACAGATCAAAAGGAGATTTATGAGTCCTCGTAGTGGAGTTCCTCATTCACCTATGTGGGCACAAGGACATTCTGAAGACCAGTTCAGGAATGAAGGGTCAGCAGTGCCACCTTATCTGCCAGAACAAGTAATCAGAGTTCCTGAAGGGCAAATCATTCATTTCTGCTACGAATGTACTGTGTTCTTTTTGAGTTTTGTGTGCACTCAGAAGCGAATAAGTCAATTTCCCCATCGATTCGCCCCAGTGTGTACCTGCATCACGCAGTACATCGGGCGATCGTCCTCGACATCGCGCACGACTCGAAGAGTTACTCAAGTTGAAAAAGTACACCGAGCTGCCTTCAGGGATCTACTGCAAGGTCCATCTCGATTTAATGAGTGGCTGGAGCGATGGTGGTCTTTCTTGTTCCAAACTGGTGGCCTAACCAGTGGTCACCGCTGCAAGAAGAGCTCACTACAACGAAACGACCAACAAAAGGAACGAAAAGAGTGAGAAATGTGCCTCAACGTTGGTTATGGGAAATCTAACCAATTATGTGACATGTTTATTTTGTTTGTATTCAATTAACCCAATTGTTGGAATTCAATTTCGATAAAGCTCCATGATATACCAAACCATGCTGGTCGAATAATCAATTTCATCTTACCCAATTTTTCACATTGTAGATCAATTTTCAATATTTTATCGCCATTATTGAGAAATTATGTATAATTGTAATCGATTTTTAATTATGATAGTACTTATTTTATACCTTGATATAAAATGTAAATGAGTTTTCAAACTTCTGTATCATCTGGTAGATGATGAAAATATAAAAAGGTTTTTAAAAGAAGTTAAGTTTTTTTGGCAAGTTCCTCATTTACCCTATTTTTATTAATTTACAAAACTTAAGGCTAAGTTTTCTCCGTTTATCTCAGCTGTCGGTTGACCGATTTCAAGTGATCTGAGTGGATCTTTACCAAACATACGTCGCTGTAATTGTCGATTATGCAGACAATTTTAATTCATAAAATCAGTAATTTAATTTAATTTTTTTCAAGGAATTAATCAAATATTTGACAAAAACATGTCCAGCCCGTAAGTATACTAGTTATTGATCTGAGCTATTGCAATCACGAGCACACGAAAATATTGATTAGCCAAAGTGGCTGTTGCCTTTTTATTGAAATATTAGTGAATTAGGCAAGTAGGGATGACTCAGCCAGGAGAGGACATGTGAGGAAGGTTGAGTCCCAAGCTGGTAAACAGTTACTAACTTCTAAGACTTGTTCACCAAAGAACTAGAAAGAACCTACTTCCTACAGGTCTGAGATGTTGCTCTGTCTTCGATGAATATCAATATTCTTGTTCAAGTTGATAGTTGACAGAATTTGAGAGCAACCACTAGCATTCCTTCAAATTTGATGATTATGCTTACGTTTCTTTGGTGAACATGGTCAAGGAGCTCTGAACAACATGCAAATTGTGAATTTAAAAAGTACTATTTTATCTATGTGTTACAGTACAATAACTATGCAGGTAGTTCCTGCGTATTACTGTTTTGTGTCCGGGACAATTCATCGTTTTTGTCGTAGGCAATGGACTTATTCGAAACTTGGAAGCCCTTACGCATTTGGCCTCTTGAAACCTCTTTCACTTTTATTTTCTATTCTTTTGAAAATGAACTTACCAACTTTGGTGAATTCGTAGTAGCTATAAAACTCTCATGAATATTAGGAACAATCATTAATTTTCTTGTTTGAGAAATCTCAGGAAATTGAGGTTAATATGCACCTCGGAGCCTAGTTTCTGTGAACATTGTGATCAATAAATCTGAATACTTCGTTTCAATTTTACTATGGGGAAATCTAAAAAGGTGAAGTTGCTGTTATTGAAGAATCATAGAAAAATTCCACACTAAAAGTCGGTAAGAATGGTTCATATTTACCAAGTAATCATTCACTGGGAACCGGAAAAATACAACAAAACTCGATCAAATACATGCATTGACTATCTATAAATACTTCATACATAAAGCTAATTAGTAAGTAGGTATACAGTAGTACATAGTACCTGATACCATATAGTAGTAGGTATTAGACAGTAGGTATTAATACAGTACTTGATTGAGTTACTAGTTGCCATCACAACCCAGAGGACATGTACTTTCTTGACTTTGAAGATCAAAATACCCGAGCTAGGAAAAATCACGGATTCCGCGTTAAGTTGAAAGGTAAGAACCTATTTCCAGTCCACCAATACATTAGGTAAATCGATCAA
Source organism: Apolygus lucorum (assembly GCA_009739505.2). Classification (NCBI taxonomy): domain Eukaryota; kingdom Metazoa; phylum Arthropoda; class Insecta; order Hemiptera; family Miridae; genus Apolygus; species Apolygus lucorum. The sequence goes on along the minus strand of CM019177.2, from coordinate 45,611,605 downwards.
CATAAATGATCGATGAAGGAACTACTTCAAAGCAACAGATTTTCTAGGGCGTGAATGTTGACCTTGAAGAGCAGTGTATACACACATAACCTCATACAAATTCAGACTACCTAGGAGTAACTACCACGGAACCTGGATGCTTTACCGTTTCCTGAAGTGTTGAGCCATCATAAATGAATAATGTTCAGGTTCAGTAATAATATGGAAACCACTCGTTTTCTTCTCTTAACTGATAGGATTAATTACTTTGAGGTTATAAGTAACATTTTTGTCACAGGACGTTGACCTTGGAAACTAAGATGGTCTTTTTAAATCATCAAGAAATTGACAAAACTTGATGGGAAACCACGGACTTATAGGTCTTCAATTCTAACATCAATAAATGATTAGATTTAATTACGATCATGTTTCAAATCGAAGAAGGCAGTACTTTGAAGCTACAAGATGATTCAAGTTAAGGATGTTGACCTTGATGAATGAGGATGTTGAAAACAGAAATGAGTAACAGAATTGCATGAATAATCGTAGCAATTCAGGAACTTAATCTTTTAACGTTCCCAATAAAAAGTCGTGCTAACTTGTTCGATGAACAGTTGTTTGTAGATATTACACTAAAATGTTCTAGGCATAAGCATTTTGCAGAACGAATACGATGACCTTGTAAACCAGAATAGAAGACTCCAAGGTTAGAAAATATTTTTGAAAATTGACCGAACTTCATGGAAGATTACGGAGTTCTAAGAAGGTATCCACATCGTCCACCACTCCATAAATTAATGATTATTTACTCCGAACGATTGCTTTCCAGGTCGATGGAGAAACTACTTTGGAGCATCGTGATTCGGGGCGTGAAATATGACATTGATGGCAGTTTCAGCAGCCAATTGAATCAACGAGTCACTGAATAAAATGAACAACTGGAGTACTCTAGGTAGCCTTTGTTCATTCCGTCTGAGCCATACAATTACAGGGAATGATCGCTTTTGGTTTATTATTTTCAATAATAAGCCTTTGGAATCGAGCAAGAAAAAAAAAATTTTAACCCCCCCTCAAAATTTGATGTTTTACGTTTCAAGGTACGTAGAATACGAAAATCGAATAAAAAAATTTCCGTCCGTCCGCGGCACTTTTCTTAGTTACCATGGACCGATTTCGATGAAATTTGGTATATGGGCTCCATTTGGGGTCTAGTTGTGCGCCGAAGCTTTTGGTTGATGTAGGTCACTTCTAAGGGGTGAAAATTAAGGGTTGAAATTTTCAAGAGTGCCCTAGCTCGAAAACTCTCGAAATAAAGGTATCGTTTTTTCACTAATTTTAAATAGTACTGAATTTTTAAAAATTTTTGAGACCACCCGGAGCTCTGTAGGGCAAACCGTTCGGTCCCTACGAGTACTTGAAGCTTTTCCTTCGATAAAACAGAATCATGAGTGTGAATCGCAAAAGAGGTCTAATCTCCGTTGAAATTTTTTCTGATTAAAATGCGATCGCTGTTCATTTCTTCGATTTGTATACAGTTTTGCCTTCTGCGTAACCAACCAGTAATCAAATTTCCATAATCAAAAGTCAATGGAGAATACTGAAGGCGCCTGAGTGGTCACTGATCAGCTGAGTGAGCTCCAAGGCCATTTCCTCTCCTGTTCGACGCAGGAACCTGAAATTTGAGAGGGCGGGTCAATTGAGAATGCTGAAGGAGCCTGAGTGGTCACTGATCAGCTGAGTGAGCTCCAAGGCCATTTCCTCTCCTGTTGAACGCAGGAACCTGAAATTTGAGAGGGCGGGTCAATTGAGAATGCTGAAGGCGCCTGAGTGGTCACTGATCAGCTGAGTTAGCTCCAAGGCCATTTCCTCTCCTGTTGAACGCAGGAACCTGAAATTTGAGAGGGCGGGTCAATGGAGAATGCTGAAGGCGCATGAGTGGTCACTGATCAGCTGAGTGAGCTCCAAAGCCATATCCTCTCCTGTTGAACGCAGGAACCTGAAATTTGAGAGGGCGGGTCAATGGAGAATGCTGAAGGCGCATGAGTGGTCACTGATCAGCTGAGTGAGCTCCAAGGCCATTTTCTCTCCTGTTGAACGCAGGAAGCTGAAATTTTAGAGGGCGGGTCAATGGAGAATGCTGGAGGTGCCTGAGTGGTCACTGATCAGCTGAGTGAGCTCCAAGGCCATTTCCTCTCCTGTTGAACGCAGGAACCTGAAATTTGAGAGGCAGGGTCAAAGGAGAATGCTGAAGGCACCTGAGTGGTCACTGATCAGCTGAGTGAGCTCCAAGGCCATTTCCTCTCCTGTTGAACGCAGGAACCTGAAATTTGAGAGGACGGGTCAATGGAGAATGCTGAAGGCGCATGAGTGGTCACTGATCAGCTGAGTGAGCTCCAAGGCCATTTCCTCTCCTGTTGAACGCAGGAACCTGAAATTTGAGAGGGAGGGTCAAGGGAGAATACAGATGGTGGTAGGTGCTTTTGATGGAGAGCCAGTGATCCATACAGAAAATAATAAACCTTTGAGCAATGATTTGCAGCGTTTTTGAATCGAAGTAGGACAATTTTCGGAGAAACGTGACTTTTTTGGGTGTGGAGGTTGACTTTAATGACAAAGACTCAAGTTGGAGATAAATATGAGTACAAAAAATTAAGGAAGAATCGCAAAATTCCAGGTACCTTCAACTCCCATCATTCCATCAATAAAAAAGATGATCTATTATGAGAAATGATTGCCTTCAAGATTCTTGAAGGGACTACTTTGGAGAATCGTGATCTTGATGGCAGCGTCCAAAGTTGAAATTAAAAATAAGCAACCGATTTTGGTTGAAAACTGTGGAATTTTAGGTGTGAACATTCTCTTCAAGTCATTCCATCGAAGAAAGCCTAAAAAGAATCATGCAGAGTTATCGCTGTTATAATTTTCGTAGGTCCTACTTCGGAGCAACATGGTTTTGTATGGCATGGTTGTTGACCTTGACGGCGGATATTCAAGTTGAAAGTAAATAATCAACCAAATTTGTTGATGAATAACGCGAATTAAAGATCCTGCAACTTTCCCAAACATTCTCAACAATAAATGAGGATCTCCAAATAAAATGGTTGGGCGACTATTTTTCAAGATAGAGAGAACTACTTTGTGGGTTCAGCGTCAGCAATTCTGGTCGTCAGCATCCGTAGCCTCCGCGATATAAAAGCGTAGCCTCAGGCCCCCTCCTCTTTCTCTACTGAGACTTCAAGCGTGCACAACCTGTTGCTTCAACCGCTAGCGAATCTTGGACCTCAGGATCTCCTTTGACTCTCACACCTTCAAACCGGGAAGAGAAGGTGAGTACCTACTTAGTTCATAATAATTTTTCTTTGATTATGAAGTCGTTATGATGGTAAACATGAATCCATAATGACTAAATAATAAAAAATACCTACGGATCGGACTTATACGGAATCAAGATGGCGGCCACGCCCATGTTCCGAAATACCAGAGTATTAAAACCGTCAAGTTTACAAGTCTTATTATTACATAGAATTTTGAATGATATCCAACAAAATCTGACTTTTTCCTGTTTTCAGAAAACATGGAACCATTTTCCAATTCTGATTCGGACTTGGTGAATGATGGTACTCAGGAAGATTTACTTGAGGTGAGTGGTCTTCATTTTTTTCAACTCACTTCTTCTAATCAGTAATCCTTCCTCTATTGCTTCCGAGTCTACCAAGGTAGCGGAAGCTTTGTTTTCACTTTTCAAGGACGAAAAAAAAAATTCTCCAAAATCAAAATTTTCACTCGCGTTTTGCGTTTTAGACCTTTCTGAACAATTTTGGTTCCGTGTCTGTGTGTCTGTCTGTCTGTCAATCTGTCTGTCATGAATTCCTTGTAACGCGCATAACTAAACGAAGTTATTGTCCGATTTCAATGAAATTTTCAGGGATTGTGCGGGTTGGTGTGTAGACGGTCCCCTATGAAATTCATCATCCCCGGACTGATAGAAGCGACTGCGCATGCGCAAACGTGAATTCCTTGTAACGGCCATAACTTCTACATGTTCCATCCGATTTCAATGAAATTTTCAGGGTTGTTACAAATTAGTATTTAGATGGTCCCCTATGAAAATCACCACCTTCGGACTGATAGTAGTCACTGCGCATGCGCAAACGTGAATTTCCTTGTAACGGCCATAACTTCCACTTTTTGTACCCGATTTCGATGAAATTTTCAGGGATTATGCGGATTAGGTTGTAGATGGTCCCCAATGAAGATCACCACCTTCGGACTGATAGTAGCCACTGCGCATGCGCAAACGTGAATTTCCTTGTAACGTCCAAAATTTCTATATTTTCTACCCGATTTCAATGAAATTTTCAGGGATGTCACAGATTAGTATTTAGATGGTCCCCTATGAAAATCACTACCTTCGGACTGATAGTAGCCACTGCGCATGCGCAAACGTGAATTCCTTATAACGGCCATAACTTCTACATTTTCCATCCGATTTCAATGAAAGTTTCAGGGATGTTACAGATTAACTTGTTTTGATGTTTTGAGATTAACTACTATACATCGGATCATCTATACAATCGGGTTATGGATACGAGGAAGCTATGTGCCACACCCACTTGGTAGACGTTTTTTTCTTCAAATTTTCTCAATACGTGCCTTCAAGTACAGCTATTGTTTCTTTCTTTGAAAAATTGGTACCTAGCTACATAGTTGTGTAGTTGTTCATTTTACGAGTTCTTACATTGAGTTTTTGCTTCCTCACTACCGAAGGTAGGGAAGCTTTGTATTCGTGAAAGAAGTGAAAAAAAAAAAAAAATGTCCTCCAAAATCAAAATTTCCACTTGCTTTTTGCGTTTTAGAGCTTCCCGAACAATTTTGGTTCCGTGTCTGTCTGTCTGTCTGTCTGTCGGTCTGTCGGTCTGTCGGTCTGTCGGTCTGTCTGTGGTCAATCCTTGTCCCGGGCAAAACTATACCAACCTGTGGTCCGATTTTGATGAAATTTTCAGGGATTGTGCGGGTTAGGTCCTAGACGGTCCCCTATAAATTTGAGCACCTTCGAACCAATAGGAGCGAGTGCGCATGCGCAAACGTGAATTTCCTGGAACCTCGGTTTCTCGGTTTCTAATGAACCGATTTTGCTCAAATTTGAAGGTTAGTTAGGTACTAACTTCTAAGAGACACCCTATAAGTTTCAATCAAATTGGTCAAGCAATAGCCGCTGCGCATGCGCGAACTTTAAATTTATTGTTACAACCAAAACTCCGCAACTATTCAACCAATTTCGATGAAATTTTCAGGGATTGTGTGGGTTAGGTCCTAGACGGAGGACCGCTAATATTTTGGTATTCAATAACTCTTTGAATCATAATTTTTCGCCAACTGATTCTGTACGTCCATGTTACAATGAGTGAGGAAGCTATACTGCCCACCCAACTTGGCAGACGTTTTATTTTCAATAATAAGCCTTTGGAATCGAGCAAGAAAAAAAAAATTTTAACCCCCCCTCAAAATTTGATGTTTTACGTTTCAAGGTACGTAGAATCCGAAAATCGAATAAAAACTCGGCGCTTTGCGCCTCGGCGGGGGGCTCCGCCCCCCTGCACCCCCCGGTTTATTTCTTTTTCCATACTCTGTATGAAATCATAGGAACACAGAATGTGTTTTTGCGATACTAGTCAACCGTTAAATAAAAAACAACAATAATAAATGTGGAGTTGACATTAACATGACAACCAATAAACATATCACCAGATGTTTTTTCTGTCGCTTTTTCGTGACGATTTTTGCTTCCTCACTACCGAAGGTAGGGAAGCTTTGTATTCGTGAAAGAAGTGAAAAAAAAAATGTCCTCCAAAATCAAAATTTCCACTTGCTTTTTGCGTTTTAGAGCTTCCCGAACAATTTTGGTTCCGTGTCTGTCTGTCTGTCAGTCTGTCGGTCTGTCTGTCTGCCTGTGGTCAATCCTTGTCCCGGGCAAAACTATACTAACCTGTGGTCCGATTTTAATGAAATTTTCAGGGATTGTGCGGGTTAGGTCCTAGACGGTCCCCTATAAATTTCAGCACCTTCGGACCAATAGGAGCGAGTGCGCATGCGCAAACGTGAATTTCCTGGAACCTCGGTTTCTCGGTTTCTAATGAACCAATTTTGCTCAAGTTCGGAGGTTAGTTAGGGACTAACTTCTAAGAGACACCCTATAAGTTTCAATCAAATTGGTCAAGCAATAGCCGCTGTCCAAGCATGCAATGGAGAATGCTGAAGGCGCCTGAGTGATCACTGATCAGCTGAGTGAGCTCCAAGGCCATTTTCTCTCCTGTTGAACGCAGGAAGCTGAAATTTGAGAGGCAGGGTCAATGGAGAATGCTGAAGGTGCCTGAGTGGTCACTGATCAGCTGAGTGAGCTCCAAGGCCATTTCCTCTCCTGTTGAACGCAGGAACCTGAAATTTGAGAGGGCGGGTCAATGGAGGATGCTGAAGGTGCCTGAGTGGTCACTGATCAGCTGAGTGAGCTCCAAGGCCATTTCCTCTCCTGTTGAACGCAGGAACCTGAAATTTGAGAGGGCGGGTCAATGGAGAATGCTGAAGGTCCCTGAGTGATCACTGATCAGCTGAGTGAGCTTACATATTACAGTGCAAGAAAGATAAAGAGGGAGAGGGAGCAAAAACCTTTTTAAGGTATGTCACATTTTAGCCATTAGGCTCTAAGCGGAAATCATCCGGGGGTGCAGGGGGCGAAGCCCCCGCCGAGGCGCGCAGCGCCGAGTTTTCGCCAACTGATTCTATACGTCCATGTTACAATGAGTGAGGAAGCTATACTGCCCACCCAACTTGGCAGACGTTTTTTGCAATAATGTGTTACCATTGTAAAATTATAGCAGTATCAAATAGTTATTTATTAACATACGAGTATAAGTTTATAAGTTATAAGTCGTATAAGTTTCATCCACTTCATGAGGATTCAATCCTCGTTTTTACTCCTAGAACATAGGCACTAGAGGGTTAAGTAAAAACCCAATATGTGGTTCTATGTTTTGGCATCATTTACAGTTAAAAAACGTCTGCCAAGTGGGTGTGGCACATAGCTTCCTCGTATCCATAACCCGATTGTATAGATGATCCGATGCATAGTAGTTAATCTCAAAACATCAAAACGAGTTAATCTGTAACATTGAAAATTTCATTGAAATCGTACGGAAAATGTAGAAGTTATGGCCGTTACAAGGAATTCACGTTTGCGCATGCGCAGTGGCTACTATCAGTCCGAAGGTGGTGATTTTCATAGGGGACCATCTAAATAATAATCTGTAACATCCCTGAAAATTTCTTTGAAATCGGATAGCAAATGTAGAAATTATGGACGTTACAAGGAATTCACGTTTGCGCATGCGCAGTGACTACTATCAGTCCGAAGGTGGTGATCTTCATTGGGGACCATCTACAACCTAATCCGCATAATCCCTGGAAATTTAATCGAAATCGGGTAGAAAAAGTGGAAGTTATGGCCGTTAAAAGGAAATTCACGTTTGCGCATGCGCAGTCGCTTCTATCAGTCCGGGGATGATGATTTTCATAGGAGACCGTCTACACACCAACCCGCACAATCCCTGAAAATTTCATTGAAATCGGACAATAACTTCGTATAGTTATGCGCGTTACAAGGAATTCATGACAGACACACAGACAGACAGACAGACACACAGACACTGAACCAAAATTGTTCAGAAAGGTCTGAAACGCAAAACGCGAGTGAAAATTTTGATTTTGGAGAACTTTTTTTTTCATCCTTGAAAAGTGAAAACAAAGCTTCCGCTACCTAGGTAGACTCGGAAGCAAAACTTTTAATTTCGAACATAACCCTAACTTTCTTTCAGATTTTGCGTTGTATTAATATAATATATTAATAATATATAAATGTAAATTAATAATATATAAATATAAATATATTAATAATGATTCTGATTCTGACTATAATATTATGATTATGATTCATGTCGTTAGTCTGTCTTAGATAACTTTGTGTCCGTCCAATACCTACTTTGGATAGTTTTGTTCCAATACCTAGTTTGGATTTTGGTTTATTATTTTCAATAATGAACCTTTGGAATCGACCAAGAAAAAAAAAAATTTTAACACCCCCTCAAAATTTGATGGTTTACGTTTCAAGGTATGTAGAATCCAAAATTCGAATAAAAATTTGGCCGTCCGTCCGCCGTACGCCGTACGCCGTCCGCCGTACGCGGCACTTTTGCCCCTTAGCATTGACCAATTTTGATGAAATTTGGTATGTAGGCTCCATTTTGGGCCTAGTTGTGCCCCGAAGATTTTGGTTGATGTAGGTCACTTCTAAGGGTTCCAAAATCAATTTTGAAATTTTGAAAACGCCCTAGCTCAAACATTTTGATATAAAGGTATTGTTTTTCCTTCCATTTAAGATTCTGTAGAATTTTTAGAATTTTTTGAGACCACGCGGAGCTCTGTAGGTCAAACCGTTCGCTCACTACGAGAATTTAAAGTTTGGACGTACGATAAATCAGAAACACGAGTGTGAATCGCAAAAGTGGCCTAATCGCCTTTCAAGTGTTAGCCGACCGAAATGCGATCAATGTTTTTCTTCATGTTTGATGGTTGGTGGCTTTGCAGACGAGTGATCTATATAAAAATAATAAACCATTGTGTAATAATTTGCAGCGTTTGTTATAAGTTTTTAACCTCGTAAGCCGTTTACGATTTCTTACTTTTACTAGTGAGGTCAATTTTTGGTTAATTTAAATAATTTTTCAGCGGGGTAAAAATTTGGGGAATTCAAGTTTTGGTGAACCTTTACGTCGAGACATATTTGACGGACTCGGTTCTTTTTGAGGGAGAAAATTTTCATCGAGACGAATCTCGCGCAGTTGTTTCAGGGTGCAAAACTTTTCGTCAAGACGAATCTGACGTACCTACTTGCTTTCTATGTTGGAGTAGGCTTTTCATCGAGACAAATTTGACGTACCGGCTAGGGAGGACATGAATAAATACGAATGTTTTTCAGTTCATAAAATGAACCAAGAGCCAGGTTAGCATCAGGGGAAAACTGGGGATGTTTCCAATTAGAGATGGGCGAATTCTTATTCATAAATTCGATTATGAACACAAATCGTATCTGCGATTTTCTAAAACTGTTATTTATAACAACTGTACAGAATATTGGCACGATTTTTTTCACGCTAGGTAATTTGTATCAAAATTGAATTAAGCAAAACTGGTCGGTGTACTGATATTTTCATCTGTATTCTTTCGTGAATGGTTTGTTAACGCACTCAATATGGCTTCAAGATAAAAGTAAACTTGAATCGTTGAATATAGTAGAATTTCACCGACGTTTAATAAATTTATTATTACAGAAGTTTTTGATTAATTTTTTGACAGTAAATTTACGTGGCAATCGATGTTCCTAGTATTGAATTATTAGTAGAATTCTGACAGTTATAAATGAATTGGCAAATAACTCTTTCAGATGTTGGTTTTGACAAAAATGTTGACTGGTCACCTCTTTATGCAGACATAGATGCATTTGCTCTTGAATTTATCTTCTTGAGAAAGTGTAAAAATGGCGCCAAATAAACATATATCTACCTATCGACGTAGACAAATTCTGTTCTATTTCAGGTGACTGCTGAAACGGAACAGGAAGAGACTATGGCCACTCAAGAGACTTCACAAGCAGAGGAGCGTGGCTCACAAGCGGGAACGTCGAACGACTTCTTTCGGCATCGTGTTCGTCACACAGCGCCCGATCCCACTTTGTCCTCGTCAAACCAGTGGGAATTTCCTACGTTAAGGAGCAGGAAACCTAAGAAAAAATCAACGGCAGCAGGAGACGTGGCAGATCAGGCTACCAATATGCCAAGGGAGGGTGGCACAAGCGCGGCGTCTCCATCAGCTCAGAGACCGTCGAGGACCATCAATGGTCGAAACATTCCGGGGAGGGCTCCGGTGACAACTTCTATACCCACTGGGTAAGTTGACTTACTTGGAAATCTATTGGTAAAACCACATAATTTCATATTGCCGTAGAATGGACAAAGGTGATATAAGATCGCAAAATGAGTTATCCTGTCTCCCGTATGGCTTGGAAAGTACTCCACTTCTCGTGGATAAAAATGGTCAACTAGGAATTCGAAAGAACCTGCACTTACTTTTGCCAAGAGGTAATTCCGTTTCACACTATCATCTTTCATTCTGCAGGCTCCTATCGTCAAGCTGAACATTTTGATCTAATACTCCCATTCTTCTGTTGCGGGATTGAATGCTTCAATCTTGAAATCCCTCAAGTTCATGGGTATCCCGATTGCATGTCTTGATCCCCGCCATCGCTTTCCCTTTCCCCATCACTATCATCTACTCTCCTGTTTGTCCGTTTGTTTCTCCTTGTCGTGATATTCAACCCTAATTGGACCATGGTGTCACTAGTGTCACGGAAAACATCATTGTAATTCCACAGCTGTCCAAGGTGTTAATTTGAAAATTAATGGCCAGAGCTGAATTTTGTGAACCACTTTTTGCAAGTTAATAAGTAAAAGTCAAAACATGATATGACAAACATTTTGAAAATTTTTTCATCGATTTCTTTGAAAATTTTTGTCATGACTGACTTCCAATAGCCCACAAAAAATTCTGAACAAAAACAAATGAACCTTGTATTTTTGGTACACGTCACACAACACAATTCCTTAAAAACTGTTGGTATAAACAGTGAAACCACAGGTGTGCAGATCTGCATTGGTGGGAATCCAATATTATGAGTATTTCCTACAAATTACACAATGTCGTTTCTCGCTCACACTCTGGACAGCCTCATCGTTGTGGGGTGCCACGGATGGTAGACAGAAAATTCATAGTTGATGGTGAGCTGACGAAGCCTCCTCATATTTTATTATAATATAATATAATATGAGGTCATATTATGTCACATCGTCGGCAAAATGACAAAGGGACGTATCTGCAAATTTTGACATTTTGAGATAACTTCATTTCAGATACCAGAACACTCGTCTCTATCAAGTTATGATAACCTCCAGCCGCTTAACCCCTTCGAAACCCAAGAAAAAATCCGTAACCAAGGGACGTATCTGCGACAGTTGCAATTTCCGCAATGAAAAAGGGACGTATCTGAATCCCCGATCTCAAACATATTGTTTAGTAATGCATGCATTCCAGGGGACGTCCCATTGGATAAGCATTAGGTAGGTCAATTAATAACAGTTGGTAAGCGAAAAAACTGTTCACTCGATGTAATTTATTTATTATTTTAGATAAGAAATAGTGACCCCCCCTCCCCCCTCACCATTATCCACTAAAACATTTCTAGCGGCGTGGGAGCCTCGAATCTGAAGAGCATTTTGAAATCCATGATCTACGACACCCAACATGCGAATTCGAGTTCACCCCCCCATGGCGTAAGCGGCAGATACGCCCCTCTGTCATGATCCTGTGACGGGCGCGTGCCAATTGCGTCCTTTTTCAACGAACTCTTGAGAGGCCCCTTGATGAGTGCATTTGCCAACAACCACATCATCACTGAAAATCATTCACCAAATATTTTTCGAAGTAGGTCATTCCGAAATGGAATGTGATTCAATGCCATTCCTTGGCGGAAGGTCCGCATGATTGTGTACTCAAAATCTGACGCAGGCTCAGTGGAAATAAAATACAAAGAGGACTACGAGGGAGAATTCAAGACGGTAAATTTGCAGTCTCCTAAAGGTCGACGCTGGACTAGCAACGACTTTCTGCCAAGAGCGTATCGACAAAAACTGCAAATTTCCGACGTCAAGTTCAGAGACCTCAAGAAAATGTGTTTGGATGGTATAATTCCGGCAGAATACCACCCTTACTACCTAAGTCTTCAACCTTCTGCTGAAGTTGAGGACAGGTTGCCTGAACCTGACCAGGATGAAGACTCAGAGTACGAAGAGGGAGAAGAGTGCAAGTGCAGTGGCCTGGTCAGCTTTTAGTGGTTGAAAATGAGAGTTTCAAACAAAGATTATTGGCAATGATTTTAATAGTTCCTATCTTTATTAATTTTTCCGTGATCCTTTCAACTACTTGGTACCTAGTTTTAGTTAGTTTCTCGAATAAAACAATTATTCATTCTATTTTCTCTTCGGTTTCTTCGCTTTTCAACAATAATTGTTGAAATAATTATTATTATTCTGTACAGCGGAATTGAGAGCTCAGTAATTTAACGGTCGCTAAAGAAATTAAAAAAAAAAGCATTCAAATGAATAAAAGTTGAGGGAGTAGGTATAATCTTTACAAAGGAATATTTTGATGGTACGAATGCAGTGGATGAGCAATTGCTTTCTCAACACAGTCATAAAACTATCTAGTTTCATCAATACAGCAACGGCTTAATAATAGAATAACTCCATAATATGGCGTTTTTCCAGTTGTTTCTCAAACTACCACAGTTCTTAATAATAATTATTAGTCTCATTATTATTAGACTTATAATTAGACTAATTATTAGTCAGTGAGCCAGTAATCATGATATACGATGAATAAAATTGTTGCAATGAAATGAATTACTCACTGGATGCAATAGAACAGTGAAATCACCAGGGGTCGTTACTGTAATGATAGCAAAAGGCGCTCTGACAGAAAGACGTAAGTGTTTTTGAAGCACCCTTGAAGGGTTCTAGGTGTCAAATTACACGTCAAGGCCTAAAATGAAGCAACCCAAGTTGAATTAGTCGATGAGCGGTTTAAAATTTCCATCAGGTGATTTTTAGGACAGCTGAGAACCTTTGATCGATAATATCTCGGTACTACAAATTTGCAGATACGTCCCTTTGTCAATTTGCCATATAATATTATTATATGTATTATGTAATATAAGTATCATATTATATGTATTATATTATATGTCATATTATGACGTTAGTTTCTCAATAATATTCTACAATCTACGATAATATTAGCGCAATCACTTGTATTAATATATAGGGCTCAATACGTTCCTCTCATATAATATATGAGAGAAAATTTAAGAGACGAAAGTATATCAAGTCCTGGCTTAACAGCACTTTCAAACTTTCCTTCTTATAATCTGACATATTATGTCATATTATAAGAAGGAAAGTTTGAAAGTGGTGTTAAGCCAGGACTTGATTTACTTTCGTCTCTTAAATTTTTTGGGGACAATATTGTAGCAAATGATCTAGGGACCCATCTAATTTTCTTTTTTAATCGATTATAGGTTCATTTTTAGAATTTCAACTTCAACCTTGTGTCTATAATCTTCAACGTTTCTTAATAACACGCATCTCTACACGTACTTGCATCCGGTCTAAACGAGAGACGCTCGATCTCACCGAGGCAGCCAACATTGAACATTTAAAGAATTTAAAATTGATAATAACATTAAAATTGTAAAATAATTGTTTCATCATAATTTATTGATGATACAAAATTTGGTTATTAGTGAGAAATTTCAGTGGTTTTATGGTTTTTTATTGTCTCAGGATTTTGTACAAGTTGGTCCGTTATTTTTGGGTACTTACGTTTTTGAGGGACCCGGATACCAAAAAATGAAGTAAAAAAAACATGTTTTTATCATATAGAATGTAAGGAACAGGAAAATAAATTTTCAGGCAAAAATATCACTCACAAGTACGTCCGATAAATTGGAAAAGTCAGTGCGAACCAGCGCTGTAAGACCAATCGTCTGCTTCTGCCTCGCCGAAATTCTCCTCCAAGCTCAATCCAGCATTTAGAAAATTTACCATGGCATTGTTTACTTTCGGCTAAAGGATATATTTTATCCAACAAATCATCTTCTACGTCAATAATGTCATTGTTTCAAGTCAATCTTCCAAGTTCATCCTTCCGCTTCCTTTCAGACGTCGTAATCGTGCACACAGTTTGAGGACTTTCGGGAATTGAAGGGTCCGCATTGTTGGCGATCTCGGGGTGAGTTGTCTTCAACCACCGGTTCGGACCCTTTCTCTTCTTGAAAACTCGAACGGATTCGCCCATTTCACAAAGAAAAAGAGTTTGAAAAAAAAAAAAAAAAACTCGCAAGCCCCCTGGACCTCCGCTTAGAGCCTTCGGCTAACATTCAAGAAACATGAAACATGCTTTAGCCGTGTGTTTGCTGTTTCCTTTTACTAGGAACTTGTTGTCTATTGTTTTAATTTAGCTCTTTACGGGCCTGATTTTCAAATTGCTCGTCATTTCATTCACCTCTTGATGTCCCAAAGGTATTGTTATTATTAAGAAATCGAAAACATCGAAACGTCGAAGAACACATCGCAACTAAAAGACCACTTTCATAACGAAATCTCGCCTAGTTTCTCTAATACACAGCAAATGAGGGTGTAGGCAAAAATATTGAAGAGGAAAAAATTACTGTATTTGAGTAAAGAGACAATATTTGAATAAAGGAAACATTGGTTGTCAACAGGTGACAAAATCAGCTTGTTGATGGAGTCATAACAACAATTGGATGAATCCATTAACACTCTCTCTTCCATCCGATTTTGTCGAAGTCCTCCATCTTTTCGAGTCCCAGATCTCGCGACATGCCATGAATTTGTCTCTCGTCAAGGGTTTTGTTAAAATTTCACCGACTTGCTCATGTGTTTAAAATTTAAACACATACATTTAATGCATTGGATGAATCCATCAACAACCATACAACATCAAAGTCCCCCACTTCCGGCATTTCAGATGTAGGAAGATACCTACAAATTTTTCTGTAGAAAATATTAAAAAAGGACATTTATAAATGTTGGACATAAATGACATAAATAAAGGACATGTGACTAAATTACATAAATAAAGGAATGCATGTGAATCTGAGAAAAATCGCTTGAAAACACCTCAAAGTAGGGCGGGAGAGAGTGATGTCCAGGTGCCCTTAAAATACTAATATTATTGTTTCTTTGCAGGTATTACGATAGAGGTGTAAGGAACGTAATAAGGCCAATGCTTGCTTATATGGAGGGATACATAAATGGTTCTCAACGTAATCATACCAGAGAGAATGCGCCACCGTCTCCCACGGAACAGATGCCATCAGCCTCATGGATGCGGTGTGGACCGTCATGTACTGGATGCGATTATTGCCCACAGTTTCAAAGGTACAGTGATATCCCTCATGATGTGTTGGGAAATAACTATGCTCAAAACGAGGGTGCAGTGCCAGAAGGGATCTTTCTGTCTCCCTTGACTGAGAACATGAGCTATTTGATGTTCGGGTATCCAGGAAGATCTCACCCACATGTACCACCCGTTTTCCACCAGTATCATAGGTATTTTTCTAATGCATTCCACTATCATGGAGCTGAACCATCAGGAGACCAGTTCGGTCAAGACGACACCTATGAAAATGTCCATGCTGCTCAACCCACAGGGAACGACGGAGTGCAGCCTACAGCAACTCCAGGAAGTTCTACCGAACAATTCCCTCAACAGCAATATGGTCATGAGGAGACAATTAGAGGATCAACTGCACCAACCGATGCAGCTTTTACGGTGCCTGGTGGGAGACACGCTGGTGCCTCTTCATCAAGACCAAATATTCATTCGTTGTTTGGACAGGTTCAAGGAGAACCAGAAACTCCCCAGAGAAACATCCCTCATTGGACAATGTGGGCACCGAGATATTATGAAGATCAGTTCAGAATTGAAGGAGCAGGAGCGCCACCTTATTTGTCAGCAGCACGAGGGATCAGTGTTCCAGAAGGACAAAACCTACACATTTGCTACACTTGTATGGTGTTTTTCCTAAGCCCAAGGTGCAGTTTTCAGGCAGAACACCCACCGGTGTATCCCCTCCTCTGTTATTGTCTCGCTCAGCACAAAAAGCGTTCGTTCACCACGTTGCACACGACTCGAAAAACTGCCCAGACGGAAAGAACCCATCGAGTAGGAGCCATGAAGGCTCTTCTCCAGAATCCAACTCGAATTGAGGAGTGGCTGAGGCAATGGGGACCTTACTTGTTCCAAAGTGGAGGCCTGACTAATGGACACCGCTGCAAGAAAATCTCACCAGGAACCGCTCAACAGAAGGTAAGAAAAGAATGAGACTACAAATTAAACATCAATACAAACACCTGAAATGTAAAGAACCATATTTTTACCCCTAAAATGCTTATCGAATTAATTTTTCGGAAAATTCGATGTTACTAATTAAAATTCTTCAAGTTAAAAAAAATTAATTTGTATCAATAAAACTTTATGAACATAAAATCCTATTTAACATAAAAGTTTGGTTTTAATTAGATTTTAATTTTTAAAATTAATGAAATTTTACTTGTTAAAATATAATTAATCATACCTTACAAATAAAATATTTTAAAAATAATAAACTAATACAATGATAAATTGACTTTTTAAATAATAGTCCGAATATCGATAAAAATTGAGAGCGTACCTACTGAATATAATATATTATTATGCATTATTTTTTTAAGGCAAAATTACGCAAATGTAAGTCCCCAAAAACATCCCCCCCTGCTAAAATCGTCCAGATAGTGGTAAATTTTTTTTTGATCTTCATGATATTTCCCAAGGATCTCAAATAATGAACCGATATGACCACGGTGCGCAATCGTGCGCAACGCATACCAACAGACCCCCCCATTTTTTTTTATTGTGGATTCGGATTCTACATGAAATTTCATGAACATTTCACTCCTGAACCGATTTTTTTTTGTCGCGCGCAACCCGCTCAGCGCGCGCTCAAAAGATGCCCAACCGCGAGGTTGCATCTAAATGTGCATGTACAAAGTACCCAAGTGTGACACATGATATTTTAGTTTTTTTTTACGCTGAATCACGTGATGTTAGTTTCTTAATTTTAATGCATTTTGATCAAATTATCGACGATAAATAAACTTTTTGAAAAAAAAATCCGTCAGTTAATTTCTGAATGTTTGCATAAGAAGAACCAACTACAAAAAATTGATCTTCCCCTCCTCTACTTGAATATCTTTTTCCGATTATCTTGGAAAAGAGTTGTTGAGTAGACAGGATGGTTTTGCCCTTAAAATAGGCCATTTTCTTTTTAATAAAGTTTATTTTTCGTCGATAATTTGATCAAAATGCAGTTAATACAAGAAACTAACATCACTACTTGATTCAGCGTTAAAAAAATACTAAAATATTTTGTGTCACACTTGGGTACTTTGTACATGCACATTTTGACGCAATCTCGCGGTTGCACATCTTTGAGCGCGCGCTGAGCGGGTTGCGCGCGATAAAAAAAATCGGTTGAGGGATGGAATGTTCATGTCAAATGTCACGTAGAATCCGAATCTGCAATAAAAAATGGGGGGTCTCTTTTGAAGAAACGAAGATGATGTGCGTTGCGCACGATTGCGCACCGTGGTCATATTTGAAATCCTTGGAAAAAATTATGAAGATAAAAAAAAAAAATTAACTACTATCTGGAGAATTTAAGCATGGGGAGGGGGGGACAACAAAAATACAACAAAAATGACTCCATCGAGGTGCAATGAGTAAAAAAAAGAAGCTCTATGATAATAGAGTTATGATAATAAAAAATAGCTATGATAATAAAAAAACAATTTGATAAGTCACATGAGGAAGTAGGTAAATTATACATTAATAGAACAACAAAGAATTTTCTTTTCTTCAACATAAAAGGTTTTCGTTTTGACATTTGATGTTCATTGACCATAAGTAACAGTATTCTCAATAGGAAATTTTTCCATGAGCCCCAGATATTAATCAATTGTTTTATGTAATTTCAGGTGGTGATCGTGTTTTTATTCATGTTTTTATTGATTATTTTCTCTTGGTGGTTTTTGTTTTGGGCATTGATGGTGATAGTTCGGAAGGTGTAATTAGGACTCTCTTGATTTTGTTCATTGAATGGCGCCTAATATTTTAGCTCCAAAGCAATGAACAATTTGGCTATCATTCAAGTTTTCCCAATTATAATAATTTAAATAACATTTTTATTTTTTAGAATAATTAGAATGGAATGATTGGAGTAGCTGTTTTCAACTAATAGGGACCTTCTGTAAAATTCAACTTTCAAATTTCAAATTATTGTTATGAAAAATATTGTACTTACCTATTCATATATTCTTAGAAACAAGATTTATGTTGATATATTACGGTTAGTAGTAGTTAGATCAGTTGATTTATTATTCATGTTCTATTGATTTATAGAAATGTTAGGTAATGCTTAGTTGTAAATAATGACAGGGTAACGTGTGACAAGTGTTTATAAGAAACGCTATAAGATAACAAATAAATTTATTTATACATACCGTAGTTAAATTGAGATGTTTAGTATTGTTTGCATTTGAACATGATCAGCATGTTTTACCTTAAATATTTATCTAAGTACGTCGGTCACCAAGTTTGATAGTTTTTAAGCAAACCTAGCTATGGTATAGTTTAGGTTTAGGTATAATTTATGTTGATTAGTTTAGGTATATGATATTGTATTTCTATTTATTTGGCAATTATATGCATTGAAATTACTATATCGAGGGTGAAGAACCAACATAGCCTAAGTCACTTTTTTTCGGTTTTGAGATAAGGTCATAACTTTATAGAAAAAAGTGTGCTGGATCCAATGGTGTAGAAAAAGCGTTTGAGACAACAGTGCTCAAGTTAAAGGGAAGATCACAAGTGCCTAAGTCAGTGTTTTCCCTGCCATCGGGTCGCCCAGCCTCCTCCATGATTTATTAAATAAATTTTGTAGTAATTTTTGTGTTCTGGGCATGTGGAAAATATTATTAGTGGAGTCAGTCAACCCATTGCACAAATTAATATTGAAAAGGGATAGATTGTGATAATTCTACCGAGGTAAATGATGCCAGAAAATCTTGCTTGACTTGGGTCATTATTTTTCTGCCCAATTCAGTGACTTGAGCTATTATTGCTCGGTCTTGGGGACTTGAGGTTCTGTCTCGTTTGTTGTCTTGGACATTTTTGGAAGGGGTTGAGGGGGTAACACAACAGCTTAAGTAAAATAAATCTCAAGTAGTTGCACTTAAGCCAATAATTTCTCTAAAAAAAGCTATCAGTGACTTGGAGTCATATGGGAACACAATGGCGTCAAAAACATTACCAAGAGAGACGAGGTTACGCCGTGAAGCAGTTTTTTGAACCTCCTAAAAAGTTTACAAAAGTGAGTTAGGCTATGTTGGTTGTTCACCCTCTTTATTGTCATCAAAAATTTCCATTTTTGTTATATTTGGTTATTAGATCCTAACTATAAATTTAGTTATTAGATCCAAATTATAAATTTAGTTATAAGTTTTAAAAAATTACCTATTTAAAAAATTGAAAAAAAAACTGTAAACTAATTTAACAATACAATTCTGATATCGTTTTTGTGATAATAATTCATTTGGTTCATTCAAGGTACTTTGAGTAAACTATAAAACATTTTTTTTTTTGGAAATCACATGACATCTGGTGGATTCAGATTACTTTTCCAGTGTTCTTTCGACATGTTCAATTTTATCTCATAATATTGGATTCTCAGGAGTTTTCACGACCTGATCAATTTGATGTCAAAACATTAGGACCTAAGGTAGATTTAGATTATGTCGTAGTGTTCCCTAATGAAGAATTCAATCATCGGCAAACCACCAGTTGTTGACAGTTGCACCTGTAGTTCAAACAAATAAGCTTTTCACCCTACCCATTGAAATTTGACGACCAATTTCCACACCCGGGACACCAATATAATACCCGTTCCAATTAATACCCCTTCAATCACCTCAGTAGTTCGGTAGTAACCCTCTGCACACAATGTCCATTATAAATATGATTATATGGATCTTGTGATTGTAGGCCTGCTCTACCTACATATAATCATTTTTAAACTTGAATTTGGCTACTCCTATTATAATTAAATATTCTCATATTTCGAAAATTAATGTCAATAAACGACTCTTTTCCCTGTCGGTATTTGACAATAATACGTTTAGAATGCTGGCTGTGATTTTTGACAAATCTATTTTTATCAAGAAGTTGACAAAACTCAGCTAACATTAAAATGAAAAAAAAGTTAAAAAAAGAAAATTACATTTATTAATTGCTAATGAAAGAATAACTAAACATTTTTCACAGAGGTGTCGATAATTGGTAGCTCTTTATTTCATTAAATATTGATTATTTTTTATTGAATCGGTGAGGATCGTAACAAAACAATTCCAATTGTTACCATCCTTGAGAATAAAATTTTGAGAGAACAACCTGTTGGTACAAGTCAAATCAAAATGGCGTTCTTACCTTCACCAACATTATGTTTTGTTTTTGTTTTTTAATTTTTTAGTACTACCACAACATTAATACAAATTTAGTGTACAATTTTACCTCCAACAAAACAAATAAATAAACAAAAAATAAATAAGCTGATTAAAAAAATATGTTTAAATGATATGTTTAAATACCTACCTATTTACCGCAGGTATTCACGAGTTAATACAACATGTTTCCTGCTTTTGTTTTCTTATTAATTCCGTTGCAAATCTTTACCTTCAAAAATCATTGGACTATTCTTTAGTTACCCGGTGGTTGACCGTCGACCAACCACTAAAACATACTAATGTATACAGTTCCTGTGGACAAAGAAACCTTTGATTGCGAATACTCAAAATGATGATGATTAGAGTCATGAAAGTTAATTCTCACCTATTCATTTCAAATGTTGATTTGTTTTTTTTTTTGGTTTTTAAGTATATATGTCCGCTTTTATTTACTTTGCACAGTTTTTGTCGATAATATGTGCATTATATAGAATTTGTGTACGTATACGTAACTCATCCATGCATACAACCATAATAATTGACCAAATAATTGAACCAAAAAATGTCCAAAAAAAACATTGCTGGATTTTTAAAATTATTTTCAAGCCATTTTTAATGAGGTATTTCTTGAATATTTCAAATCTGAGGTTGAGTTATTTTTAACTCAGTTTAAAAAAAAAAAAAAATACAACTCTGACTTTTTGACTATTCAGTTTTGACATTTTTCCATGACTCTTTAAAACTCATATGAGAGGAGATTTAGAACTGGTTTAAATGCTGTGTTTCTTTACATATTTATGTCTACCAACTGAAAATTGAAAAAATATTAGTTATCAAAAAAATTGAATAAAAGATTTTTTCAAGAAAAAAGAAAGAAATCTGCGAGATTTAGGGAAAATTTAGATAGTTTTGTTAATCTCGCATCTTGGTTTAAATATATTCAACTTAGTAAGCAGGAAGTCGGATTCAGAGTTGTCGAGAAATTATCTATCAAAAATATGGTATGCCTATGAGAGTCAATATGTTACCATGAAATCCGATGGGCAGTAAAAGTTGGATGATAGTTAATCATTTATAACAACCTGTGTAGTTTTAATCACATATTAGTCTAACTCGAAAGTAATTTTATGGAGATTGTAAGACTGAACTTTAAGTAGAGACATTTTGGTTGACTTCCGTGATGAACTGGCCTTGCAGTGCTCAAGACAAAACTGCCTTCCATGGTTAGAAAGTTCAAGATTTTTATAAAATTCAAGACACGATTTCCTAAAAATTTAAATTATTTTTACAATAGCCTTGGAACAATAATATTCATTTGTATTCAGTATACATTTTATCTGAAAAATCATGATTCCTAAATTAAATGAAGCAAAACTGTTAAGATAGGTAACTTTTTCTATCAAATCAGCTCAGTTGATAATTAACTTGGAAAATCTCGGCTGGTTCCTGTAGGCCTCGTTATGTATTAAATTTCTTCAAACCAGTGCTACTCACCCAATGTTTTCAAATTAAAGATTTATTTTTAATATATTTGGTATGAATGATGAATATGTTCAATATGAAATGTATCAAATATTTTAATTTTTGTTGTATTGTACCTGTGTAGTCTTGAAAAATACAAAACGATTCCCGGAAAGAGTTTAATTTGTTTTCGAATTCCTTCTACTCCTGTATTTTATTTGTTTGATTGTACGAAACATGTGGGGCTGAGCGGTGAGTCACTATACTCTTGTTGATTTTGCTAAATGCATAATACTGAACAGATAGTAGGAATCTAACATCAGATTGATTCTCCGAACTGTTCAATCATGAACAAGCAAATGATCAAATCACTTGGCAAAAATCGAACAATTTGATTAGATTTAGAGTCGCGGAAAATAGATGGTTAAATTGGTTAAAAAAAATAAATAAATAGAAAATACCTTCGTACCGACAGTTTTTGAGCAAGGGCGTTTTGAAAATGTCAACCCCTATTTTTCACCCCTTAGAAGTGACAAACACTAACCAGAAGATTCGCGGCACAGCTAGATCCTAAGCGTCAGTAGATCCATATTACTACCAGATTCTATCAGAATCGATTCGTGTAATAAAGAAATTCTCGCTTCTAATCGAAGGGTCCAAATTCATCCACTCACCAAAACGTCGATTTCGTTATAAAAAAATCTCGTTCGAAAGTAAAATTTGTTTGATTTACCGTTGGAAATTAGCTGAGTTGCAGACTTTTTTCTGATTAGAAGAACGTTTGGGAATGTGTGTAAATGTTAATTAATACTGTAATGTTTAACAAAAAAGTTCAACTTTACAAAGTTTTCACTTTGGCGTAGTTTTTCGCGTTTTTAGCTCGTGTGGAAAATTTTGATTGCATAATGAGCTGAAGAGATTTTAATGTTCTTTCTATTGATATCTTCAAACTTGTATTTACTTGGTAAATAATGGTCAGTTTTAATGACATTAGGTCAAAAAGACGAATAAATTTTAAATTGAAAAACATTTGTTTCTGGGAAACCAAAGGTTCAAAAAAAAAATACTACGAGACATTTTGGTTTATTATTTTCAATAATAAGCCTTTGGAATCGAGCAAGAAAAAAAAATTGTTAACCCCCCTCAAGATTTCATGTTTTACGTTTCAAGGTATTTTGATAGAAATAATATATTGTGAAGTATAAATCCCTGAAGTTTGGATCAAAAATCCAGTAGAAAGGAAATGGTTGTGTTTTATTCAAAATGTATTCTTATTTGATTAAGTATTATTTTCGGATTAAAAAAAAACTGCAAATTATTACACATAGGTTTATAAGGTATTTTTCTGTACAGATTACTCGCCAGCAAAGGACACAGCTTTGCCATTACCACTACCTATCAACTAAGTTTTCGATTCATAATCGAGTTCATTTAGGTGAAATAAAAGGTTCTCTCGAAGAAATGAAGAATAAAGAATTCTTGCATTTAAAAATTCTATTACTGGTTGCCAAGGAAATAAATCTAAGGTGGTGGATTTGGTTTCTAAGGACGTAAAACTGGGTACAACTCGAAGAAACAAAAGGGCAATGGCATTTCGGTCAGCTAAAATTTAAACGAAGATTAGGCCTCTTTTGCGATTCACACTCGTGTTTCTGATTTTTCGTAAGGTCAACCCTTAAGTTCTTGTAGGGAGCGAACGGATTGTCTTACAGAGCTCCACGTGGTCTCCAAAAATGCATTACTATTTAAAATTGGTGAAAAAACTATACCTTCATTTTGAGAGTTTTTGAGCTACGGGGCTCTTGAAAATTTCAAACCTTCAATTTCCACCAAAAGCTTCGGGTACAACTAGACCCCAAATGAGGTCCATATACCAAATTTCATCAAAATCGGTTCATGGGAACTAAGGGAAGTGCTGTGCACGGCGTAAGGCGCGCGGACGGATGGAAAATTTGTTATTTAATTTTCGGATTCTACGTATCTTGAAACGTAAATCAAACTATTTTGAGGGGGGTTAAAACATTTTCTTCTTGGTCGATTCCAAAGGTTCATTATTCAGTTCCCATGGACTGATTTTGATAATATTTGGTACCAATATCGGCTCCATTTTGGATGCAGATTTGGTTATTCTCCGCCACATGTAATGGGGTTGAAATTTTCAATATTTCGGTACTTGTTGTTTTTCATTGATTTCAAATACGGACTATTTTTTATTGGAATTGAATGAGACCACAGTGGGACCAACCGTTTCTCCCTATAAGAATAATTAATTACTCTTATCAATTTGCTTGTGATCAGATCATTGGTAGCCACTGCGCATGTGCTAACGTGGAGTCCTCAGTAACCATACATTGATTATGGTGACCTCCTCCTCCTTCACCTCACCACCAGGTGCTCTCTCTCTCTCGTCCACGAGTTCCTTGAATGATAGACGGTTGATGATTTTACACGGAATCCGAATCTAAAAACGCTGCAAATCATTGCTCAAAGGTTTATTATTTTCTGTATAGATCATCCTTCTGTATAGATCACTGGTTCTCCATCAATAGCACCTACCACCATCTGTATTCTTCTCACTCAGCTGATCAGTGATGTGAGGAGTGAAGAAGATCTCCTCGAATGCTGGAGACGCCTGGAAGAGCACCTCCATTCAATAGGATTGAAAATGGCTTTGGAGCTCACTCAGCTGATCAGTGATGTGAGGAGTGAAGAAGATATCCTCGAATGCTGGAGACGCCTGGAAGAGCACTTCCATTCAATAGCATTGAAAATGGCTTCGGAGCTCACTCAGCTGATCAGTGATCTGATCAGTGAGCAATGATTTGCAGCGTTTTTTACCTACAAACATTGTTTTACCTACCAATTTTTTTTTACCTACCACACCTACTGTTACATCCAGTTGATGTAACAGGTGTTGACGTTCATTTATTTTTATCCAAATTAAACCATGTGGATTTTAAATTAATAAAATGACAATTGTGATCCCGAATTCGTTCGAGCAGCATTCTTATCTTTCATTTCTATTATTTCTTTATATTTCGTGGGGAAATAGGAAGGTATAGGTGAATATCGGGCGGGGATTACAACACGTGGCATCCCTTGTTTAGTGAATACCAAGCTTTGGATTAGAAAATTTTCAAGTTAGTATGGAGAGAATCAGAGCAGAAAGGACAGTCGCGAGGCGTATATTTTCACGGGCGTGTACCGCGTTGGATCAAGAATTGAAGAAGGAAGAGGTGGACTACGAGTCGGCATGTGCGAAGATGAGGACAATGGAATACGAAGCTCAGAAGTTGTTCGAGATAGATGAAGACATGAAGGTGAAGTTGTTTGCAGAGAAGATGGACGAAGAGGATCAGGTGAAAGAGTTCGAGGATATGAGCGACTTCAGAAGTAAGTTCTTTCTATACAGCGGAAAGTTCGAAACGTATGTTAGATTAAGAAAGGAGGCAAGCGGAAGTGTAGATGAGCAGTCAGTAGTTTCAGTTTATGGTCAGTTTGATACGAAAAGCAAGAGGAATTTGAAGATTGATCAGATGAAGTATGAAACAGATTCACATAAGTCCCAGTATCCATTTCAGAGTTCAGTTGTTGGGGCTAAGGCTCGCAAAGTTCTAGAGCGTTTTCCGCCATCAGGTGAAAACTACCATGAGGAGTTATCCTACCGGAAGGACAGTGTCGCCAAGGACGATTTTCTCATCAGACCCTACTATAGACAATTATTAAATTTAGTCATCCAACTAGTTTATTCCAAGACAGATATTTCGTTGTCAGATATTTTCGACAGATTGTCTGCGCAACTTCTTGCTTTGAAGCATCTGGGAGTGACGAAAGAGAAGTATGCTGCCACGGTGGAGGCCTGTCTACCAGTGGACGTCTTGAAGGCCTGGTCCAGGTTCCGGCTCACTCCAGCAGCTGCGACCATTGGATCTGAGAAGACTCCGGACTTGATGGTGGCCAACATCATTGTGTTCCTCAAAGCAGAGGGCGAAAGCGACGAAAGGAAAAGACTCAGTACAAATGGGTTATCCTCGTCAGAAAGTAAGACTATTAGTAATAAGAAATCGGGAGCAATTCCTACCGCTGCCACAGTTCTGTCAATTGAGAATTGCACAAAACCTAGAGACGCATCGGATTGCAATCATGAAAGAAAACTGACAAATAGCAAGTTTTTCGGAGCTGATCATCAAGTAGACGATCCCATGGGTTTCAGCATCCCGAAAAATTTGCTAAAACTCTCTACGGAAATACCTGATGAGCTGCCCTCAAAATTCCTAAAATTACCACGGGCGTTCAATCCTGCTGATCTGCCCTCAAGAGGCCTTGGAGGAAGGACTCTCTTAGGAAGTAGGTGGTGGGAAGAGCGAAATTCGTTGATATCGGCTGAGGACAAGTGGTCCTCTTCCTCATTCATTGCAGCAGATCATGAAAAAAATAGTATAGATAAGACAGTAATAGGTGAAGAGGTTACCGAGCGGGTTTTATATATTCCAAGATATTCGCAGATAGTCAGAATGATAACTTCGTTTGTACGTCTTTGGAAGACACGAAAAAGAAGTAGGAAACAACAAGAGGTGGGGCAAGAACGTTTGATTGTTTTCAAGAATCGAAAAAGAATTTTTAAGCTCAAGAGCCGAAAAAGAAGTAGGAAACAACAAGAGGTGGGGCGAGAACGTTTGATTGTTTTCAAGAATCGAAAAAGAATTTTTAAGCTCAAGATAGAAAAGGATTTTGACAAGAAGGAAATAGATTTAGATGAAATCAAGAGAACGGAAGGTACTAGCGTGGGCAACTCGTCCAAACGATTATTGAAAAGACAGATAAGGTGTGAGTGGTGCTGTTTATATGTGCAGTATATCGTGGGGTGCATTACGAACTTTTTTCATCACTTTCAACTTCCGGGTTTTGAAGCCTCTAAAACGTTGTCGTTCTTGGTTAATTGGGACAAAATTTGCTCCTTTTCAGATCAGAAATTCAATCCTCCCATTGCAGCCTGGTGGGGAGGATGGTGGGAACGTGTGATGCGGATGATCAAGGAGCTGATGAGGAGGAATCTGGGACAAGCGGCGCTCACTTATGAAGCGCTGACAACCGTCGTCTGTGACATCGAGGCGGTGATCAACGCTCGGCCTCTCACTTACGTCGGAGGAGCTACAACCTCTTCCTCTCGGAAGCAGATGAGCTACAACCGATCTCCCCGAAGCTCTTCATTCAAGACATCAAGTCAACAAAGACTGATTTCGACACTCTACTCTCTGGAGATCACGGCACAGGATGGGACCAGCATGCGGAGAGCTCAACCATCTAGCCTTTTGCCTGGTAGTTCGGAGGATGTTACATCCAGTTGATGTAACAGGTGTTGACGTTCATTTATTTTTATCCAAATTAAACCATGTGGATTTTAAATTAATAAAATGACAATTGTGATCCCGAATTCGTTCGAGCAGCATTCTTATCTTTCATTTCCATTATTTCTTTATATTTCCTGGGGAAATAGGAAGGTATAGGTGAATATCGGGCGGGGATTACAACACCTACCTATTGGTAGGTACTACCTACCACACTATAATGGCTTCACACCTTCACAATCAAGTTTATTAGAAAGAACTAAACGCTTCACACTCGATTCGAAAAATAGAAAGCTTGATATGAAAATTTGATTACTGGTTACGCAGAAGGCAAAACTGTATACAAATCGAAGAAATGAACAGCGATCGCATTTTAGTCAGATAAAATTTGAACGGCGATTAGACCTCTTTTGCGATTCACACTCATGATTCTGTTTTATCGAAGGAAAACCTTCAAATACTCGTAGGGACCGAACGGTTTGTCCTACAGAGCTCCGGGTGGTCTCAAAAATTTTTAAAAATTCTGTACTATTTAAAATTGGTGAAAAAACGATACCTTTATTTCGAGAGTTTTCGAGCTAGGGCACTCTTGAAAATTTCAACCCTTAATTTTCACCCCTTAGAAGTGACCTACATCAACCAAAAGCTTCGCGGCACAACTAGACCCCAAATGGAGCCCATATACCAAATTTGAACCAAATTGGTCCAGTGTTGCTAAGAAAAGTGCCGCGTACGGCGGACGGCGGACGGCGTACGGCGGACGGACGGAAATTTTTTTATTCGATTTTCGGATTCTACGTACCTTGAAACGTAAAACATCAAATTTTGAGGGGGGGTTAAATTTTTTTTTTTCTTGCTCGATTCCAAAGGCTTATTATTGAAAATAATAAACCAAAAGGGTTCTAGGTGTTCAATTGTGTTCGATTGTAGTATTGAATAATGGAAAAATTTAATAATCTTCAGGGTTTTGTCTCCCATTTTTAGCGCCCGCTTTCAAGAACTCATTTTTGTGACCAGTTCCAGAACATTGTGTGAATATTTCTTGACCTTGAAACTTGGTTTACTGGGTTAAGAGGGATTCAGTGAAGTAGGTATCTCTGCTCTGTGGATCCCTCACGTGAGTTCAAATCAAATTTGGATCCGACGTCATTAAGTTAGCGAATCGTTGAGCCGGAATGACCCTCGTGCTCCCCCACTCTCAACCCTTCCCCCCTTCTATCTCCATTAATTGATTTTGATTCCGCGGAACCAGATGACCGGAAAACCAGATTTCGAGCGGGGGTTCAGCTCGGGGAGCCAATACCTGGAATGAGGTATTCCTCAGAGTCAAGGTATCCCTTGTAAATCCGGCCCTAAGTAGTCCACCACTACAGAGGGAGACTCTCCCAGTGTGATCTGCTTTTAGATTATGGTCTGGCGTGACTTGAAATCATTAGTCCGGCTAACTGTTCTGATGAGAATGGAAGCGAAAGGGATTCCCCCTCTGCATAACCAGGGGTTGTCTGAATTATTAAACCCAACTGGATGACAAACCACGTTCATGCAAATTGTTTTACGCTCTTGTATACAAGCTGAGGGATTGTTGCGGGGTCACGGTTAGATTACGCATATGCACCCTTAACAGTTGTCACACAAACTTGACTAGTAAACAAGTGCCAAATGAACCTCCAAGTTTTGTTATTCAGAAACGATTCAGGCACGAAAACACCGCAATTTTTCCTGGGAAATCTGATCAAAGTGACCAATACACAGTCTGATTCGTTTAGCATACGTAACTTGCCCCTTCTGCAAAGCCTAACAGTAATAGCCATGATTTTGCTTTCGAGTCTACCAAGGTAGCTGAAGCATTGTTTTCACTTCTCAATGTTAAAAAAAAAATGTTCTTGAAAATTTCCGTTTGGGTTTTACGTTTCAGAACTTCCTGAACAATTTTGGTGCCATTTCTTTCATGAAATCATCGTAACAGGCAAAACTATAAGGAGTTATTGCCCGATTACGATGAAATTTTCAGGGATTGTACAGTTTTGGTTGTAGATGCTTCTCATGCGCAAACGTGAATTCAACATAACAACAGTATTTTCTAGATTTTCCATCCGATTTTGATGAAATTTTCAGGGATTGTGTGAGTTGGTTTGTAGACGGTCCCCTATGAAGATAGTGCTAGTTACTTAAAGATTAATGTGGAAAATAAGTGATTATATCAATACTGATGGAATCGTAAATACATAATAACTGTATAAAACAACTGAAAGGTACAAAATAGGTTGTGTTTGGGTCAATTCGTTTATTCGAAATCACAAGTTTGAAACAACCCTATTCTGAAGTTATTGAATTCTAAAAAATAACTTATAGATAATTCTACAGATAATTTTTATTGTAATAGATATAAAGTAAGAGTGAACGTATTAAACCATATAAGAGAAAAGTAATATAATGATTAATTTTTATTCGGAACATCGAATAATTATACATGCAAGACAGCAAACATGTGATCCAGGTAATAATAGTAATAAGTACCTTCGACACCTTAGGAGACCTGGTGCTCGTATCCGGAGTGAAATGCTTCGTATGAGGTGAAGTGAGTTTAAGTCTTTCGGATTACTTTTCGACAGCTGTGTGTGGATGAAAAGATATCTTGGAATTTTGTATTTCATTACTCCCCCTTCGTTCTCAAGAGGTACTGTTCGCAGATAGAAAGAATGCGGCTGGTAAATTTCTCGAAGGGTATACCTGCTAACATAGACGACTACCTGTTCCAAAATCTTAGGTAGCCTGTTGAGTCAGGCTAGAGAAAGGGAAGAGCCTCAGTAATTGTAATCCGGGCATCGAGCTACTCGAGTCGCTCAATCCTTTCACTTCATCATCGGTCGGTAGTCAACAACCCTCGTCTCATTTTTCCTAGCTTGAATGGCAGTTAGAAGAAGGACTATGTTTTTGGGATTGTAATACTCATGGACACCTCACCAAACCATCCGCATTCTTTCAATCTGCAAACAGTACACATCTCTGACAGAGGGTTGGGTCGGTTAGGAAACTGATCTTCTCCCGGATTTCATCACTCCATCCAAGTGAGTGCAGTAGGAGATAAGGGTTTTGATTCCAAAGAAAAAGCCGTGCAAGCCTCACATCTTAGGTGAATCTCGATCACCATACCAATGAGGCCAAATCCTATGTCCTGAAGAGATATATCGCCATAGGTGACTTGTGGCCATACCAGTCTGAATTCAATTGCAAATAAGATGTAGGGAATATTATCAAAATTTGATACTTAATATGACTCAATAAGATGTTAATATGCAAATAAGATGTTAGGAATATTATCAAAATTTGATACCTTATATGACTTAATATACTTGATAGGTACTTAAAATTTGATATTTAATATGACATAATTATGGACTTCTTCACTATTCTTCGACTTTGGACATTCTTTCGGATTGGTACTACTCTAACTTCTCCTTGAAATTATGCTATTTCTTCCATATCTCTAACTTTTGTGTCTTCTTATTGGAGTGACTGGAACCAGAGTGTAATATTTGGAAGTAAAAATGTTGACGTTCAACCATTCAAAGTTAGTTTTCCTCGAGAAACCGTGCTCGGACTTCGGATTTTTCAATTTTTATCATTGCAATTTCTGCTAAGCTGAGGTATATTATCACTTTTTTGTAAATACTATCAGGTGTATTATTCAAATGGTTTTGGTGAGAATCTGAGAAAATCCGTGAGTAGAATCAATGATTTGGGAGCAATATATGACTAGTCGGCGAGGAAAACGTATGATACCAATGCAGTCAAAAGCCAAGTTATTTTTTCTTACCGACTAACCATTTTCTACACCTGCTGGCTCATCCTTTCCTTCCAGTGTGAAGAACCTTGGGCAGCTTACGGACAGTACATTTTTTCAGAACCAACAAAGCAGCTATATTTCCCTCAGGATACTCGTTGTGAACACTTCAGAGACTCGGGAGATTCACCCATAGCAAACGCTCGTAGATACACGCAGAAAGGTGATGTTTTTGAACTCCAGAAGCAGTTCTGTCAATCGGTAATGATTATGGCCACAATATGATTCAAGTCAAATATTTATTGCATTCAATCAGAGAAAAATGTGCTTAGTTGGGTAACCGTAGCCACTATTCATTCCATTTATTCTACTCGGGAACTTTAGTACATTATGTTTGTGAACTCTGGGTGTAGAAATGGGAAAGGGATGTGTAAAAAAACAGGATTGTTGGCTGTTACATTGTTAGTGCTTAGAAGAGAGAGTAACGCAGTGAATCAGAGAGAATCAACGGCTAAAGGCGTTAAATTGAGCGAACAACACGGATAGAAGAGGAGAAGAGGAAAAAAGTTAACAGGTCTGAAGGCGGAGGTGTAAAAAAGCTTATCTCTAAACATGGGAATTGGTGGAAACGGTAGTGGCAGGAAGGAGGTGCGTGTTGTAAGAAGTGGGTGTGATTTACAGGGAAACCTCGAGCAACCGTGGGACCTTAAAGTCGGAGAAGAAGAGGAAGAGAGGAATGAACAGAAGAAAAGAGACGGAGGAAGAAGGGAGGAGATAGAGGATGAAGAAAGTCTAGAGGCTTTCCTTTTCGGCGACCTGAACCTGAACAACTTGTGGGAACAGCCCTCAGAGGAAGGAGCACGTACCTTGCAATTATTTCCCCGTTTGAGCTCCACCGTCTTTTCCAGTATAATAATGAATAAACCATAGACTTCATGGTTTCGCTTCCACCCATTTACTCCTATTACTTCGCACTTCACCGAAACACGTTCCAAGAGGATGTACATGAATAAACTGTCTTGAAAAATGGTAGAACGTCAGGTTGAAATTCCACACTATTTTTCTTAGACATTCTCAAACTTAGTCATTGGGCTCAAAATTGGGCTATAATACTCCGAATCTCTTCTGGTGCTGAGAACTCTTCTTCGATCAACGATTACTCGAGTGAGAATGAATATTTGATATTGCTTTCACGAAGAAACCATCAAGTTGTTTCAACGATCGTCATCTCATTCCAAGTTTTTTTTCAGTTAAAACGTTATCTCCTGAAGCTTTTGCGTGGTCTACATTTCCTGTTACTGAAACAATCGATTTCTTATCGAGTCGGCGGAATTGAAATAACTCGGAGAAACAAGATCACGAATTCCACCGGGGTTGGAGATAATCAGCGGCCGAGTCAACAAAGCTTCAGATTTATCAAGTCGCTCTCACCAGTTTGGAATTATTGGATTTTAGCTTTCCTCCGCATTTTATTCGGTCAAACGCAGTGTTGATGACGCAAACATTGAGGTTATCTTCCACTGAAAGGAGCAATGTCTCCGAAGTTGACGGATTTGAAAACACCTTCACAACAAAATTTTACTATTGGTTTTTGAATCGTTTGGAAGAGATCCCAGTTAGTTTTGAGTTCGCTAGAAACTGCCCTTGAACACGTAGCTTTGATGTGACACATAGGTTCCGTCTATTCTTTTAATGATTGTATGTTTGAACCGATACAAGGGTGAATACATAGCTTTGGTGTGACAAATAACTTCCTCCGATGTGTAAAATGATTGTATAGTTGAGGTATTTACAGGTACGTGTTTCATCGGTAGTTCGGATCTTCTTCGGTCTGTTGTATTTAGGTATCAATAAGGGTCAAGCACCATTGCCAAGTATTATTATATTAGACCCACATTATCATGTCCGATGTGGGTCTAATGTAAGAATACTTGACGATGAAGCTTAACCCTGATCTATCTTAAAACCTACCTAATACCTTAATACTTAATACTAAATACCTTATTTACCTCAAAAAATGAATAAATAAGTATTAAAATAAAATTAATAAATAAGAAATAATAAAAATAAGAAATTAATACCTTAATTCTTAATATTTTATACTTAATACCTACTTCTAACAGGCTGAAGAAGTCGGCTGAGTACCGTTGAAATATGTACCACTGGATAATTCAAGAATAATTCTTCAATTCTTCAATCATTATTATTATAATTCTTCAATTATAATTATTCAATTATTCTTCAAAATTCTTCAATTATTGAAGAAGTTTCCGACAGTTAATTTTTCGAGAGGAAGATGGTGACACCACAACAAACATCACATAATTTTTTGTAGTTGAACCCATGCAAGAGTGAACACATAGCTTCCTTATAACCATAAAATGATTGTATATTTGAGGTATTTATTGATAGGTAGATGTTTAAACTGTACTCAGTGATCTCCTGCCTGATAGAAATATATAATAATTCCTAATTAATTAGGAATTTAAGTCCTATCGTCGAGTGTTCATATGTTAGACCTACATCTGAAACGATGATGTCGGTATATCAGTCTGTAGATCATACAATCATCTATATGTATTCAAGGGTTGGCTCCAGATTCAGTCAGTTTTTTCCATAAAATGATTGTATAGTTGAACGAATACAAGGGTAAAAACATAGCTTTGGATAGACTTATAGTTACCTCCTATCCACATAATCATTGTTTAGTTCAGCCGATATAAGCCCCGAACACAAAGGGTCAGCGTTTACCTAATTTTACGGAATTTACCTAATTCGACATGTTGACAACTACGACATCAAATTTTTCTCATCATCTGATGATCCGAAAAATCACAACATAGAAAACAAATTAAAATCGAACGAGTTGTAATGAGACAAAGCAGGTAGAAAATTCCCGCACTCGAATAGACAATTTATTTTGTATAAAACAATTTTTTATTACTAAGAGGCATTTTTTACTGGAAAAGAGCTCTTCAAGGGTAACACCAAAACTGAATCTCCTACTAAACTCCTTGATCGAACGAAATCAAACAACTTACTTGGTAGAAAGATGATTAGAATTTTTTCAATATTTTTATCTTATATCACTTACCTTTCAACACTTCAATTGATAAAATTTAGAGAACATGGTTGTCTCAAGGATAGTCATGTTTGCGCAAGTACAGTATCCACCAATAAAATTATTAAAATCTTTTGTCCCAAATTTCAACCTAGTTAAATCCACAACAGTATTTTAGAATCATCGAATTTAGATTTCCTGATGCTGTAGAGATAAATTTACTGGTGACTTTCCTCCTAACTTAGGTACTTTATAAGATCGGACTAGGCCAATCAACAGGTAGGAAACAACGTCGGTGGACTTAATACAACAGGACATAATTAATCAGTCGGAAAAGTAATAAGCCATCAGCCGCTACAGGGGAGGGAAATTCGAGTCCGAAACGGAAATTATAACAGCTTGGCTATTTCCCACCATGATTTATCGGTTCTATCAATCACTGGAGAGGCGAAGCGACGGCTGGGATGGTCAATGACTGGGATGGAAGAGAGGACGGGGGAGGTCGACGACTGGGGGGTGCCGATGACTGGGGGAGTTTAGTCACTCACCTGTTTATTCGACCGCTAACGACACCTCCGCTCAACTATCGGCCTTCCCCTAATAGAATAACCCTAATCTGGTGAGTGGGATGAGATGAGGGATGAACTACCGCTATCCAACCGACCCATCTCTGTAATAAATGGGTTGGTAGGGCGATAAGTTCAACCTGGCCTTTGGATAAATTGAGAACGGGTAGTACGAAAATGGTTGTGGTCACTCTAAATTAACAGCGTCGTAACACCGATACGCACACCATACAACAGAGGATTTCCTATAACGGATACAGTAAGTCTGTGTACCTATGAGTATTTCTTAAAATTCAGTCATAAATAATGCTGCAAGACTGAAACGTATCGGATCCCCGAGCAAAGTGTGTGCATTCGTTCATAAATCACCCAAATCATCCACTCGAGAAAACGCTGCAAATTATTACGCAAAGGTTTATTGGGGGTGCCTATCGTATAAGTAGGTACAATAGAAAACTCTATTCTTCTTTCTTTAACTTTTTGCTTTTTTTTTTTATTAAGCTCAAACTTTTTTCTTACAATTGCAACCATACAACAATCTCCAAACATACATCATCACATGAACACTAATTTAGGGCCAAAATATCACATGACGAAATTAAAATCTGAAATATTAAATTTTGATGCCAAATAAAATCATAATCAATAAATAAATGTCGCTTTAGCGACACTCCAGCCCAAAGAAGTGCCTTCAAGTAGCTTGGTGCTTGGTAGCTTGGTAGTGCTTGGTTTCTTCAATTTCAAGAGAATACTGACGGGTGGTGCAATGAAGGAGTTGTCCTTGGGAAAGGAGCATTGTCCATTGTCCTTTGATCGTCTAATTTCTTCCTCTGCTTCTTCCAATCTGGACGCTGATATTCTGCTTGGATATTCCTTGATTTCATCATATTTCTTTGTAAGTAGATCCTCTCAAGTTTGAACTCCTGTCTTTGTTTAAATTTTCAATCTCCGGTTGAAGATTAAATGTTTTGCCATTCAACTCTTCGTTAATTTCATGTTCAACTATTGTTGCCACTTTTATTTCATCAGGAATTACAGCTACTCTGATTTTTTTCAATTGTTCTTTCTTCCGTTTCCAAACAATATGTTTCTGTTTGTGTTTGTTAGTAACTTGATTGGTGATTCCTGCCTCTTCGAAAAATTCTGTTTCATCGGACACCAATGTTCTTCTTTCTTCAGAATCATTTGAATTTCTTTGAGAGAGGCAGTTTGTCTCGGGATCATGATTTCCAGATTCTTCAAACAGAGTTGACAAAACTTCCTCACACAACCAGTCCTCAAATTCCGAATTTATTTTCTCCTCTTCAAGTCCTTTCCTTAGCAAGGCTGCATTGCTGTCCAGCTCCTCGATCATCATTTTAAATTTAAGTTCCTCTCTTCTCCGTTCCAGGTCTGCTTTCTTCTTTTCTAAAAACACTCTTTTGTATCCTATCTCGAACTCTGGAGTCGTTGTAACACAACTTTTCCTTCCACTCTCTTCTTCCAACTCCTTCACTATCTTCTCTGAATATTCTACGCTTTGAATCTCATAATTCACTTGATAACTGTACGTCTTTCTTTCATCGTTCAACATTCTTGTGGTCTTGTTTCTTCGCACTTCTTTATCTTTCTTCAATGAATCGAAACCACGCTCTTTTACCAATTTTCTATCGTATAAGTACAATAGAAAACTCTATTCTTCTTTCTTTAACTTTTTGCTTTTTTTTATTAAGCTCGAACTTTTTTCTTACAATTGCAACCATACAACAATCTCCAAACATACATCATCACATGAACACTAATTTAGGGCCAAAATATCACATGACGAAATTAAACTCTGAAATATTAAATTTTGATGCCAAATAAAATCATAATCAATAAATAAATCTCGCTTTAGCGACAGTGCCTTCGTTAGGAAATTTTAATACTAGTTGCTTAGGATGCAAAACTGAGTACAACTCGAAAGTCGAACAACTATCGCCTTTTGGTGAGCTAAAATTCGAAGGAGATTAAGCTTCATTTGCAATTCACACTCGTGTTTCTCATTTATTGTAAGTCGGAGTCTTAGTTCCAAAAGGAGCAAACGGTTGATCCTGAAGAGCTCTGTATGGTCTCATTCGATTCTAAAGACTCAATAAAATTTTAAATAGTTGAAAAGTCAATACCTTTATATCAAAAGATTTTGAGGTAGGGCATTTTGAACATTTCAGGCCTTAATTTCCACCCCTTAGAAGTGACTGACATCAACCAAAAGCTTCAGGGCACGACTAGACCCCAAATGGAGCCCTTATACCAAATTTCATCAAAATCGGTCCATGCTTACTTAGGAAAATGCTGCGTACGGCGGAAGGATGGAAAAATTTGTATTCAATTTTCTGATTTTACATACCCTTTTTCCACACTGTTGGTATATAATAGTACATAGTGAAAGTCAACAATATTCTTGGTCAAATATAACATAGTTTATGGCTGTAAACAACAATCGTCATTTTGATTCAACTAATAACAACATCTAGGTACGGCATCAACAACAATCATCACCAGGTAAAAAGAAAAACAAAGAAAAACTCGGGAAAAACTGAACTTTGACACAGAGAATATGTGTTTGAGGAACTAAGGTGGCATAGGAAATTACGTGTTTGTAATCATTTTAGGAACAATGTGTGTGTGTAGCACCGCCCAGGTGTAGGTACCGGCCGGCCCGGACCCACCCAGCATGGCCGCTCCCAGGGCCACGAATCCATTACTGGAGAGGAAGCCCTTACGAAACTGAAACCTTGCAACGTAAACTAACAAATTTTGAGAGGGGGTAAAAATTTGACTTCTCTTGGTCGATTCCAAAGGTTCATTATTGAAAATAATAAACCAAAAGCAATTGAATCCATCAACATTTCAGGTTGCATTTTCGTCCGAATGAGATTCCTGGCGTCGCGGAGGTAATCAGCTGTCTTCCGAAGAGAAGATCAGAATTGAAGAGTTTGATTCCAAAAGGTACTAAAGACCATTTTTATGGAAATTATGGTTTTTGATTAATTTTTTAATGGAAATTAAGTTTAATTAAAAAACGTCTGCCAAGTTGGGTGGGCAGTATAGCTTCCTCACTCATTGTAACATGGACGTATAGAATCAGTTGGCGAAAACTCGGCGCTGCGCGCCTCGGCGGGGGCTTCGCCCCCTGCACCCCCGGATGATTTCCGCTTAGAGCCTAATGGCTAAAATGTGACATACCTTGAAAAGGTTTTTGCTCCCTCTCCCTCTTTATCTTTCTTCCACTGTAATATTTAAGCTCACTCAGCTGATCAGTGACCACTCAGGCACCTTCAGCATTCTCCATTGACCCTGCCTCTCAAATTTCAGCTTCCTGCGTTCAACAGGAGAGAAAATGGCCTTGGAGCTCACTCAGCTGATCAGTGATCACTCAGGCGCCTTCAGCATTCTCCATTGACCCGCCCTCTCAAATTTCAGGTTCCTGCGTTCAACAGGAGAGGAAATGGCCTTGGAGCTCACTCAGCTGATCAGTGACCACTCAGGCACCTTCAGCATTCTCCATTGACCCTGCCTCTCCAATTTCAGCTTTCTGCGTTCAACAGGAGAGAAAATGGCCTTGGAGCTCACTCAGCTGATCAGTGATCACTCAGGCGCCTTCAGCATTCTCCATTGCATGCGCAGCGGCTATTGCTTGACCAATTTGATTGAAACTTATAGGGTGTCTCTTAGAAGTTAGTCCCTAACTAACCTCCAAATTTGAGCAAAATCGGTTCATTAGAAACCGAGAAACCGAGGTTCCAGGAAATTCACGTTTGCGCATGCGCACTCGCTCCTATTGGTCCGAAGGTGCTGAAATTTATAGGGGACCGTCTAGGACCTAATCCGCACAATCCCTGAAAATTTCATCAAAATCGGACCACAGGTTAGTATAGTTTTGCCCGGGACAAGGATTGACCACAGACAGACCGACAGACAGACAGACCGACAGACCGACAGACAGACAGGCAGACAGACAGACAGACACGGAACCAAGATTGTTCGGGAAGCTCTAAAACGCAAAAAGCAAGTGGAAATTTTGATTTTGGAGGACATTTTTTTTTTTTCACTTCTTTCACGAATACAAAGCTTCCCTACCTTCGGTAGTGAGGAAGCAAAAATAATTACGGTCACTAATGGGTCAACTCTTTCCCAGGGTTTTAGGGTTCATAGTCATTGGTATAGCACTTTTTCAGGTCGCTATGGTTTTCACGTTTGACCAAAATGGATATAGTAACTTATGGAATTATGAGTTATATGACGAGGGGGGCGATGAGAGCCCCGGACGCATTAAAACTCCCGCATCCGGCGATTAGACTTGAATCCACGACCCCCGCAAAAGTCGGACCAAATTCCATCACCCAACAACGCTCGCCTCAGCGACCGTAGCTACACCAGGATAGTGATCGGGAGAACACAGGGAGGATGAGAGAAGAAAATCTGATCATCTATGTGAGAAGATTGTGTTTTTGAACATCAAGTATGTTGGGCCGTTCTTCAGTTTGAGTAGGTAGGTTGGAGGGGATATATACAGCGGCCATATCCTTAAAAATTTTATTAATTATTCCAGTGCACTTTCGCTTAGTAACTAGCATCATCAGGACTTTTGATGGGAATTAATCTGTAGAAACGTCATTATTTTGGTGCATTGTTTGAGAGCCTAACAGGAATTTCTGAGACCCATAGCAGTGACACCCTATGCCAAATCAGATACCCTGGTGTCCAAACTATTGAGTCCTTCAATTCTCAACAGAAAACCAAGTGTCACACTACTGGAAGTAGAACTAAACAAAGAACTAAGGTTTTCGAAGAGTCCATACAATAACCATTTTCCAACTGGAAATACCAATAGCTAAATTAAATAGACCAGATGCATAGACGTACTAACTCATCACTGTACCTGCTGAGACCAGTACACATCGAATACATGGCTCTCTAAAATGCGTCAAAATAATGGCGTACCTTCAAAAGCTTAACCATCAAAAGTCCAGATTGTGCTATTCACCTGGCGAAAGTGCACTCGACTAATTAATAAACATTCTAAGGATATTGTCGCAGTTTAAAGCATTAGCAAACTGAATTAATCCTTTAACAAACTGAATTAATCCTTTCGCAATCTAAATCAAACTTTTCGCAATTTGATTTAAACTTTTTGCAAACTGAATTAAACCTTTTCCAATTACAAATGAACCTTTCATAAAATTAATCCTCTGCATCAAACATGATCAGAGGACATAAGAGTGAGTGGAGTCCCCAAAACAATACCTTATCTGTGGACGGTCAATAACTTCCCTGTGAATAGTCAATTACTCCTCTGTGGACTTTCATTGACCTTCACTGTGTAGAGTTACCCTTCTCGTCCCGTCAACATTGCATTCCAAAATTGTAACTTCTGGAACCACAACTGCGGAAGTTTTCCGTGAGTTTCCGATAAAGCTGGAACTGATGTTACAAAATTCCACAGACGGCGTCCTGCTAATTATGGACAACGCGAGAACTCTCCGTTCTACTATAGTCAATCAGTTTTTCGCAGAATCAGATATGGGGATAAAGTTTTTGGCAACTTACTCGCCCATGCTCAATCCCGTTGAAAAAGCGTTCCCAAAAATCAAAAACGAAGCAAGGAAGATTCTGGCTCAACGAGGTGAGCATAATTTGTCTGATGTCATTGCAAGGAGCGTGTCTGCTGTAAGTGCTTGTACTGCGTGTGCTGTAAGTGCTACTGTAAGACTGTTCAAACTACGTCATGGACATGTATCTCGTACTTCCTGCTGCAGCTACAGGCCAACCCCTCCACTAACCTTCCCCTTTCTTGAAAAATCGGACTTTTCATGAGATAGTTTACTTTAGAACCTATATATGTATAGATAGTTGATAACGTGTTTATTTCTTATCATTTGATTCATTGAAAATTTATTAAATTGTTTGTTCATTGCGAAAAGTTTAATTCAGTTCACGAAAGGTTTAATTTTATTTCTGAAAGGGGTAATTCTAATTGCGAAAGGCTTAGGGTGGAGTGGGGCAATTGCGACCCAAAATGTCAATAGTTCAACTTTGATCCTCTGTAACTTTCCTTTGAAAACGCTATTTTCACTTTTTTTTAAATGAGTGGCTTATTTTACGTAAATTACGATGCACTCTTCGAATTGTACAAAAGATTTACTTCTCATGGTCCAAACTGTGTTTTTTAAAATTCCGACCGACTTCCGCATTTGCCCCACTAATCGGGGCAAATGCGGAAACGGCCTGCGAATCCCATAAAAACATTTAGTTGCATTAATGGGGTGAATACGAACAAAGCCCATTTCAATACGAACAGAACGCTATATTTAATTTTTTTCTCCTCCACTTTTTTATGACCAAAATTAACTCTCCTGCGCCAACTGGTTTGCACTTTATCTTTAAAATGACTCTTTCTTGAGTGGATAATTTTCCCTTGAGGCCTGATTTCGAAAGTGGGAGAGGAAAATGAAGAAATTCAACGTGTAGGAAACAAAATGTGTATTTTTAAAGGTTCATCTCCAATTTTTGTCCGAGAACAGAAAGGCCACTCAGTCTAATAGTTGTTATGGGGTGCTTATTTTGCACTTCCGCATTTACCCCATACTGCAATTTTGCTGGGGCAAATGCAACCCATGTTATCATTTCTACAAATGATCGTGATAGAAACGATTTCATAATGAAAACTGTCAAACTGACTCATGTAAAGAAGTTTCAAGATGGAACAGACGTTATTGCCCCACTGCACCTCATGGAAAACTTATTTCTTGGCAAAAACCCGCCACTCGTCTGAAGAGCTTATCACTAGTGAGTCAGGATAACGTTAGGAATAAGCAGCTGACTGGCGAGAGCCCGCCTTTTCCGACAGGTAAGGGTTACCAACATAACTGGGTACACATTGAGAAGGTTTCTGAGGCAAGGCGCTCAAATGGCGTCATTTTCAAAACCATTTCCCCATTTGCCCCATTTCCACATTTACCCCACTCCACCCTAATTCAGTTTGCCAAAAGTTTAAATCAAATTTCAAAAGGTTTAATTGAGTTTGCTAATGCTATATATCCCCCTCAACCTACCTACTTCAATTTTTTGTAATAAATTTGGCCTCTCCGCTGGCTCTCAGAACAGCATTGATATCACGGGATGGCGTTTCAGAGTTTGTTGTGATGGAAGTGCGAAATTGGACGAAGTGCTTCTGAGAGCGTATGGCGATGACGAGTCATTCATGGAGTCATGAGTGGTTCAAGGAAGGTAGATCATCGACTCAAGATGACCCTCGTTCAGGAAGGCTCTCAACCTGAACTCGTACTTCAAGATTCTCGTAGATTCCACCGAGATGAGCGACTTCTTGCAACAGATGTTTCGCATTCATTCAACGATTTGGTTGAAATTGGTGGCTACAAAACAGTAGTCTCACCTTTTTAGTTGAAACTAGAGTTGATAGCGATGAGACAACACAGGCTATTCAAGAGGGGGAAGGAGGCGGGTTTCCCGCGGTCGTATTAATGGGTCGTAAAGATGGGAAGGCTCTTATCTCATTAAGGGCGTAGGAAATTGGGATAAGGAAAGAGAAGAGAAGGCAGGAGGAGGTCACATCCTCTTCTCTTTCCCTCCTAACGCAGTTTAATTCCAGCCCTCCTCCACCTATCGTCCTCCCTTGGCGCCTTCAACGTAAGGAAGAAAAAAGAAAAAAAAAAACGGATCCCGCGGGGTAATTCGGGCAATTTCCCGCTCAAGGAGGTCGCACCTACAGGATCGTTCTCCCTCTCTTCCTTTCTTCTCCCCGTCTTGAATCCGCTTCTGTAGAGAGGAACCTTTTCTCACGTTATCCCAGTTACAACAATCCCCGGAGGCTCTCCTACCGCCCTGTAGAGATTGGTAAGAGCGGGAGCTGGTAAGTAAAGTGAAGCTAGTTTCGTTCTTGGCGATTTGCTCACTGATAAAAGCCCTGGAAATAGAATCCCACATACAGCTTTTCCGAGTCAAATGAGGACTTCCTAAAACTGATCAACCATTTCTTATTTCAAAGGTCCACGAAGAAACCCAGTGCCCTGAATTCGTGAACGTTCAACATTCATTCCCATCCGTATAAATAAAATCCTACACTTGCAGCAGATAAGCGAATTTTCAGTTCCCATGTTGGTTTATTATTTTCAATGATGTACCTTTGGAATTGACTGAGAAGAAAAGAGTTAACCCCCTAAAAATTTGTTGGTTTACGTTTCAAGGTACGTAGAATCCAAAAATCGAATGAAAACGCTGCAAATTGTTACA
Organism: Apolygus lucorum; assembly: GCA_009739505.2. Lineage (NCBI taxonomy): Eukaryota > Metazoa > Arthropoda > Insecta > Hemiptera > Miridae > Apolygus > Apolygus lucorum. The sequence continues at coordinate 45,568,850 of CM019177.2, read as the reverse complement.
CAATGGTTTGTTACTTTTCTATATTGATAACTCGTCTGCAAAGCCACCAACCATCCAACATAAAGAAAAACATCGATCGCATTTCGGTCAGCTAAAATTTGAACGGAGATTCCGCCTCTTTTGCGATTCACACTCGTGTTTCTGATTCATCATACGTCCAACCCTTAAATTCTCTTAGGGAGCGAACGGTTTGTCCTACAGGGCTCCGCGTAGTCTCAAAAAATTCTAAAAATTCTATAGAATCTTGAATTGAAGGAGAAACAATACCTTTATATCGAAATTTTTCGAGTTAGGACGTTTTCAAAATTTCAATATTCATTTTGGAACCCTTAGAAGTGACCTACATCAACCAAAATCTTCGGCGCACAACTAGACCCCAAATAGAGCCTACAAATTTCATCAAAACCCGTGAATGCTAAGTGGCAAAAGTGCCGTGTACGGCTTACGGTGAACGGAGGGCCTTTTTTTATTCGATTTTTGGATTCTACGTACCTTGAAACGTAAACCATCAAATTTTGAGGGGGTGTTAAAAAAAAAAAAATTTCTTGGTCGATTCCAAAGGTTCATTATTGAAAATAATACACCAAAATTCGCCGTCCGTCCGCTGTTAGCCATAGCAGCACGTTCTCATGAACCGATTTCGATAAAATTTGGTACTATAATATCTTGGTCTTTTCTTTGTCGTTGTTATAAAGTGTGTGCCCAGATTTTGTATTTCTCTAAATTACAGGGGATCAAACTATTGTTTTCGATGACAAACCTCTGGAACCGAGCAAGAAAAAATCCAAAATTGAATAAAAACGCTGATAATTATTACTCAAAGGTTTATTATTTTTCTTTATAAATCACTTGCCGACAAATAACACAGCTCTGCTATTTTCTCTACCTACCAACCAAATTTTCGGTTCAAAATCAAGTTTACGAGTAATTTGTAGAAAAAAAGAGTTGTGGAGATTTGAATATCGTTGTTAAGGACGCGGAACTGAAAACAACTCGAAGAAACGAACAACGATCGCATTTTAGTGAGCTAAAATTTGAACGGCGATTAGACCTCGTTCGCGATTCACACCCGTTTCTGGTCTTATGTCCAACAACTAGCTACTTTTATTTCGTCTTCAGGTTCACCGGATCTACTGGGAAAACGATTCAATGAAATGAATGGAAACTTCCCACCCTTTTTAGGGAATCAGAAGCATCCTTTTGACTTTATCGACTGCTCGTTCATCCTTTCAGCATACGCCAGCATGCGTTCTGCGCACTTATCTGTCTTGAGTACCCACCTACTGGTCCAACCTGTACCTATGGTTGATCCTGCCTTCTGTCTTGCTAGAGTTGGTGATTGAATTGGATATCTACAGTCTGCAATATCCTACGGCCATACTGTACAGCAAAATTTATCAAAGATGTTATTTTCACTTTTTTCAATATCTTGCTAGGAAGAGTTCCTTAGGGGTTAGTATTGCATCGGAACCATTTATGCAGTAAAACACTTTTATTTTTCCGGATGGCTCTACATAATATTCCAGTGTGTAGATTCTAGTTATGTAACTAGTGTAACTACTAGGGTTACGTTATCTGTTGATTTTTGGTTTTTCCATGTTCAGTAAACCACGCTACCATACTGTATGCTCAGAGTATATTTTAAAATTGGGTAAAGTATCAGCGCTTCTAGCCGACACCTTCGCGCTGAGTAGGTATTTGCGGCATCGCTTCAGTCGAAAAAAAAACATGAAACCACTCCTGGTTACCACACTGGATACTCAGTCTTAATTATACAAGATTACAAAATTTAGGGGTGGTCTGGCTGCCTCGTTCTTTCACCACTTTTCTTATGGTATTTGGTGCGCTGAATCCGAATCTGACGTCAGTTTTTTTTGTTTATGTCGGATTTTCAAGATATAGCTAGTTTTAAGATTTTTCTAGTTCTCACTTTTCTTCATTTTTTAGTGAGCACTCATATTGCTCAAATCTCCTCCAAAAGTACTCAGACTTTACTTATTATAATGTTGAGAGTACTTTTGGAGGACATTTGAGCAAGATGAGTGCTCACTAAAAAATGAAGAAAAGTGAGAACTAGAAAAATCTTAAAACTAGCTATATCTTGGAAATCCGACATAAACAAAAAAACGTCTGCCAAGTGGGTGTGGCACATAGCTTCCTCATATCCATAACCTGATTATATAGATGATCCGATGCATAGTAGTTAATCTCAAAACACCAATCTCTAAGTACCTTCCACTACCCTCATGGGGGACCAGCTACACGCTAATCTGAACAATCCTAGAAAATGTCATCAAATTCGTACGAAAAATGTAAGTGCGGTAGTGATTGGATCAAAAACTTTTTAGTTTGACTAGGATTAGAACCTGGGACTCCTGAGTGGGAATCCAGAGCATTGCTGACTGACCTATCAAGGAGATGGTTGTCAGGGGTTTGAGATCCTCAAGTCACACGCGACTGTTATGGCTATTACAAGGATTTTACGTTTGCGCATGCGCAGAGGCTACTGTAAATTTTAAAGTCTTGATTTTCATTGGGGACCATCTACAACCTAATCCGCGTAATCCCTGTAAATGTCATCGAAATCGGGTAGAAATTGTGGAAGTTATGTCTGTTACAAGCAATTCACGTTCGCGCATGCGCATCGGCTACTATCAATTCGGGGGTGATGATTTTCATAGGGGACCATCTAAACTCTAATCTGTAACATCCCTGAAAACTTCATTGAAATCGGATGGAAAATGTGGAAATTACGGGCGTTACAAGGAAATTCACTTTTGCGCATGCGCAGTCGCTTCTATCAGTCCGAGGATGATGATTTTCATAGGAAACCGTCTACACACCAACCCGCACAATCCCTGAATATTTCATCGAATTCGGATGGAAAATGTGGAAGTTATGGCCGTTACAAGGAATTCACGTTTGCGCATGCGCAGTCGCTTCTATTAGTCCGAGGATGATGATTTTCATAGGGGACCGTCTACAACCTAATCCACATAATCCTTAAAAATTTCATCGAAATCGGGTAGAAAATGTGAAAGTTATGACCGTTATTTTTTTTTTTTTTTTTTGTAACTCCCCTCAAAGACAAAATGTCTTTTTTGACGGAGGGGGCACGCCATAAAATAAAAATAAATAAATAAATAATTAAATAATGGGGAGGACGCCCAGGACTCACCCGACGCCGGCCCTAGGGATGAGGGAAGATGAGGAAGGTGGGGGTGGGAGAGAGGGATGAAGGGAAGTGCCTCTATAAAACGACCACCAGTTCAAATATGAGCCGAGCAGGACACGGGTGGTGATACCACGGAGTACGCCTACTGAGATGCCCAACTCACGCAACTCCGTGGCACTTTTCCCGCACCACACCCCGCGCCATGATAAGGTTGCAGCCATCACCCTGATGTTGTTGGGTGCCACTCCTTTTAGCTCCGACACCGCTTGCCGTAAATCATTTCTATCATACTTTCTTATCTTAGCCCGCCAAGTCTGCTCCATGTCCAAGCTGCCATTGACAACTTGGACATCCAGGATAATGCAAGACTGGTCGGGCTTGACGACAACGATGTCGGGCTTCTTACCCTGGTCACTTGGCATGTGATACAATCTCTCCCTCTCAACATCCCAGCCGCTAGATGACAAAGCACCTGCTATCTGCTTGGCGACCGCATCATGACGTAAAATGCGGCCCCCATGAGTCCGAGGACATTGCTGCACTACATGATACAGATGTTCATTTCCACTCCGACAGGCGCGGCAAAGGGGTAGAGTTGTCCCACGACTACCCCTCGAACACCGTACCGCAGTTGGCAGAGTTGCCATGCGGACGGCGTGGAAGTGTCGGTAGTCGCGGGCCCCAATGCCCTCCGAAGCCCAATCTACCCATTGGGAAGAGACAGGGCTTTCGGAGCACTGTCGGAGTTCTTTACCATCTACTGACTCATGCAGCGCAGCAGCGAACTCAGCAGACGAACTGGGTTTTGGAGCAGATGGTGTTGCTCGGTCGCACCATGCTAACTGCTGCCTGACAAAATCAAGATCAGCAGCCGCACGGGCGACCTCCCAGCTCGACCCTTGAAGGGCTAGCAGGCGCTGGCGGCGCAATGAAGGGATACATGCTGAGAGAGACACAATGCCAAGCCCACCGGATTTGACCGGTGCGTGAACATAGGCACTTGGGACACCAGGTGGGAACCTCAGCCAAGAGCGCACAGCAGAGCGAACTTGTCGATCTAACTCTTGCAGCCTCCCCGCCGTAAGCCTGCCAAAGACTAACCCATAGGTCAGCTTTGGCAGTAAGTACGTGCGGAGGAGGCGCAGCTTCTGCTGTGGCTTCAATGGAGCCTTGGTAACGCGAGCTAGCGCTCTACCAAGGTCCACACGGCTGGCACTAATGGTGGCCACCCCCATGAAGTCGACTCCAAGGTACCGCCAAACCTCCAACACGGATCGAGATGGGATGGGGGATTGTCCTATCACAAAACCCCCATCCACAACTTTCACCTTATGTTGGCGACCCGACGGGACCAAGGAGACCGACCCACACTTATCGGGGTTAACCACAAGTCCACACCTGGCTAGCTGCCTAGCAAATGCATTGAGGGCAATCTGCAAGCCCTCACGGGTTTCTGCGAGTAGGATAACATCATCGGCAAAAGCCAATGCTCCTACTCGCACCCCAGGGGCGAGATCAAACCCTACTTCTGTCGGCAGCTTACCCAAGGCCGTGTCCACGACCAGGTTGAAGAGGAGTGGTGATAGGGGATCCCCCTGGCGTACCCCACGCCCGATCCGTACATCCCCTGACACCTCACCTCCTGCCTCCAGGACCGTCACGCCTTCCTGGTACAGGCAGGCCACATACTCGATTAACCGAGATGGGGCCCCGACACCACGAAGGCAATCGGTCAGGGCAAGGTGACTGACTGTATCAAAGGCCTTAGCGAGGTCCAGAGCAGCCAGATGGAGTTGGCGGCGCTTCATACGGGCCAGCGAGATGACAGTTTGGAGAACTGTAAGGTTCTCCGCCGTGCCATCTGCTGGCCGAAACGCTCTCTGGACGTCACCAATGATACCAGCCACCTGGAGGCGAGATGCCAGTACTTTCTGGAAGTGGCGGAAGACTACCGAGGACACCGAGATCGGTCGATAGCCTCCAGGCCCACTTCCCCCTTTCTTTGGGATGAACACCGTTCGGGCTCGGGTTAACGCTTTCGGGGGTCTTCCCGCAAGGAGGAGTAGGTTGAGGACGAGCAGCTCAATCGTCTTAGGTGCTTTATTCCAGCGACGGGCGGAAATACCATCAGGTCCAGCGGAAGTGGAGTTCCACATGTATGTAAATGGTATAAATAGGTATCACATGTATTGTAAATGTCAACATAGATCCAAGCTCTCCCCCTTTGGGCTTTTTGTGTATGACGGACTCCCCAACGACCCCTTATCCGTCCCCTGACCTCTGTATAAGTATGTATAGGTATATAAGGCGCCCAGTATAGTATTGGTATTGTATCAAACCACACGGCAGTGTGGGTTAGATGTGTATAGTATATGCCATCCGCCATGGTCATATTATGGGAAGTATAAGTTGTACACCACTTGCACAACAGTATAGGTATAGTATAGTGCCACAGTATAAAGGTATAGTGTATAGTATATGGGTATACATATACCATACATACATACTACACTACAGACATATATACCACACACGTATATGTGTATAGTATAAGTGTACAGTACATGTATAGCATATATGTATAATATATGTGTATTGTATAAACCACACCGCAGTGTGGGTTAGATGTAGGTATATAGCATATGCCATCCGCCATGGTCATATGGGAAGTATAAGTTGTACACCACTTGCACAACAGTATAGGTATAGTATAGTGCCACAGTATAAAGGTATAGTGTATAGTATATGGGTATACATATACCATACATACATACTACACTACAGACATATATATTATACACGTATATGTGTATAGTATAAGTGTACAGTACATGTATAGCATATATGTATAATATATGTGTATTGTATAAACCACACCGCAGTGTGGGTTAGATGTAGGTATATAGCATATGCCATCCGCCATGGTCATATGGGAAGTATAAGTTGTACACCACTTGCACAACAGTATAGGTATAGTATAGTGCCACAGTATAAAGGTATAGTGTATAGTATATGGGTATACATATACCATACATACATACTACACTACAGACATATATACCACACACGTATATGTGTATAGTATAAGTGTACAGTACATGTATAGCATATATGCATAATATATGTGTATTGTATAAACCACACCGCAGTGTGGGTTAGATGTAGGTATATAGCATATGCCATCCGCCATGGTCATATGGGAAGTATAAGTTGTACACCACTTGCACAACAGTATAGGTATAGTATAATGCCACAGTATGAAGGTTTAGATGTATAGTGTGAGTGTGGAGTACATGTATAGCATATGTGTGCTGCAGTATAAATGTATAGGTATATAGTGTGTTATAGGCTTCTGTATAAGCTAGAACATGTCTTATAAGGTATTGTGTGTATGGTATAGAGTATAAGACAAGGGGAGAGCTTGTTGACACATAAGGTATAGGTATAATCGATCGATCGAATAAGTATAACGTGTAGTTACTCACAGATACCTTCCCTGGTTGCCTCCAAGAGAACAACAAAGGCGTCAGTTCGCCTGCCTTGCTTCCCTCAGTGTGTCTTCCCCCACCACCGTACCTCTAGGAAGCCCCTCCTTCTCCTGGGTTCGTCCTCCCTTACAAACTACTGTATTTTATATTATATTATATTGTACATTATACTCTCGCTGTAGCGACACTCCCAGGCAGGAGGTTGGAAATAGAGCAAGAATAAACCACTTTCTTATGAAAATGATTTTCAATTATACAACGAAAAGTATGCCTTCAGTATAACTTCGAGATAAAGTAACAGTATAACTCACATAACTGTAAGTAGTGTAAAACAAACAATAATTTATACTATGTTCATAGTTTAGACAGATCAGAGTGTGCCACATTGAACATGTCGTCATTGCCGCCCTGGCAATACGAATCTAACGTATTATACATTTTATAAGTTAATTATGTCAATTTGTGTGTATACATAAATTCGTATGGGTACATAAATTTGTATGGGTACATGTGCATAATATTCCAATATCTCTCAACCCTTGGGGATCGTTTTCCCCTGACGGGCTCTAAACCTTCCCTACACACGTCCCCATGCCTCTCTACTAGATGTGAGTACAGTATAGGTATGTAGAAGCCACCCCCAGTGGTGGTATATATAAGCCATCTCGCATGGCGGTATAGGTATGCATAAGCCACCCGCAGTGGCGGTATGTATAATTATGTCTTGGTGACTGCCACACACCCAGACATAAAGTTTGTATGGATAAAAGGTAACATTGTGTAGATTTCCAGTTTGTATAAATCACCTATTGTGATTGTATGGGTATTTCACACACTGTGAATGTATAACCATGTATAGGAGTGCGCCACACACCCATACATCAAGTTTGTATAATTATGTGAGTTTGTGTACATTTCCAGTTTGTATAATATATAGATAAACAAGTATGTATAATAGGGATAGGGAGATTGGGATAGTTTGTGTGTATACAAAATATCAGTCACATTATGAGGTTATCATGGTTTCGGGTACGCACCACCTCGAGATTCTTCTTGTGACTGCTGGTTCAAGCCAAGGGAACCTTCTCTCCCCATCAAGGGGAGATACCCCTTCTCCATCCCTACTTCCTCCTCACCTGTACCTTCGCTACCGCTAGCTGAATTCCAGTTGCAGGAAGATTAAAGTCTTGATCGTTTGATGTGTAGGAAGTAGTAGTTGCACTGTATTCCTGAGTAGTATCATGACGTGAGGGATGTTCAGTAGTAGTTGTTTCCTTCCACATCAGGTCGTGTTGAGGCCACTCATCATGTGGTTTATGCAAAAGGATGGGCCATTAATCCATAAATTTGGCAAGGTATCATCCTTCAGTTGACGTGTCGCAACATCAGCTGGATTGTTCTCTGATCTGACAAATTGGAACTGCACATCACCATCACTCTGGATTTCCATGACTCGCTTACTAATAATGTGTGGAAGAAAGCGTCTCGATCAGAGCCAGCTCAATACCACCTGATTGTCAGTCCAAAGGTTTTGAGCATGTATTGGTAAAATGGATGCAGACTGTACATATTGCAGGAGTCTTCTTCCGATCACTACAGCAAGGTGTTCGAGTTTAGGTATTGTAAGGCTTTCCTTTCTTTCCAGAGGGGTTAATCGGGAACGGGAAATAATAAAGCTCGTAGTGTGAGTCTCTTGATTAGAAATCCTCAAATATATAACAGATACATAAGCTTCTTTAGATGCATCAGTGAAGCAATGTAGTTCGTATTTACAGTTTGCTGGTACCTATGTCTGGAGTAACGTTGGACTGTGGGGTTGAAAGTAGTGGTAATTTGTGTAAAAACGTCTTACGATACTCGTACATAATTTCCAACGCTGCATATGATCAAGAGACAATGGGGTATCCCATTTCAATTTTTCTTCCTACAAATCTTGGAAGAATAAACGTGTCGGTAGTGTCAATGGGGCAACTAGACCACAAGGATCAAAAAAACAGACGCAATTATTCGAAGTAAATGTCTTTTGGTGGAAATCTTGCTTTAAATTACTTCAGGTTTGATTTGCAATGTCAAGGTATCTTGCCATGTATCACACTGAAGGCCTAAGACAGAAATGGTACGTTTTGGTTTTGTTAATTCCGTCGGGATGGATTGTATAAACTCTTGGTTATTTGAGTTCCATTCTCGGACGTTCATGGACAATTCCTTGAAATTTTCTCTGCATGTAACGAACAGTTCTTTGGCTTCTTGTGGACTTTATACACCAGTTACGAGATTGTCTACATACAGACAGGAAGCTATTTTATCAGTCAGAGGTTGTCCCTTTTGTGAGAGGTGTTTACGTATAGTAGCCACAAGGAGAAAACGGGCTTGAGATGACCCCAAACGGTAGGTACCTACTCTACAAATTCTGAAGTGTACCAAGTTTTTGTCTGAAGGAGGTTGGGTTGTATCATGAGGCCAAAGAAACCGTGTAACATCCCGATCCTGGTCTTGGAGTCCAACTTGTAAAAACGCCTTTTCAATGTCAGCAACAATAGCAATTGGGTTTTGTCGGAATTGAATCAAAAGGGATGTCAAGTCGTGTAATAGAAGCGGAGCTTTGTACAGGAGATCATTTAGGCTGTTTTGACCCTTTGTCTTTGATGAAGCGTCATAATATGACCAAAACTTGGAATCATATATTATATGATTCCAAGTTTTGTGGTTTCTTCTTGTTGAACCACCCAGTGATGTGGGAGGTAATGAATTGGGTGTGTTCCAGGTAGCTTAGGTTTTATTACGGTTTCAATGCTGCCTTTATTCATTTGGTCTTGCAGGACTTCTTCATATTTTTTGATCATATCATTGTCAAGTATTTTAATCAATGATTTTAGTCCTAGATTAACTGGAAGTTCTGGAGGATATTGTATCCAAGGCCATCTGACCTGATACCTGTTGTTCTGAAGTATAGTTGCATTGTTGAAATGTTGAACCATTTCCTCGTCTTGAATTAATTTTGGAGAATCCTTTTTTCCAATCACCTCCAACTCACAAATGTTTTTTACATTATCATCTTTCAGTGCAGGGTCCGGAGTCAAAGACTCGCTTGTATTGTTTAGAGGGTTCAGCTTGGACGTAAGTGAGTATAGTCAGGACGTCAGTAGTTTCTAATCTTCTTTGTAAACTCCAGAGAGAATTCATCCAATTAGTGATTCCACTAGGAATAGTGTTGGTGTAATTTCTATTCTGTTGGCCATTACGGTTGAATGATGATAATCATTTCCAATAATAACATCAATACTACTTTTGGCATTCACATCATTAGCAATATGAATGTTTGGGTACATATGTCTCAGGGTGGTCTTCATTTCTAGATATGAGGGTATCACTCCAGTTAAAGTTTGTAGAGTGTGAGCTTGTATTAAAATGTTGAATGGTGACTTGTGAGTACTTAACTGAAACGTCACGAGGTTTGTGCTGATTGTTTTTGGTTTAGTTGATCCAAATGTGAAGATGTTTAAGGCTGTTGGTTAGGTATGTTCCAATTTCAGCTGTTTTGCTACACTTGGCCTTATATAATATATAAGGTCCTATATAAAGACATATTATGTCTTTTGGCTCCCTGTGTCGAAAAGAACACGCTCTGTTATTGATATTCCTTGGCCAGAATCGAGAGAAACAGTGGCCGTTTGCAGTATTGTGTCCGATGAAATATTTGAGAAATGTGAGTGAGTTTGTTTTTTGTGTATGTTCAATTTCTCACAATGGCTACGGGTATGATTGCCCTTAACACCACAGTGGACACATCTCATCCAGTTTTTGTTTGGGCGTGACGACACCAAGTGGGACTCTCTTAAGCAAAGATAACAGTTGTTCTTTAATTTTGCCTTTCTTTCTTCACTAGTTTTACAACGGTCGTATTTCTCATGTATGTGTGAGCCTGAACAAAAATTGCAATTCAGACGACGGGACTTAGCTGATTTGTTTTGGTTGTGGCAGGATTGCTCTGCTGGGCGTTTGTAATTCCGAAAATTGGATGATTGTCCTGATTTAGAATTTCTATCATTTTTTTGAATTGATATCTTGAAGGACCTCGAAGAGGATTCCTCTTCTATGAGGGTGACGCAATTGAGGGGTTGATAGGTTTTCGTTGTTCGTTTTGAGGATTGGATCCAGCAAACAGAGTTTCAATAGTATATGTTGGGTTATTATTTAAATTTGTATGATCTGTGTAATCGATGGCTGCCATTCTCGGCGCTGCTTCTCTATCTGAGATTACTCTTTCAAGGATTGATCGTATTTCGGATACAGTACGATCATCTGACGTCATAGCCATTCGTAAATCAAATATGGTTGCTCTAGGAAATTTGTCAAGTATGGTTGCTCTTAATTGTCTGTGATTTGTATCTTCTCCGAGTGATTGTAGGGTTTGGAGGTGGCGTTCTATTTCATCAAGGGTTCGGCGACAATCAGCTACGTCTTGTGTGGATTTTGGTATTTGCTGGAGTGCTGCATAATGAGCATCAATCAATACGCCCTTTTTTCCAAATCGCTCAGTTAAACGATCCACAGCCACCTTGTAGTTTTGATTTATAATGTCTAAGCCTTCCACTGCTCTCTTTGCATCTCCTTCCATAAGACTGAGAAGGTACGACAATTTGTCGAAATCGCTCGTGTGGGTTCTGTTTTCGATTGTTGAAGAGGACCTATCCCAAAACTCGTGCCACCTCAGTATATTCCCGTCAAATTTCAACATTTTGAGTTCGGGAAGACGGCTGTTCAAGGATGTATGTTGTGGTGTGGGAACATCATTCGCATCATGATTTTTATCGCTTAGATGTAATGTATCTGATTCCACCAAAGGCTCTTCTGCCTCCAACTGCAATTCTATCTCGGAGGCCAATTCTGTGGAGGGTTCTGTGTATTTGGCGAGAACATTTTGTATTTCCCCATTCAATCGGTCCACTGACCATTTTAATTTTTGGATTATAACATGATGTTTTTCCATGGTGTCTGTATCTCGTAGGAAACCTTGACAAGCCTCCATACCATCACGCACTCTATTCCCTAGTGTTTCGAGCCTCTTCAATATAATGTAATCCATCTTGAATAGTTAGATACTCAATATCTGTAACAGAGGAGCACTTCCTCTTTTGTTTTTGTTTTCACACGTTGGATAAATGATGAAAATTAGTGTATGGCTCATGTACGAATACATGTATGTGAATGCATAACATGCATTCAAATATATTATATTTCCTCATAATATTAAATTTCCTCATACATATATGAGGATTATCGATAATATGCTCATGTATGGATGTATAGTACAGGAGGAAGAGGAGGAGATAATCTTTGTGTAAGTATACCACTGGTCGAATATTCCAAATTGCATAACGAACAATTCATGTAGGTATGGATGTGTAAAAAAAAAAAAATAAATAAATAAAAAATTTCTCCTTCCACCCTCTGAAAACTGTTAAATGGAATAAAGAGGTTGACGAGAGTAATCCTATTGTGAACCAAAACAAAATTTCTAGGAGTTACCACGTGTAAGGGGCAAGGTTTAGGTATTTGCAAACCCTATGAGGGAGCAAACCCGGGAGGAGCGTCGGGGCGGAGGGGTCCCACAGCGTGTGACGCAGGGAAAGAGGGGTTCCGCAGGGTGGGACGCGGGGGAACGACGGGTCCCGCCGGGTATGGACGTGGGGGAAGGAGGGGTCAACTCCAGAGAGATGTATCATGTGTGTAGGTATATCATGTTATAAACGATTAATGAACAAACAAAAAATTTTTACAACAATATTATCAAATTCGAAGGACTTCCCCGTTTTTTCGCTCGGGAAGGTAAATAAAATAATTCCAGAAAGCACGAAATCGTGTACATTCCTTGAATACCCCGATATTCCTCTCCCGCCTTGGTCACCCACCTTCCCCGCTCGCTCCACTCGGTGAGCGAGAGCGAGAAATATACCTGTCGAGGGATAGACGGGAGGGGGGTGTCATGACAAACTACAAGGTGCGGAACCCACCCGAGGAAAATGTTGGACTTTAACTCGACGCTTGAAGCAAACAAATCGGAACTACGCAGTGCACTAAGATTTTTAAAAAATAAACGAGAAAAGGCCGAGTTTCCCGGCCGATGCACCATGTCGTCACGGCCGTCTGCCGTACGAATTAATATCATAAATACATAATATTCCATGTAATCGAATAATTAATATCATAAATACCTACATAATATTTCATGTAATCGATGTATGTTTTGCCACATGTATGTAAATGGTATAAATAGGTATCACATGTATTGTAAATGTCAACATAGATCCAAGCTCTCCCCTTTGGGCTTTTTGTGTATGACGGACTCCCCAACGACCCCTTATCCGTCCCCTGACCTCTGTATAAGTATGTATAGGTATATAAGGCGCCCAGTATAGTATTGGTATTGTATCAAACCACACGGCAGTGTGGGTTAGATGTGTATAGTATATGCCATCCGCCATGGTCATATTATGGGAAGTATAAGTTGTACACCACTTGCACAACAGTATAGGTATAGTATAGTGCCACAGTATAAAGGTATAGTGTATAGTATATGGGTATACATATACCATACATACATACTACACTACAGACATATATACCACACACGTATATGTGTATAGTATAAGTGTACAGTACATGTATAGCATATATGTATAATATATGTGTATTGTATAAACCACACCGCAGTGTGGGTTAGATGTAGGTATATAGCATATGCCATCCGCCATGGTCATATGGGAAGTATAAGTTGTACACCACTTGCACAACAGTATAGGTATAGTATAGTGCCACAGTATAAAGGTATAGTGTATAGTATATGGGTATACATATACCATACATACATACTACACTACAGACATATATATTATACACGTATATGTGTATAGTATAAGTGTACAGTACATGTATAGCATATATGTATAATATATGTGTATTGTATAAACCACACCGCAGTGTGGGTTAGATGTAGGTATATAGCATATGCCATCCGCCATGGTCATATGGGAAGTATAAGTTGTACACCACTTGCACAACAGTATAGGTATAGTATAGTGCCACAGTATAAAGGTATAGTGTATAGTATATGGGTATACATATACCATACATACATACTACACTACAGACATATATACCACACACGTATATGTGTATAGTATAAGTGTACAGTACATGTATAGCATATATGCATAATATATGTGTATTGTATAAACCACACCGCAGTGTGGGTTAGATGTAGGTATATAGCATATGCCATCCGCCATGGTCATATGGGAAGTATAAGTTGTACACCACTTGCACAACAGTATAGGTATAGTATAATGCCACAGTATGAAGGTTTAGATGTATAGTGTGAGTGTGGAGTACATGTATAGCATATGTGTGCTGCAGTATAAATGTATAGGTATATAGTGTGTTATAGGCTTCTGTATAAGCTAGAACATGTCTTATAAGGTATTGTGTGTATGGTATAGAGTATAAGACAAGGGGAGAGCTTGTTGACACATAAGGTATAGGTATAATCGATCGATCGAATAAGTATAACGTGTAGTTACTCACAGATACCTTCCCTGGTTGCCTCCAAGAGAACAACAAAGGCGTCAGTTCGCCTGCCTTGCTTCCCTCAGTGTGTCTTCCCCCACCACCGTACCTCTAGGAAGCCCCTCCTTCTCCTGGGTTCGTCCTCCCTTACAAACTACTGTATTTTATATTATATTATATTGTACATTATACTCTCGCTGTAGCGACAGGGGCCCCGACACCACGAAGGCAATCGGTCAGGGCAAGGTGACTGACTGTATCAAAGGCCTTAGCGAGGTCCAGAGCAGCCAGATCCTTCCCCCTTTCTTTGGGATGAACACCGTTCGGGCTCGGGTTAACGCTTTCGGGGGTCTTCCCGCAAGGAGGAGTAGGTTGAGGACGAGCAGCTCAATCGTCTTAGGTGCTTTATTCCAGCGACGGGCGGAAATACCATCAGGTCCAGCGGAAGTGGAGTTCTTGACACGGCACTTATGTGCCTCGTCAGACAGCACCGGCGCACACATGATGCTGCGCAAGGAATCTCTGGTAGAGACTGGGGGAACCACACGCTCTCCAGGGTCGTGACTGGGAGCACTCAGAAGTGGCTCCCAGAAATCCACAAACTCCTGGAGAGGGGGTTGAACTTGATTTTCCCCAGGCTCTTCCAGTACCTCCGCAGCCACACGCGCCGGATGCTTCCTCCACAAACTCTGAACCCGGTGGTACTCCCGCCGTCTTGCTTGTTTGGCTGCTCTGCGACCTCCACGCAACACCACTCCAGGAGGAGGTCCCCCCCAGTGCTGCGTCACGGTCGCGTCCCCAACCCGCGGGAAGATTCTCCCTAAATAGGCTGCCACCTCATTTTCCAGGTTATCCAGCCCTTCAGCAGCCTGCCTCGCCAGATCCTGCAGGTAGGTGCTTTCATAGCCTTCAATACGACCTACCTGCCCCCCGAGCCTCAAGACTTCGGTCTTCAGATCGGCAAGAAGACCGGAGGTCCCGGGGGAGGGATACTGAATGGCAGGCCGCTGCTCCACGTCAGCAATAGGAGATGCGGGAGAAGCCCCACTGCTATTTGCCAGGATCGCTTCCTGGACAAGCTGCTTATAGTGGGGCTTCAGGCGGATGTTCTTGATTGCAATGACTGTGCGCATGGGAAAACGCTCGCTTAAATAGACATTGATATTGCGTACCCCATCGCGCACAGCCACCACCTCATCCGCCGCCATCCTGCGCAACTCCTCGGAAGCATACCTGTGCTGTACTCGTTCAATATCAATAGCAGCATTAGCAGCAACAGGATGCTTCCGTCTGACGTGGAGACCAAGGCCGGACCTGGTAGTGAAAGCTCGCTCACAATGGGCACACTGGTGGTTCAAAGAGGCAGTGGAAGAGGAAGAGGGTAGGGATGATGAGGAAGAGGAGGAAGGTGAGGATGGCCGACGCCCCTGCCTGGGGCGCCTCTGAGCGCCTCCCCTAGAACCCTGCGTGCCAATGGGCAGGCGGGGGTTATGAGGCTCGTCGTTTTCTTCGTTCATAACGGGGGGGCGCTTGGAATGAAGGGTCAGGGAACCCGTTAACAGGGGTCCCCTCCCTAGTCGCCAGAGGGTCATTCAGCCACCCCTGGAATTTCAAGAGGGGTTCACCAGGGAAACCTAATGGGACCACCTCTGTCCATCCCAGGGGGCCCGGGTTGCGCGACGGGGACGCATGACCTTGACTTGGGTAAGGATAAGAAGGGCTCCAAGGAGATAAAAACACCCTCTATTACCCTACCCCAGCAACCCAAAATTCACGTTTGCGCATGCTCAGTGGCTACTATCAGTCCGAAGGTGATGATTTTCATAGGGAACCATCTAAATACTAGTCTGTAACATCCCTGAGAAATTCATTGAAATCGAATGGAAAATGTAGAAGTTAGGGCCGTTACAAGGAATTCACTTTTGCGCATGCGCAATCGCTTCTATCAGTCCGGGGATGATGATTTTCATAGGGGACCGTCTACACACCAACCCGCACAGTCTATGAAAATTTCATAGAAATCGGACAATAACTTCGTATAGTTATGCGCGTTAGAAGGAATTCATGACAGACAGACAGACAGACACGGAACCAAAATTGTTCAGAAAGGTCTAAAACGCAAAACGCGAGTGGAAATTTTGATTTTGGAGAACTTTTTTTTTCGTCCTTGAAAAGTGAAAACAAAGCTTCCGCTACCTTGGTAGACTCGGAAGCAAAAACTGACGTCAGATTCGGATTCAGCGCATCAAATACCATAAGAAAAGTGGTGAAAGAACGAGGCAGCCAGACCACCCCTAAATTTTGTAATCTTGTGTTGTCATTGTATCATTTTGGTTTATTATTTTCAATAATGAACCTTTGGAATCGACCAAGAAAAAAAAATTTCAACACCCCCTCAAAATTTGATGGTTTACGTTTCAAGGTACGTATGTAGAATCCAAAAATCGAATAAAAATTTGGCCGTCCGTCCGCCGTACGCGGCACTTTTGCCACTTAGCATTGACCGATTTTGATGAAATTTGGTATGTAGGCTCCATTTGGGGTCTAGTTGTGCCCCGAAGCTTTTGGTTGATGTAGGTCACTTCTAAGGGTTCCAAAATCAATTTTGAAAATTTGAAAACGCCCTAACTCAAAAAATTTTGACATAAACTTATTGTTTTTCCTTCAATTTAAGATTCTATAGAATTTTTAGAATTTTTTGAGACCACGCGGAGCTCTGTAAGACAAACCGTTCGCTCCCTACGAAAATTTAAGGGTTTATATTAAAAAATATATATATGTAAATAAATCAAAACACGAGTGTGAATCGCAAAAGAGGCCTAATCTCCGTTCAAATTAGAGCTGACCAAAATGCGATCAATAGTTGGTGATTTTTATTTTTTATTCTTGATTTTTGATTTTTTTTTCTTTTTTTTCATATTGGATGGTTGGTGATTTTGTAGACGAGTGATCTATATAGAAAAATAATAAACCATTGTGTAATAATTTGAAGCGTTTTCATTTTAACCCCTCCAGAATCAACGACCCCTATAATATTGGACTTGAACTTTCAAGGGCTCTAGCACCCATTTATATCAATTCTCACGGATTTTTTTTCTTCGAGTCCGTCAAGATGTCTCAAAGACCCTGAGTGCATGAAACGTTGAGAACCACCATCGCAGAACCTGCCAGTCTTTGGAAACCTCCATGTCAACAATGTCATGATGTCGCGCAAGAATAAAGTGCCGATTATCGCTGATATATTCCATAATACGTCTCAAATGGTTGTTATTTGCTGTAGATGTAATTTGATGTGCCAATACTGAAAGTTTCCCTTAGATCATGGTCATCATTGAGAAGGGGGTCAATAATAATCATAGTACCCTTTAGTGGTCATTGGTTCCTAGCCGAGCCACGTTTCCCCTCTTACTATAACTACCACAGTTGTTGTAGATCGAATTTTCTATTGATTGTGACGGTTTTGACCATCGAAAGTGAGATGTAAATTCGAAGGGTGCCAAGGGAAAACAGAAGTTTACTGTGTGAATTGTGACGTACAACTCTATCTTGTGAGGAAGCGGAATTATTTTCATGACTTTCATAACCCCTTGTCGAATAGTTTGTTCTGCTCACTACTATGAATGGCGCTGGGGAGCTTTTTTAAAATATCAATTTCGCGTCAGTGCTTGTAAGTAAATAATTTATGTAAACGTAAGATTTATTCAAGAATCTCCGATGATTATTGTTTATCAATTATTCGTTTCAAAGTCGGTTTTTATTTTCAATTCATGCCCCGCAATGTTCGAGATCATGACAGGAAATTTGAACGGAATTAGATAAAATTGGGAACATGTACAAATGTTTTGAGGTTGGTGGTTGTCGGACTCAGCACAAATGAGTAGACCAAATTGGACATAATTTGAACCTCGTCATCCTTGGAACAATAGAAAGTTGTGTGCCAAGTTTGAATTTTCTAACTCAGTAAAAAAAAAAAATCGGTTCTGATGGGGTTGAGTGGTTTGCTTGAACGTGTGACAGACCCACAGTTACTCTGACACCTGATTAACTATTCGATGGACCGATTCCTTCTGCTCAATCAAATCGCATCTCAAATAATAGCTCCCCACTTGTATTGCAGACAACTATCCTATAAGTAGGTACTTACTTTCATACAGGATCATTTCCCCTATCCTCATGGTTCAAATCCGAAGATCTAACAGGTAAACTCTATTGATACTTCCCCCTCCTCCAATATACAGATACAATCCTCATTGATTATAGGATAATAATCACTGATTATCATCATATCAATTATTTTATTTTTCATCATATTGATTATTGATTATTTTATTGATTATCTAATTGATCTTTCCTAATTCAATTTGTATATATTATTTATCATTCCTAGTCCTAGGCTTATCTAGACCAAGGGTAGGTAAATACATCGCCAATTTATTTATTCTCATTAAATAATTCGATTGTCTGGATCCCCCTAGAACAATACTGTTTCAAAAGATAAAACGCTGCAAATCATTGCCCAAAGGTTTATTATTTTCTGTATAGATCACTGGTTCTCCATCAATAGCACCTGCCACCATCTGTATTCTCCCTTGACCTTCCCTCTCAAATTTCAGCTTCCTGCGTTCAATAGGATTGAAAATGGCTTCGGAGCTCACTCAGCTGATCAGTGATCTGCAGAGTGAAGAAAATTTTCTCGAATGCTGGAGACGCCTGGCAGAGCACTGATCAGCTGAGTGAGCTCCGAAGCCATTTTCAATCCTATTGAACGCAGGAAGCTGAAATTTGAGAGGGAAGGTCAAGGGAGAATACGGATAGTGGTAGGTGCTATTGATGGAGAACCAGTGATCTATACCGAAGGGTGATCTATACAGAAAATAATAAACCTTTGGGCAATGATTTGCAGCGTTTTTTACCTACCAACATTTTTTTACCTACCAACTATTGGTAGGTACTACTTACCATCCCTTAATGGCTTCACACCTTCACAATCAAGTTTATTAGAAAGAACTAAACGCTTCACACTCGATTGGAAAAATAGAAAGCTTAGTATGGAAATTTGATTACTGGTAACGCAGAAGTAAGGATGGGTATCGTTGCAAAAGTATCGATATTTTGTATCGATACTGTATCGTATCCGAGTATCGATATTCCAAGTATCGTTGGGCATAAGTATCGATATTTTGGAATATCGATTATCGATACTTTAGTGTCACAAACTATTAATAATATTATTATCCAATGTTCCCAAGAAAAATAATTTTTTCAACAATGTTTATTCATTTTTCACAATCAAGAGTCCAAGCAGAGTGATTTTCTCCATGACATTAACGTTATTTGTGCAACCAAAGAGTAATGACCTGAAAGCCTCTCTACCTTCTTCATTTTTTAGCCATTCTGTTGAATTTTCCGCAAGAAATGTATCGATATTCGATATTTAGAAATATCGGATCCAAAGTATCGATATCCAAAAATATCGGATAGTGCAGTATCGATACTAAAATATCGAGTATTGGTACGAAAGTATCGATATTTTAAAATATCGATTATCGATACCCATCCCTACGCAGAAGGCAAAACTGTATACAAATCGAAGAAATGAACAGCGATCGCATTTTAGTCAGATAAAATTTGAACGGAGATTAGACCTCTTTTGCGATTCACACTCATGATTCTATTTTATCGAAGGAAAACCTTCAAGTACTCGTAGGGACCGAACGGTTTGTCCTACAGAGCTCTGGGTGGTCTCAAAAATTTTTTAAAATTCAATACTATTTAAAATTGGTGAAAAAACGATACCTTTATTTCGAGAGTTTTCGAGCTAGGGCACTCTTGAAAATTTCAACCCTTAATTTTCACCCCTTAGAAGTGACCTACATCAACCAAAAGCTTCGCGGCACAACTAGACCCCAAATGGAGACCATATACCAAATTTGAACCAAATCGGTCCAGTGTTGCTAAGAAAAGTGCCGCGTACGGCGTACGGCGGATGGACGGAAATTTTTTTATTCGATTTTCGTATTCTACGTACCTTGAAACGTAAAACATCACATTTTGAGGGGGGGTTAACTTTTTTTTTTTCTTGCTCGATTCCAAAGGCTTATTATGTGAAATAATAAACCAAAATACATCAATATTGAAATCTGAAATCTCGAAGAAGAAAAAAGTTGAGTAATCGTTACAAGATAATCGTTACCCTTACTCATATCAACTAAACCCCAATTTTTTTCTTGTTAAAAAATCGATTATTCCGATCAGTCGATACCCATCCCTATTGAATTCAACTTTGCAACTCAGTATTTTTGAGGATACAGTCAACGTTCTAGCTAGGTACTCCGTCTTTAATTGAAATGAACTTCCATTTTCTCTGATTTGGTTCGTATCAACAGTGCTTTCAAGTCGGTCTAGTATCACCAGCATTGATTTTCAGGAAGTGAACGATGAGTAGATCACTGTCTGGCGAGATTGGAGACATTGTAAGAGAGATGGCACTCCCAACTAACAGCATTCGGAAGCCGCTTCAAACACATTTCTCTCCTCTCAGTCACCGATCTTCAGTCAGATTTCTCTTCTCCCGACGTGCGGTGCGGACTCATATCCAACAGGCTCACTTGAGAGAGTCGATATCAGAAACAGATTCACCGCCTGTACGCAGCACAATCTCAGAAAGCACGTTTCATGTCCGCAACTTAGTTACCTTCCAGTCTAATTCAACCGTCAGTTACACGAATGGAGCTCTCGGAACTTGGAAACCCAAATTTCATTGCCATCTCGACAGACGCATGAAGTAGGTTCCAGTTCACGAGTATTTCCGCGGGGCATCGTGTCCGATACACTCACTAAACCATTCACGAACTTTATTTCTCCTGGTCAGAGCCGATGTAACGAGGTTTGGGCGATCGGCACCCAATCGATTATTTGCGATTCGGTCCATTTACCTACAATTAAAACTTCCTTCTTCTCCCAACTGATCCCTCTTCGGTCCCTTATTACAGAATAACATTGCGCAGGTGTTAATAAAAAATTGGTTTTCTACACTCAATTATTCTACCTATCTACTTAAATACACAACACCTTCAATAATAAACCTTTAGAATCGAAAAAAATTAACCCTCAAAATTTGATTGTTCACGTTTTAATTTACTCGTTGTACCCAAAAATTAAATTAAAATGTTCCTGACGCGGCACTTTGCCCAGTTTCCGTGTACCTACCGATTTTGATTAAATTTGGTAAAGGGCTCCATTTGGGGTCTAGTTGTGCCCCGAAGATTTTGGTTATTGCCAGTCACTTCTGGAGGGGTTAAAAGACGGGGAAAACATGTTCAAAACGCCCTTGCTCGAAAACTTTTGATATTCAGGTATTGTTTTTTCGTCAACAATTTTATGAATGTAAATCACAAGACAATCACACGAATGAGAATCATCAATTACTTTACTAATGAATGTTATTCATAATGAATTTAAGATAGTGTTCAATTTTTAGAGATTGAATGACACCACCTAGACAAGCTGTCACACATAGTGAAATTTTAACTACTTGGATGATCCTAAAATTCTGGGTGATCAAATCAAACTATGTTCGTTCTATTTAGAAGGTATTCACGTTAACGTAATATTACTAGTTGTGCAAATAAATATGAGCTCTTATTCAATCGATTGGTAGAGTTTTAGGATGAAAATTGGCTCCTTAGCAGTGACAGGAGGAGTAAACTGACACAATCTAATAGAAGGGTTGCACACGCTCTTTCGGTTGGTTCGAGAACTATCATTCCTTATTTATGTCCTTGGACAAAACCTCAGATTCCGCCACCAGGATGCAATCAGATCTCACTTTGTTGTTGTGGCCATCGTTTTTAGCACTTATTCAAACTGAACATTTACGCAATTTTTCTCTTGTAGTGAAGGAAGTTGTCAGGTGGACTGACAACATGTGAAAAGTCCATTCATGCAGCATGAATTAATAATGATTTCGTTGTTTATATCGTTTGTGATATCGTGAGAATAAAGTGCAGAAATCTGAAATGTATGATGGAATTGGATGGAGAATTGATAGACAGGTTTGCAGCCAGTGATGTCGAGAAATGAAATGCAACCTTTGACGGGGAAATGTTTTTACAGTAAGTAATGGAGTACATCACCCATCAGTTCCACAACGTCTATCTCCCTCCCAAACCCCTTCTAAGCTTGTCTTGTTTCACAAAACATCGCCTACAAAAATCACAAGTGATAAATACCATCAAATACTGTTCTAAGTAAAAAACCTACTATTCCGACAAGTTCAAGTGTAGGTATTGAAATAATCCCAGCATGTCACTCGTCACTTTTGTCTAGTAAAATCGAATGGAACTACTTTCAAAATGCTGCTCGTGTTAGGTGGAAGGGTTCCGCTGCACCATTCACTCCAGTCCACTGTATTACGAGAGGCTCGTATGTTGGAGAGCTAAGACGTGATTCTTCTCTACTACTCCTGGAGGAGAGTATATATCTACTTCTCACCCCTTAAAACCTGGTCGAGGTAATTCTCAACTTCCCGTGTAAGGTTGTTTCGCTGCCGAATGAAATCAAATCTTAGTGCATGCTAATACTTCCATGGTATTTTCAGCATCATGAACCCCTCAGCCTCCAGTCGGCCAACAAGTGCCGCTTGGAATGTCTGCCGCGCGACTCTGTAGAGAAGGGTGGATATGACTCTTTCACTATCCTCCATTGAAAAGGGAAGCAAAGGCACATCTTTTGAGCATAAAATTATTTTCATGTTTTTAAACGTTTTTCCAGCTAGCTCAGTACTCACTTCCAACTCCATATCAATATTCAAACTTTCAGTGACCCACTGATCTAGGTATCAGAACCTCGTCACGTGTTCGACAGGCTGGCTCTCTACGGACTGCTGGAAGTCCTTTCCTTATGGACTTCGTCAAAGTAACATAATTTACTACCAAAACCCACAGCATGCTCCTCTGATTCAAGCAAAGCTTGAGTGGACAGGAAGGATAGTATCATCAGCGTATCCCAGATTCCGCATTGGTGTTCCATTGACTCGAATTCCAATGTTATTAATTTATTATCGTCTATACGAAATTTTCCACGATCTGTGGATCAAGTAACGTGATTGTAATCTATACAGGGTGTGTACTAGTGAGATAGACCAAACTACAAGGATGAAGACATGATGAAAAATAAACGCGGAGCCAGTCAGTGGAAGTAAATACTGGACTAAGATAGAATAAATATAAGCTTGGTGATTGCTGTAACATCGATTTTCACAATCTGTGGAGTCAATCCAACTTCTACCTTATAGCGATTTGACCGCTTATCCTGCGAGTACTATGAGAGTTTGACCGTGAAGAGTTAACGACCGAAGATGAAGAAATATTATATTTCAACCGATACGATAAAGCCAACAACTTGATTGATTATTTTTGTCCTTTCATTTCGTCCTCTTCTGAAAAGATTTCAGAAGAGTTCTGTCGTCGAAATTTCGGGCTGAATCAGGTTCAAAGTGGTTCCTAAAAGATTTCGAGGAGTGGAATCCAACGATGCACTCGGTTTTGTGGAAAATCCTCATCATCTTACTTAAAAACCAGGTTGAAATTTGTCTGCACTGGGGAAATCTTCGTCATCGGCCGGGCGTGTTGGGAAGAACCCCGTCATAGCAATTTAAAAGGCCCCCACCCAATGACCTAATGCCTATCACCTTGTGTGTATCACAGAATTTTCTGCGCTCTGTATCTATTGAGTTAACCTGCAAATTTCGTTTCGAGTATAACTGGGATGGATATCATCCATTCACATCAAAAAGACGTGACCTTTTCCCAACAGAACGATAAGAATTCATAAAATTCTTGGTGAAATAAAATTCATAAAAATTCTTTATAAACTTGGTTTACCACAAAGCAACATATTCTGGCGCGTATACAAGGTCTCCATTATTGGTTCACTGCCGCCTACGAAAACTTCGAAGAAGACTTCGGAGACTTTGGAGACACAGAAAATAGGTAACTGAATCCAGTAGTGGAACTTGAGCGTTCAAACGATGGTACACTCCCTATTGAAGCCGCCAAACTCGGACTTTCCCTTTTCACAACATTTAAAAAACTGTTTTTCGTTAAGATCCCTTATTTGTGAAAAACGTCGGGTAAACTTTTTGTAAAATTTAACTAAAGATTTTGCTAGGGAAATTTTGTATTAAACTCATTTTGTGGACATGGAAATACATTTTTCATTCTTTAAAATACCTGTATTCCTCTCGCCATTGTTGGGTTTAGGGGTGAAAGAGGGTTAAAATTCGCTTGTTAAGTACTAATTTTGGATAAAATATGAATACATAGTTTGAAAAATTGTTATTATGGAAACATTTGGTTGTTGATGGTTCAAATACAACATATTTTGTGTTTTTAAAATCATGTTTGAAGTGTACATTAGTTGATAAAAAGTAAAATTAATTTTTCTCTAACTCTGCTTTGAGCCAATGAGGGTGTTTTCCCCTGGACTCTTCGACACCTATGGTCTCTCCTTCGCTTATTTTGTCCAAAAATTTAGAAGTTATCAGTTTCTCTGAGCTCTAATCTGGAGTCCTCGGGAGCTGTCTACAGTACACTCTCTGTCTGATAACACTTGTTTCCGTATCTCAAGTTGCTCCTTGTATCTGCGGCGATATTGCCTCGGTTTTCCACGGGACATACAGAGCTGAAACAACTTAATTAAGTAACCCGAGAAGATGGGCCGAAGGGTGGGGGTAATACAAGCTGTTAACTCAGAGGCGCCCGCGCCGGCTTCACAACTTGCTCCTAACTCAGCGCTAACTGCTCCGTCGAACAATTTATTAACAATGGACGGATTTAGATGGCAGCGAAGTTACCCCCTCCACTTTCCGATACCTTCCAAGAGTGGGAAACCCATCAACCACTTCTGCGGCCGCTTACTTGAGAAGCGTCGTCCGCCTTTCGCTTGAAATTCAATATACGGTCCTGCGGTTCAAATTGCTGACCATAGCGACTAACCACGTGTCTGCTTTTGCAACCGCTTGAATTTCAAAGTTGGCTGCGGCTGCTTTTGTGACCGACCGAACTCCTCGTCAACATCAAGTTCATTGGGTTTTGGTAACAGACTTGTGGCAAAATACATCGTACAATGCAATATTCAAGAATCAACCTTAAATTTTACTGAATGTTTTATAAACATAAAACGACTACTTCTCTCGAAAAAACATTTTTGCCTTGCGCGACTTTCACGAGGCCTGTTGAAATACACCTACTCTCCCACTACCACTATAAACTACTACATCAGGCAATATCATTAGGTAAAAACCACACTATCCTCAAATCCCCTGCCAATTGATTGTAGTGAGACGTTAGTACCAAGCTAATAGGTAGCCTACATCTCCACCAAAAAGGTCTGAAATCGTGTAAATGACCACTCCCCGAAAATCAAGTGCCAGTCTAGTGGGGAAATATGGTGCCAGTGGTCTGCACTACGAAGTAAAGTCCACGACATTGGCTGGTTCTCCCACCAGCCATACGTGGACTAGTATCAGCTACCTCTTCTTTTCAAGTGATAAAGAAATAAAAACAGGTCTTAAACCCGGTATCATGTACAAATATTTGAAGAAAAAAAATCAGTAGGCATGGTAAACTTTTTAATAACGAAATTGTAACATCATTGGCTCTATGGAGCGCCAAGGGAGGAGAGCAAGACAGAATGCAGAAATTGATGGATTATTAAAGCATGAAGACATAGTGCGATTCATCAATGCTGGGCGCATCCAATGGCTAGAACAAGTCGACTGCATGCCAGTGGAGGCCTGCCCGAGAATGATGCTGCGAGCTAGGATGGAAACTAGAAGACGAAGAGGTCGTCCTCGGAGTCACAGGCTTCATGTCTTGAGGGACCTCCGGGTGGTGGGATTGCGAAGGTGTCATGCGGGTGACCGTCCCCGGTGGCAGAAGTGAGTTCGGGAAGCCAAGGGCCACATCAGCATAATTTTCTCCCGATTCGCTTCACAAGATGATATAAGTAAATTATTTCACCGACCAGGTTAACGGGAGAACAGTAGATGCCGGGTCCAGTCACCATTTACTAGTCGTTGGCCTCGTGTTAACCATTCTTTACTACTGAAGTTAGTTTTTGTAATGATCGATGAAACAAAGTTTACTTACATTTTTCTGGAATATAGGGCTCAAATTTGATTTCTTTGTACAATACGGTAAACAAAACAAACCAACGTTTAATGAACCAGGTCCCGTGAGATCGCCGAAGCCAGTCAGCCCGGGAGATTATCTGGATTGTTGTCCGCTCGAGAGCGGTACCTATCTCAGATCTTGATAATTTTTCGAGTTGGACCGATGGTGAACCCCGCTCGACGTAAGCGGTTGAGGCAAGGAGTAGTCCACAGAACAAATTCTGATCTTCCCTTTGGAAGACAGCTGATGACTTCAGAGATAGAAGTTGGACGAAAATTCAACTTATTAAACACGTTATTAACACCTTACTCTGTGAAGATCTGTATGGTGACGAGTGGAAGTCATGACGGCTTTTCTTCAGATTTGAGCTTTTTCACCTGTCCAGCTAGCTTCCGCCGTAAGCATCATCAGGACGTTATTGAAACAGATAGAAATTAACGGTGAAGAATTAATGTATAATTTACTTTTGGTTGGTTTACTTAGCGATAGTTGTCAAATAATGAAGGTTTTCGCCTTATTTTTAGTTTTTAGTTTTATTTTTATATAGTGCTGCTATTTCCGTGGTAGTCATAGGTCTGCTTATTTTTGCATTTTGACAGGAATATACCTATAGGTGGCTCTACTTTTGTGATGAGTCTGCTTGTTACAAAGTAGAGCCGCCCAGAAGAACAATAGCAGCACTTCATAAAAATAAAACACTGAAAATAAGGTGAAAATCAATTATTATTATTATTATTATAATCAATTATACGTTATTTTACAATTAACGCTATGTAAACCACACAACTTAAAGTAAAATATAAATTTTAACTATTCAAATATTAACTATTTTTTTGGTTAACTTACCTATATCTTTGTACATAGGTACCTGATTTAATAGTGTGCCTATGGGATGATGCCTACGGAAAAACCTAGCTGGACGAATAATAAAAGCTGAAATCTGAGGACAAACCTTCGTGACTTCCACCCCTCACCAAACGGATCTCCTAATGAAACATATTGTTTAGTAATGCATGCATTCCAGGGGACGTCCCATTGGATAAGCATTGGATCAGTTTAACCAGTTGTTAAGTGATAAAACTGTTTCACTCGATGTAATTTATTTATTACTTTAGGCAAGAAATAGTGACCCCCCCCCCCCCCCACCATTATCCACCTTAACATTTCTAGCGGCATGGGAGCCTCGAATCTGAAGAGCATTTTAAAATCCATGATCTACGACACCCAACATGCGAATTCGAGTTCACCCCCCCCCCCCAACAACAATGGTGCCGGTCTGGCACCAAAGCGGAAATACGTCGTAAGATTGAACTTTCATCTGTTAGTTTTAGTAGGCAGTCCGTCGAAGTTCACATCCGTATTCAAGGTGAAACACACAAAAAAAAAAACACGAAATATGCGGTTTATGGTGTCCTGGCACCATGGTGGCACCACTAATAGTTCCATGGTGGTACAGACAATAATTCATGAAAATCCGGAGGTATAATGAGAATTTTTCCTCAATTTCAAAGCTTGGGTACAATTAGTAAGCAGTAAAGGAACCGAAATATTGAAAAATCGGATATTTTGTGAATATCATCCCCCCTCTCACCCCCTCCCCTTGCGAATTTTGGTACTCGGGTGAAATTATGTACAACTCGGAAGTTATTTGAGTCAAACAAAAAAAGAAACACGCAAATCGGTTGGAAATTGAGGCCAGGGCAGAGTTTACAAGATTACGCCCGCAAACGCACGTTTTTTAAGCATTAACCCCCCCTTTCCCCCCCTTAAAAAGCAAAATTCAAAATTCCGGCGCCGTAGTGCACAATTAGATAGTTTTCCGCGTCGATGAAAAAAAGAACCACAAAAATCGGTTGAGAACTAAGGGCTGTGCAGAGTACACAAGATTATGCCCAAAAACGCACGTTTTTTGAGCATTAACCCCCCCTTTCCCCCCCTTAAAAGGCAAAATTCGAAATTCCGGCGACGTAGTGCACAACTAGATAGTTTTCCGCGACGAACAAAAAAAAAACCAGGAAAATCGGTTGAGAACTAAGGCCTGGGCAGAGTACACAAGATTTTGTTACACACACACACACATACACACACACATACACACACACATACACACACACACACACACACACAGACATACACCTATGGTTTTTTTCGTGGATTTGGATTCAGAATGGTCTAAAACGGATTACTGCGTGGTTATTTTTTTTTTTCTGTTGAGTGTTGTCCTCCTTCATCCCAGATCGATTGCATAAGGACGCCCAAGTCTTACTGTGGGACGTCCTAAAAACGGAAACTAATCATCATGATCTTACTCTCTTTATAGTCAAAATATTTCTCATCATAGGTTTTTATGAACTCGAGGGTCCCACTTCAAACCTGTTATATGAATCTCATTTTCCTATTGGAAACTCTGGAGTATCGATGAAAAATTGGTTACCAAATCATATAGATTGGAGATTGATTTTCTAGACGTGGCGCGTTGCTACCAACTCAGTGACACCCCAATGGCTGGACTACTAGGCGCCACGGAAAGTCATCTTCCTTCGCCCTCCAGTTGTAAAACCATTCTTAGGATGTTTCTGATTTCCCCTTGTCCTCGCCTTCTATTCATTTCTAGTTACTACTCTCTCCTTCAACTGATAACATTTTGTTCCTCTTCAACAGCCCCCCGGTTTTATAGCCCTTTCAGTTTCAGTTCTCCCCTTCCGAGCTCGCAGTAAACAAACCACCACTTGTTTCAAGCGACCCGTCCCACGTGCTGAGCAAATATAGAAACGGAGCTTGAAGATTGTCAAACCTAAAACCGAACTGTTGACCATCGTGTCACGAATGAATTGTTCAAAAGAATAGATAGAAGCCACGTGTCAGCGGACCTGACACGACCCTCGGAATTATAAACTTGATAAAAACGCTGCAAATAATTAAGCAACATTTTATTTTTTCCTGTATGAATCACCCACTTTCAATGAACACGGCTTTCCCATTATTACGATTTCCAGACCTTCATGCAAGGTTCACTAACAACTTTATTTTGACTGCAAAACATCGTTATCCAAGAGCTGTGGCTGCCCTCATGTTGCAACTAATACTGTAAAAAATGATTTAAACGTTTGTAGTAATATATATACAATTTTGAATTTAGCGTACTGAATGTATCTGTATACCCTGAGAATTTGTGTAAGGATTCAAATATTTTTATCGAAAAGGATTTATTTAATTTTATTCAAAGTACATTTTGAAGCTTTTGATTTCGGATTTTGAGTTTTCCCTTGGGTTCATCCCCGTTTATCGTCACAGAAGATTACTTATGAGGCCCCTTTCTATTCTTTCACCAAATCCAAACTAATTGAGAGGAAGCTTTCATATCATCTCTGTTCACCATTGACCCAACCAATTGTCTAAATAAAATATTACACTCACTACTTCCGTAATTACTGTCCCGGGACTAATGTCAAGCTTTTTGAATTCTCATCCCAGCTCAACTTTGTTCGGAGGGTACGAAATTTAATCAAGCAAATGAAGGGCAGAATA
Organism: Apolygus lucorum; assembly: GCA_009739505.2. Lineage (NCBI taxonomy): Eukaryota > Metazoa > Arthropoda > Insecta > Hemiptera > Miridae > Apolygus > Apolygus lucorum. Next base: position 45,538,917 of record CM019177.2, on the reverse strand, counting down.
GACGAACACAACGAAACGTTGCGAAAGATATATTTATGAGATGAGCCTGACAGGAAGGTAATGCTCGCACCATGTCATGAAATGAAAAATTCATTCCACCTATACGTGCGTGAACAGCACGCGAGTAAACCGAATAATGTGATTATTAGAAGTAGTAATTTTCCCTGTCCAGAATCGAATTTGGTAGTAGGTATTATGGTGGAAATCATTGGAAACTGAATGAAGAGCACTCTCCTATTTTCGATGTATTGTACAACTGATGTACAACTGGTATTAATTGACCTAATGCTTATCCAATGGGACGGCCCCTGAATTGCATGCATTACTAAACAATATGTTTTAATCGTACTTTTAGTCGCGAGCGATCAGATCGGATCATATATATTATATACAAAGAACTTAATCAAATGTTGAAAATTCTTTCCTACACCAATGTCACAAACCGTTGGTGGCCAAATGAAATCTCCCAGCAACGGTATTGGTTGAAATTAATTTCACATGATGTTCCTGTATGAATTTATCCGGCATTGTCTCAAATCTTAAAGTCCGAAACTTCGTAATTTTGTAAATAATTTCCCCATGTGAAACGTAATGCAATGTGGATGTCGTCATTTGTAGAGAGATTCGGGATTAGAAAGATTCGGGGCATTTTCCTTCATTACAGTGTACTGATCTACAACTCCTCTCACACCTCACTTCAAAGTAGTACAAAATAATTATTGATTTTCTTCCTCGGGATTTATTTAGGTTAGTAGGTCAACTTAGGATGTAAATTCGTAGGATGTAACTAGGATGTAATTATATGTATTGTATGTAATTTTATAAATTGTATGTAATTGTATGTATTAGTACCTATGTAATTAGGATGTAAATTCGTAGGATGTAATTAGGATGTAATTAGGAAGTAAAAAGGTAATTGTATATATCGATACCTTAGAGCACAAAGGAGCTATGTCCAAAAACGGAGTTTTGAGAAAAACGCAAAAGAAATTAGGGGTATTCACGGTTCTCGACGTGTTAACATGTTATACGTAGAGAACGTGTTTAACGTCGAACGAATCGGTCGTAAACATGGTATCAAAGTGTGCTATCAGTCGTCGTAAGTTAACACACCCGAATGGTCTGTTAAAGTGTGTGCTAAACGTGTTATCCGTCGCAACATCAGAAAGAAAATGGCCGATAACTTGCCAGCTGTTTTTCAGTCAGTTTACTTGTGAGTTAATTAGTTTCGTCTTAGTTTTGAGTTGGAGTCTGTTGAGTTGGAGTTCGTTTGTTTGTTTCGGTTATTTTGTGAGTTATTTGAGTTGGAGTTGAAGGTATTGAGGTCTCTTGGGGGTACGGAGGGAAGAGAATGGTAGTTGGGAGGAACAAATAGATGCAATGAAAGTGAAGGAAAAATCCGAAAAACTGTTTTCTTGACCACTTCATCATCAACAAGTTCTTGTTTATAACTTTTCTTCGACATGACTGCAGTGAGTAATCCTCAAATTTTCAGTGTAAAAAGTAAAAAATCTGTAAACAATATAGGTGGTATAAAAGTTGTCTCCTGTGGTAAAAAAACTTTGCTTGTTTCTTTGCCATGGAATAAACAATGATGGACGTTGTAGATTTTTTTCTCCTCATTTTTACCGAATTTATGGCGTTTTCCCCTTCTCGTTCACACTTCCTCCACCAAATCACGCCACACAATAACCATACGACCCTAATGGCTGCGATCTAGCCAGGTAATCGAAGAAGAAGGAGTGATGAGACTTCAACAACTTTAGCACGTTTAACACGAGTCGACTGGGGTTGTTCACGGTTTTTTTGTTTAACAAGTTTACCACTTAACACGTTTAACACGATAAGCTTAACCGTGAATACCCCTATTATCATCAATGCACAATTCCTACAACAATGGCTTATTACACTAAACTCTTTGATTTCCTCAATACATTTTCAAGCTATAATCGTCAAGAAAACTCAATAATAGTTTAGTTAAATATGTTTAGTGAAATATGAGTTTTTCTGAAAAAAAATGAAAATGTGGAAGGTGGATGGATATAGCTCCTTTCTGCTTAAAGGTATTGATGTATGCCCACTCTCTTTATAACAATAAATTTAGACCATAAGCACCACTCACGCCAAACTCGAAAAAACTCACACATCTTAGTCTTATGTACATTAAAAGCATCCAAAACATTACTTAGATCACTAAATCCCATAGGTAATCAGTTTTATTCACTAGACCAGGAAGCGCATTGAGATAGCTGGGGTAACTACGGTTGCTAGCCTGACGATCATGCGGGATCCCGAACTTCTTACAGTTCACGCAGCACGGTGTTTCGTTTTTCTTAGGGCACTCCTTGAAGTCATGATTACCAGCACAATGACCATGTATATTACTAGATAGAAATAGTTATGTACAGTAGGTAGGAATAAATGTTCTCCAAAATCGAAATTTCCACTCGCAAATTATGTTTTATGTCTTCCTGAACAATTTTGGTTCCGTGTCGGTCTGTGTATCTATGTGTCTGTGTGTTTGTTATAAAATCCGTGTAACTGGCAAAACAGAAATTTTGAAAATGAAAGAGAGATTGTGCGAGTTGGCGTATAGGTGGATCCCTACGAAAATCGTCGCCTGTGGTCTGATAGTACCCACTGCGCATGCGCAAACGTGAGTTCCTCGTAACAGCCATAACTTTTTCATTTTCCTCCTGAATTCGATGAAATTTTCGGAGATTTTGCCGGGTCACGTCTCCCTATGAGGGAAGTGTGAGGTACTCAGATATTGATGTTTAGAGATTAGCTACAGTGCATCGGATCATCCTTACAATCGGGTGATGGATTGTATAGATTTGAGATTACGAGGAAGCCTCGTGCCACACCCACTTGGCTTGGTGTTCTCAGTAGCTTCTCCAAGGATGATTTGGGTGAGACTAGTGTACGCTTGTGGATACGACATTTGACCCAATCTTCTGACAGATCGCCGTGACCAAAATTTCAAATTTAACCTATACATTGTATACGTCAATTTTTTTCATTCTCGTTATTTCTCTTGCACCACATTACAGTATTGGGGGAATTAACGCCTATGATCTTTCAGATTACGTTTTATTATACACTGTTATGTACCTAGGTACATTATGACAGTTTCATTCTATCCTTACCTGTTTTATTACTTTTATTTTGGATTCAAGCACGATCCAGACGGGCTTTTTGCATTTTTAGATAGGTAGTTGATATTACCATTCCACGAAAAAACACTGGAGTTCAAAGTTTTTTATGTGATTGAAATCCATGTTTATTTTTACGGTGAAGCCTTTTGTTACGTCATTTTAGACTTCATAAAAATATTAAAAGTTTAGAAATGAAAAAATAGGGGTTACCTGCCAAGAAGGTACCTAACAAGGGTTACCTAGCTTAATTATACTCATTATAAATGTTATTTCTCGAATACTTTTTATGACCAGAACCAGGTACGAGTGAGCAAACCTCAAATTTGAGAAAAAAAGCTAATTTCTCTTCAAGTGGTCTGTCAGATTGCCGCGACCAACCTGATTCGTTTTAGAGCCGCGACTAATGAGAGATGAAACAGTTTTATTTTTCTACATCTTGAAATGATGTTTTCCAAATACGATATGGAGATCTTCAAAGAACTTTTAAGGATCGACAAGAATTCGGTAGTTTTGCTGTGTTGATGAGATCAAATTTCTTATATTTGATGCCTAATAATTGAATTCTGTGAGAATTTCTGAATAGATTTTGATTGCAGGAAGCTGTTAGTCAATCCACTAGTTCAGTGTTACGTTTCATCACTCCCTCTATGAAATTCCGCAAGGATAACTCTATCAAACCAATTTATAAAATCCTATCTCTCACTACTGAGCGTTATATCTTTGTCAAGGACGAATCAATACGTTTTCTCCCAAGTCTATCAAATCGGCTAGTCAGGAGGTGGGTGACAATAGGTGAGAAAAGAGGCATTGTGAAGGGACGGGAGAGCCCAACGTTCAAATATACACTGTGTCACCACCTCAGAGGTGACGGTTATTGATAGTTCTGAGGACGTCGCCATGGAAGGACAATTTCCACTATGACACTTTTGTGTCCCCCAAAGCTTTTGATGCGTGAAAACAACTTTTTGATGGTGGTGGTGGGGGGTACCCCTCTTTAACCCTTTATACCTGCCTCTTCGCTCGTGAATGGGCGTTATTTTCATGGATACTGGCTCAATGGGTTTTAATAAATTCTCACCTTTTTTCCCACCCTTTTCATGCTTGTCAGTGTGTGGGAAAAATGAATCGATAATGTATTAATTTCTGCGGTTTTGAATAAATCAGTTCACTACACTGCAATGCCTGGCTCTTACTGACCGATTTTAATAATATTGATTCAATACTACGAATTTACATCCTAAGTTGACCTACTAACCTAAATAAATCCCGAGGAAGAAAATCAATAATTCTTCTGTACTACTTTGAAGTGAGGTGTGAGAGGAGTTGTAGATCAGTAGGTACACTGTGATGACGGGAAAGGCCCCGACTCTTCTCTGTAGACTGCTAGAGGCTCTACAAATGACGAAATCCACATTGCATTACGTTTCACACGGGGAAATTATTTACAAAATTACGAATTATAAAAAGTTCTTTGAGATTTGAGACAATGCCGGATGAATTGATACAGGAACATTATGGGAAATTAATTTCAACCAATACCGTTGCTGGGAGATTTCATTTGGCAACCAACGGTTTGTGACATTGGTGTAGGAAAGAATTTTTAACTTTTGATAAAGCTTTGTATTAAATACAAAGCTTTATCAAATGTTAAAAATTCTTTCCTACACCAATGTCACAAACCGCCAAATGAAATGAAATGTTTAATAAATTTTATTAAACAATTACTTCAGCACATAGGAAGCATGTGAGCTGGAAAGTAAGTAAAATTTACTATAGAAAAAATACTCTTGTAGTACCGAAAACCAATAGCATTTGTTCAAATCTAACCTTTAAACATGACTACAACCTTCTTAATGAATACGAAAAAGCTGACTGCCACAACCACTTGTCAGACAATATGCGATTCTGAAGAGTACTATAAAACAGTCATCCATTGACGCGAAACCATGTAGCACTAATCTAGTAGTAATAGTAAAGGATAATCTTGTGTTCACTTTAATTGCCAGTCCTAGGACTCGATTATGATACAGCACTAACAAGTTTCAGACTGATATTATTGGTAAATAAAATATTTTGGAATTGGCTGCAATGTACGTTGGATTATTCAGGAACTTGGAGGGGAATGCATTGTTTATCACAAATGGGAACGAATGATGGTAGGTAATCTGACAAATCGTTCCATCAAAAGCCAGTCATCTTCTCCACGTGTTCTCAACTTCCAAGACTCCCACCCTCCTGAGGTATGAATAAATAAAATCTCAATCTCCACTCAAAACTGCAATATAACTCCCGATTGGATACTTGTTGAAGTTTCTTAGGGACATCAGACAAATGGAAAAGTATTTGTTGTCTCATATTCTCCAATCGATGGGTCCGTACATAATAATAGTGAATAAAAGTCTGCCAAGTGGGTTTGGTACATAGCTTCCTCGTATCCATAACCCGATTGTATAGATGATCCGATGCATAGTAGTAAATCTCAAAACATCAAAACAAGTTAATCTGTAACATCCCTGAAAATTTCATTGAAATCGGATGGAAAATGTAGAAGTTATGGCCGTTACAAGGAAATTCACTTTTGCGCATGCGCAGTTGCTACTATCATCCAGAAGGTGGTGATTTTCATAAGGTACCATCTAAATGCTAATCTGTAACATCCCTGAAAATTTTATTGAAATCGGGTGGAAAATGTAGAAATTATGGCCGTTACAAGGAACTTCACGTTTGCGCATGCGCAGTCGCTTCTCTCAGTCCGGGGATGATGATTTTCATAAAGAACTATCTAAATACTAATCTGTAACATCCCTGAAAATTTCGTCAAAATCGGACAATAACTTCGTATAGTTATGCGCGTTACAAGGAATTCATGACAGACACATAGACACACAGACAGACAGACACGGAACCAAAATTGTTCAGGAAAATCTAGAACGCAAAACGCGAGTGAAAATTTTAATTTTGGAGAACTTTTTTTTCATCCTTGAAAAGAGAAAACAAAGCTTCCGCTACCTTGGTAGACTCGGAAAGCGAAACGCTGCAAATTATTACACAATGGTTTATTATTTTTTAATTTTCTATATAGATCACTCGTCTGCAAAGCCACCAACCATCCAACAATTAGAAGAAAAACATCAGTCGCATTTCGGTCAGCTATAATTTGAACGGAGATTAGGCCTCTTTTGCGATTCACACTCGTGTTTCTGATTTATCGTACGTCCAAACTTTAAATTCTCGTAGTGAGCGAACGGTTTGTCCTACAGAGCTCCGGGTGGTGTCAAAAAATTTTAAAAATTCTATAGAATCTTAAATTGAAGGAAAAACATTACCTTTATATCAAAATGTTTTGAGTTAGGGCGTTTTCAAAATTTCAAAATTGATTTTGGTACCCTTAGAAGTGACCTACATCAACCAAAATCTTCGGGGCACAACTAAACCCCAAATGGAGCCTACATACCAAATTTCATCAAAATCGGTCAACGCTAAGTGGCAAAAGTGCCGCGTACGGCGTACGGACGGCCAAATTTTAGTTTACTATTTTCAATAATGAACCTTTCGATCGACCAAGAAAAAAAAATTCTAACACCCCCTCAAAATTTGATGGTTTACGTTTCAAGGTAAGTAGAATCCAAAAATCGAATAGAAATTTGGCCGTCCGTACGCCGTACGCGGCACTTTTGCCACTTAGCATTGACCGATTTTGATGAAATTTGGTATGTAGGCTCCATTTGGGGTCTAGTTGTGCCCCGAAGCTTTTGGTTGATGTAGGTCACTCTTAAGGGTTCCAAAATCAATTTTGAAATTTTGAAAACGCCCTAACTCAAAAAATTTCGATATAAAGGTATTGTTGTTCCTTCAAATTAAGATTCTATAGAATTTTTAGAATTTTTTGAGACCACGCGGAGCTCTGTAGGACAAACCGTTCGCTCCCTACGAAAATTTAAGGGTTTATATTGAAATATATATATATATATATATATATAAATAAATCAAAACACGAGTGAGAATCGCAAAAGAGGCCTAATCTCCGTTCAAATTAGAGCTGACCGAAATGCGATCAATGGTTGGTGATTTTGATTTTTTTTATTTTTTTTTATTTATTTATTTTTTTTTCATATTGGATGGTTGGTGATTTTGTAGACGAGTGATCTATATAAAAATAATAAACCGTTGTGTAATAATTTGCAGTGTTTTATTCGATTCTTGGTTTCAACGTACCTTGAAACGTAAACCATCAAATTTTGAGGAGGTGTTAAAAAATTTTTTTCTTGGTCGATTCTAAAGATTCATTATTGAAAATAATGAACCAAAACTTCTTTTCCATTAATAATACCTACCAATGGTTAACAATCAAGTTAATATTTTGACAGAGAGTTCCTACCAGCTAATCATCGTTATGTACAAGTTGAGGACGTGCCTTCAATTGATTTGATAATTGGTTGAAAGCACAAGTCAATGACACAGAATTGAATGTTTAGAATTGAGAGCTCTGTAGAACAAGCCATTCTCTCCTTACGAGGTCTTGGGGGTTGGACTTACAATAATTGTAAGTCCATAATTAATCAAAAAGATGAGTGTAAATCGTGAAAGAGGCCTTATCTGCGTTCAAATATTAGCTGATCGAATGCGATCGTTGTTCGTTTCTCTGAATAAGTTTCGTGTTGTACTCAGCTGCGCTTCCTTAGCAACCGAGAATCAATTTTCGGAATGAAGGTACCCACAACTCTCGGATAACAAAATTATTGCTATAATAGGTAGTTTTGATTTTAAAAAAATTGCATTCTATGCAGACTGGTGAGCTATACAGTAAATAATAATCCATTGTGTTATAATTTGCAGAGTTTTTGGAATGAGATGTGAGATTCTTAACTCATGAAGTGTTCTATACAGAATGAAACAAAATGTTTGTTGGTTGTCTATTTGGTTAACTGTTTGTTCAGAGTTTTTGTTTGTTTGTTGTTGTTGTTGTTGTTGGTTTCTTGTTAAGACCTATCTTTTTTCATTGCCAACCCTGGCGTTTTTCGTTTTAAAACAGTCCACATTGAAGAGTACTGAAGGATGTAAGTGGAGGGAGAGAGAAGGGATAAAAATAAAGAGAGAGAGCGAGGGAGCAAAAAAGTGTTGGTTGCGGGAGAGTAACAAAAGGGAGTCAATGTGAGAAATAAACCCGAGCTGAATAAAGATGAGTGGGAACTGTGTTGAAGGAGTGGAAAGAGGTAGAGGTAGAGGTGGAGGTAGAGGTGGAGCTGGAGGTGGGTCAGGGCTGAAGGGCCTGGTGGTACCGAGGGCGGTTTTTGGAGGCTGTAGGGTTCGCCCTGGATTACCGAGGCACCGAGGTGGTCATTTACGGGACAATGGCCCACCACCAGATGGCGTTTGGGGATGGAGGTGGAGGTGGAGGCAGAAGTGGAGGCGGCGGTGGAGGATGATGCCCGAGGCTTTCTTCGCCACAGAAAGCACTCGTAATCTCTGTTTCCCCTCGTCGATTGTCACTTCTCGTTTCGAGCCACGTTTTGTAGGAGGTGGCAGACGGGCACATTGAAATGCCTTTGTTTTATTCTTTATTACATCTTTTATGATCATATAGAAGGAATTATATTATGCGCAAACCACTTCGTCACAAGGTTCATTTCCAGGTTAAAGTTTAAATTCCCCAATGATAAAGTCCACTCATTTGATCGCAGAAGAGGTGATCTGAAAAAAAATCAGTGGAGTAAAAACACTAAGTTTAGGGAATTTTCGAGAAAAATGTAGCTATTCCAAAAGTCTCAACATGTGTAGTAGTAAAAGTAAAGTAAGCAACCATTTCAGGTTAAATTTTCGTCCGACTGCCATTCTTGGCGTCGCGGACGTCATCAGCTGTCTCCCTAAGGGGAGATCAGAATTAGTTCTGAAGATTTCGCTCATGGCTTCCCAAACATCACCGCCCTGGGTTGGAACGAGAGATTGCCGATCGTCTGATAGACAGAAAACTTTCTGCTAGCGACCAGATTCGAACTCGCATCCCCGCAAGACGGTTCTTATCTTATCACCGCAGTCGGGTACACTGTCCACTAGACCACCGACGCCCACTCTCAACATGTGTATTTGTGTCTATTATTATACTACTACATCCCCCTACATCCCCCACCTTCACTACTCTACTATTATTTAACCTTTGATTACACGTGTCTTATAGACGCGGGCGGAACTCAGTACCTTAGTATAATTCCGGAAGCCTCCAGTGCAATTCTAGTGAAATCCAGAAAAAATCACTGGCTCTCAGATCCCGAAGAACTAGGGGAAAATTCATAATTGACATTAAATTGAAGCATGAGAGGCACATAAGAAAAGAGCTTTTAGTCTCTGACAAAGGGATCAAATAACAAGAGTGCACTGTGACTATAACGAAATTTTAAAAAAATGAATATTAAAGAGCATCAAGAGCATACGATTTTTATCATTCATATATCGACCAGATACTTGTTCGATGGAAGTGTGAAAAATGATCAAGAACATTATTATTTTTTGTTATTTTTTCAAAAATCCTCCTTATTTAGCACCACAACGAATAGCGGAAAATTCTTGTTATGTTAAGTTCCTCCTCCCGAGGCTGACCTTCCTCTTCGTCGGAAGACATGGTATTTGCAAAGGAACACCACTTCCGAATTGTAAACTAATGTTATTACCTAAAGAAACTGAACTATTTCAGAAACAGAACTCGAGTTAGCGATACTCCTCTTCGGACAGCGTTTACTATAAATTTTATATCAAAATGATCACACAGACAACTCGAAGGTTCACCCTCAGTCGAGCTACAACGATGACTGTTCGAACAGAACTAGAGGAGGGCTTAACAGGTGCCCCCTCTCTTCTCCAAATAGTTTCAAAACCTGTCGCGTGGGGATTTGTGAGCAGCTAGTGATGACACTACTGTGTTTCTCGAGTTTGAAATAGTAACGATTGTTTAAAATAACAATGTCAGTAAATCTGATGGTATTCTAAGTAAAATGGTAAATCTTCAATCGGGTTCAATCAGGGTTTCCGTGATCGTCACCATCAATCCATCAGATTCTTATCCATCCGAAATTGCCTCAAACCAGCACTATTACAAGAATAAGGAATAACCCTTTTTTATCTTTATACGAAATTGTTTGAATTAGAGTTTTCATTAATATTGAAGTTGTTCTATAGTAAGTATGTCTAAGTGATCATTTGCCTCGGAAAGTTCTCGAAGAGTCCAAAAAAATTCTTGGGGTTAACGTCACTGTGGCCTACAATTTTGGCAAAAACCTCAACAAAGAAAAAAAATAGAAAAAAACACGTATGGGTGGTTTTAACGAATCCTAGAACAGTAGTAAAATACTTACGTGTAAAAGAGGGGTTCTCCCTACTTAGGCGGTTGGGATCGCCTTTCGGTCAGCAAAAATTTGAACGGAGATTAGGCCTCTTTTTGAGATTCACACTCGTGTTTTTGATTTATCGTAAGTCCAAACCTTAAATTCTTGTAGGGTGCGAACAGTTTGTTCTATAGGGCTCCGCGTGGTCTCAATTTTTTTTTTTTTTTTTAAATCTACACTATCTTAAATTGATGGAAAAACAATACTTACCTTCATATCAAAATTTTTTGAGCTAGGCGTTTTCAAAATTTCAAACCTTATTTTTCAACCCTTAGGAGTACCTCACATCAATCAAAATCTTCAAGGCACAACTAGACCCCAAATGGAGCCTACATACCAAATTTTATCAAAATCGGTCAATGCTCACTGAGGAGAGGGCCGCGTACGGCGTACGGCGGACGGACAGCCAAATTTTTATTGCATTTTTGGGTTATACGTATTTCGAAACGTAAACCAACAAATTTTGAGGGGGGTTAAAAAATGTGTTTTCTTGGTCGATTCCGAAGGTTCATTGTTGAAAATGATAAACAAAAATGGAGAATTATGAAACTGTAGAAGTTTGTAAAATAATAATTTTGCACATTCATTTGTAATATCCTATTTAGCAGAAACATTACTTTTTATTAATTCATGATAATTAATATGTAGCACAATTTAATTAACTTGCGATAAGTATTTGTACAAAATACAAAGTCAATATAGAGGAAAACAATTTGCGTTACGAATACAAAGTTCTCCTTACCTAAGGAAATGCGAAAGCAAAAAAACAGGTCAACACATCTCCAAGTATCGCTAGCTTTGTTCAAGAAAATGTGAATGCCTTTTAGTCAGTGTTAGATGTAAGAAAATGAATAAACAGTCCGTCATAGGACGAAAATGCGGTTCCAGAGGGAAACTCTGTTATGATATTATTCTTGGGATTTTTCCTCTTCTTGTCGATCATTTAGGGCTCGACACGCGAACCCCTAACTGGATGTACCTGTTCTGTTGTGGTCGTATACATTTTTCCCCCAACCGGAAAAAAGTGGCATGTCTGAGCCGTAGAGCCCATTATATTCGGAAAATAGAGCTTTTCTGGGGTGAGTAGTGGAAGGGGAGGAATCGACTTAGAAGCGGTGACAGCCTCATATCGGCGCTATATACGTGAACTAGGTTCTGAACCTTGAACAATACAAGGGATTCCCTCTGTAAGGTAGGCACATCTTACCCTATTGTGCGAAAAATTCATGGAAAGTAACCCATCAAAATTGATCAAAATACTTATCCAATACTCTCTTCTTGTGGTAGAATAAAGAAGCTAATTATTGCTCTTGAAAAAATTAACTTAAAAAATAATACCAATGTTCTCAATGTTCTTGATTACCCATCTACTATTATCTATCTTGCCCTAAATTATCTTCCTAATAATTAAATTTCAATGTTCATTTTGGTTTATTATTTTCTATAATAAGCCATTGCAATCGAGCAAGTAGAAAAAAGTTTAACCCACCCTCAAAATTTGATATTTTACGTTTCAAGATACATGGAATCCGAAAATTGAATAAACAATTTTCCGTCCGTAACGCCGTACGCGGAAAACTACACTGGACTTCTGGAAGCCGTACTTTTCTTAGCAACACTGGACCGATTTGGTCCAAATCTGGTACATGGGCTCCATTTGGGGTCTAGTTGTGCCGCGAAGCTTTTGGTTGATGTCAGTCACTTCTAAGGGGTCAAATTTAGGGGGTTGAAATTTTCAAGAGTGCCCGAAGCTCGAAAGCTCTCGAAATAAAGGTATCATTTTTTCACCAATTTAAAATTGGTTTGAATTTTAAAAAATTTTTGAGACCACCCGGAGCTCTGTAGGACAAACCGTTCGCTCCCTACGAGTACTTAAGGGTTTTCCTTCGATAAAACAAAATCACGAGTGCGAATCACAAAAGAGGTCTAATCTCCGTTGAATTTTTAGCTAAACAAAACGCGATCGCTGTTCGTTTCTTCGAGTTGTATTCAGTTTTGCTTCCTTAGCAAACCGTGATCAAATTTCCATATGAAGCTCCCTATTCTTCGAATCGAGTGTGAAACGTTTAGTCCTTTCTGATAAACTTGATTGTGAAGGTGTGGGGCAGTATGGTGTGGTAGGTAGTACCTATCAATGGTTAGTAGGTAAAAAAAGCTGATAGGTAAAAAAAAACCCTGCAAATTATTGTCTAAAGGTTTATTATTTTCTATACAGATCACCCTTCTGTATAGATCCCTCCCTACCAACCAAAGGTACCTACTAGGACATTTTTTAAATTAAATATCAATAACATAACAACTGAGCATATAAGGAACCCAGTTAGTTAATTAACTAGGGAGAATATTCACGAGAAGAAAAAGTTGTTATTTTAAAAATTTTAAAACATTTAATATTACATCGAATGAGAATTGTTCCGCCCCTCCGCTCTACGCGACACTTTCTTTCCTACCATGAGCCGATTTTGATGAAATTTTATATTTCAGCACTATTTGGGGTCTAGTTGTGTCTGGGAGCTTTTGGTAAGTGTCAATAACTCATAAGGGGTAAAAAATGAGAGTTGGCACGTTTCAAAAAACCCTAGTTCGAACACTCCGAATATACAGATATTGTTTTTTCATCTAGTCAAAATCAAATGGAATGTTTAGAATGGAATGATATCACCCAGAGCTCCGTAGGTTAAACTGTTCGTTCCCCAAAAAGAACATTAACATTTATGATTTAGTAGTTGGAATTGCACGTTTCATCCTTCATCGAAGATGTCACCTGGAAAGAATGCATTACTAAACAATTCGCTACCTTCTTCTACAAAATCTCTTAGATGATAGAATTTTTGTTTTGGTTGCTGGGTAGGGTAATAGAGGGTGTTTTTATCTCCTTGGAGCCCTTCTTATCAAAGTCATGGTCATGCGTCCCCGTCCCGCAACCCGGAAACCTGGGATGGAAAGAGGTGGCCCCATCAGGTTTCCTTGGTCGACCCATCTTGAAATTCCAGGGGTGGCTGAATGACCCTCTGGCGATTAGGGAGGGTAGAATCAATTCCCTAGTTATTCCAATGAAAATGGAGAGTGGATTTTATGAAGATAATGAAGATAAATGAGCGAGATGGGAGCTTGTAAAGATATCAAGAACACACGAAGGCGAATTTCGACGTTTAAAACAAAGTGAAGGTAATCCGAAATTACGGGGAGAGTTGTTGTCTAACCTTTCAGCCGAATAAATGTAGCAAAAAGAAAAAGGCGTGAAGTTACGTAAGATGATGGGAGGAGAAGAGATCGTAGAGAATCGCGGGAGGAGTAGGAATGAAGTGGTGGAGCAGATTAAACACGCACTTAGCAGATAAAAGAGGCGTGAAACTGCTGTAAAAAGGTCTTGTGAAGCCGTTAACAGCAGCGGCATCTCACGCGAAAAGGGGGAAGTGCTAACTAGATTCCTAGTCTCTTCTAACGGATGAGGGAGGGGGTTAGCTAGTCGGGCTAGTGAGAAGGGGTGTTGTAGTTACAGGGTGAGGGAATACGAGAGAGCCTGTCGGAATACAGAAGGCGAGCGTGTAAATCTCACACCCTCAGTAGTCAGAGGAGGGTTGTTTAGTCAGCGGTGGTGGGAGGAGGAAAACGACTCAATCCGACCAATTTCCCGTCCACTTCCCGCAATTCTCACGTAACGAGAGGAGGGTTAAACGGGGGAAATATGCTTTAGCCGTTAAGCTGCTACGTCAGTCCGTGTAGAGGCCCACGTTGGACACCGCCTTCCATTATGATTTGGAACAAGTCTAGTTTACACACTAAATACCTAAAACGTGATGGTTATTGTTTTAACCTTCCGTCGATCGCGTCTGCAGTGTTTACACTGCGCTCGGAAGAAAACGCTTGCCCTTTCTCAAAATTTCCAAAAATACTTCCTACCCCCCTCTGTATTTTTTGCTTAGGAACCCACTCCCTAGATTGCACATAAGTTTTTTTAGGACGTCCCACAGTAAGACTTGGGCGTCCTTATGCGATCGATCTGGGGTGAAGTTGGACAACACTCAACAGAAAAATAAAATAACCACACAGTAATCCGTTTTAGACCATTCTGAATCCAAATCCGCGAAAAAAAACCATAGGTGTATGTCTGTGTGTGTGTGTATGTGTGTATGTGTGTGTGTAACAATATCTTGTGTACTCTGCCCAGGCCTTAGTTCTCAACCGATTTTCCTGGTTTTTTTTTTGTTCGTCGCGGAAAACTCTCTAGTTGTGCACTACGTCGCCGGAATTTCGAATTTTGCCTTTTAAGGGGAGGAAAGGGGGGGTTAATGCTCGAAAAACGTGCGTTTTTGGGCATAATCTTGTGTACTCTGCCCAGGCCTTAGTTCTCAAATGATTTTCGTGGTTCTTTTTTTGTTTGACGCGGAATACTATCTAGTTGTGCACTACGGCGCCGGAATTTTGGATTTTGCTTTTTAAGAGGGGGAAAGGGGGGTTAATGCTTAAAAAACGTGCGTTTGCGTGCATAATCTTGTAAACTCTGCCCAGGCCTTAATTTCCAACCGATTTGCGCGTTTCTTTTTTTGTTTGACTCAAATAACATCCGAGTTGTACATGATTTTACCAGAGTACCAAAATTCGCAAGGGGAGGGGGTGAGTGGGGGGATAATATTCATGAAATATCCGATTTTTTAACATTTCGGTTCCTTTATAGCTTACTAACTGTATCCAAGCTTTGAAATTGAGGAAAAATTCTCATTGTACCTTAGGATTTTCATGAATTATTCTCTGTGCCACCATGGAACTAATAGTGGTGACACCATGGTGCCAGGACATGGGGCCATGATGCGATAAACCGCTTATTTCGTGTTTTTTTGTTTTTGTGTTTCACCTTGAATACGGATGTGAACTTCGACGGACTGCCTACCAAAACTAACAGATGAAAGTTCAATGTAACGACGTATTTCCGCTTTGGTGCCTGACTGGCACCATTGGTGGTGGTGGTGGTGGTGATGGGGGGGGGGGGGACTCGAATTCGCATGTTGGGTATCGTAGATCATGGATTTTAAAATGCTCCTCAGATTCGAGGCTCCCATACCGCTAGAAGTGCTATGGTTTATAATGGTGGGGGGGTCACTATTTCTTCCCTAAAGTAATAAATAAAAAACATCGAGTGAAACAGTTTTATCGCTTACCTAACAACTGGTTAAACTGATCTAATGCTTATCCATTTATTTTTCGTGGGGGGTGAGGAAATCCTTAAGATCCAGAGGTGGAAATTTGATCTCGTAAGAAACCCGAGGGAAACGCTCTCACGGGTTAAGTGGGATTCAAATCCACTAAAACCACACCTCCTTATCCCACGTTGGAACTCAGCCTGGAACTGTCCAACACATTACTTCAGGCTGAGTCCTGGCAGTCTTCGTAGTTCTCTGCTAGGGTCCGGTCCATGGTTTCCTTGCGCTAGGTCTCCCGTTCTTGAAGGATTTTGTTGTTCATTATTTGTTCCACATAATCTGCCACAGTGGTCTAGTTTTTCTTGTTTTCCAGCTTCTTTCCTCTTTTCCTCTGGGGTTGTGTCCTGTGCTGCGAGATGCAACTTCTCTTTCAGGTAGTTCCTCTCCCTGTCCATCGCATGCATTCAAAGAATGTATGGAATGCGTCATCATCCTTGTTCTCCTGGCAGTTGGGACATTTTAGGGACCTCACCTTCCCCATCTTATGTAGGTAGGTCCGTGCCCTGAAAGGGACTGGGTTTGGAAGAAATTCACCTCTCCATGCTTCCTCTTTAGCCATATCTTGATTTGAGGGGTCAGCCTCGCAGTCTATCTGCCTCTGGTTTCTCCTGTCCATATATCCTGCCATCTTTCCATGGTGAGCTATCTCTCCTCTTTGGCAATACGGGATCGCTCTCCTTGATCTCTCCTGTTGAACATTCTCTTTCTTTCTGTGGCCATGAGATGAATGGGGATCACTCCTGCAAGGACTAGTATGGCTGGTTCAGAGACTGTTCTGTAGGCACAGGCGATGCAAAGTGCTCCTCGACGTTGAACTGCGACCATAGCGTCCGCCCACACCTCGGCCCCATACAAAAGAATTGATTACACAACAGTTGCCACTTTGTGAGCGACGTAAAATTCGCTATTCAGTTTTGCTTCAGGGGTCGTCGAGTAAGGCGTGCGCTGAGTACTTAGCGGTGTTTGGACAGCTGCGCGACGAGACTTTCTGAAGTTTTCTTGTTTAAAACAAAATATTGGGAAGAATATGTAAACTTGAGCGAAATAACTTGTTTTGCTCAAGTTTACATATTCTTCCCAATATTTTGCAATTGTATGAATAAAAATGTTAACTGAAGCAAGCGTACCTCAATTTACTGTCTCTCAGATTGTCAAATTTTCCAATTTTGATTAAATTACGCAACGAGAATGACTGCGGTGTAAACACAGCAGCGCGATTTACTTTTCGTGTGGGAAGGCTCGACCTACGCAAGGTTAAACCAACCCTGTAGCAGCCAAATGCATTTTCATTGGTAACGTTTAAATTACATAAATATCAACTTTTATAAATTTTGGTCCTGAGTTCGTGGCCTCTGAGGACGAGTAGAAAATGAAATACCAACCCAAAAAGTCACGCTAAGATGTTTTCTGAATTTTGTCAAATTTTTAGGAGTTGTTCTTGGAAAAATTCTCAAAATGCAGTAAAACACCATTACGTCAACTATTTCACTTTTTTGTTCTTCAAAATAATATTCTTAAAAGGTTGTAATTCTTGCTTCTCCTTCCTTATATTATTAATTTCAGATTATTCATGGTATGAACTAATGGTGAGAAATAAGAAACGAGCAAAGTGACGCATGATTATTTCGATCACTTCTCCATGGCTGTTATAATAGAAAAATGATACCCCAAAAGACCGTAGTTATTTCCATAAATGAAATAAGCATATTTTCATTGATCAAAACTCGGCGCTTTGCGCCTCGGCGGGGGGCTCCGCCCCCCTGCACCCCCCGGTTTATTTCTTTTTCCACACTCTGTATGAAATCATAGGAACACAGAATGTGTTTTTGCGATACTAGTCATCCGTTAAATAAAAAACAACAATAATAAATGTGGAGTTGACATTAACATGACAACCAATAAACATATCACCAGATGTTTTTTCTGTCGCTTTTTCGTGACGATTTTTTTTCGGTAGGTCATCGCAAAAACACATTCTGTGTTAAAACCCACCACATGTTCGTGTGAAAGAGTGTTGATTCTTTTCACTTTTAGTATAATAAGTAAAGCTTCAGTAACACTTCTATATTATGGGAAATAGGCTTTCGTACGGTAAATAGATCGCAAACTGACCATCAGTGTTCCGTGGTTTTAGCCACCAGTGAGGTTCTGAGTCAAAACTTTTCAAATTTTTCCAGATAGAAAGTTTGAAGATTGAAAGTTTGAAGTCTTTTGCTTTTATAAAATTAGACATTTTTCTAACCAAAGCCTCTATTACTGCCCTTTATTCAATGATATTTGAATTTTCGTTCATGTTTGAATAACCTACTTTAGTAGATAATATTTGTATTGTTATAACCAGTGGTACTAACCGCAGACATTTAACCTACTTTTGTTCAAGACTGTTGATAAGAAGGTAATCAGGCCCATTTCGAAGTGGTGATGGCACAGTCAGATGGTATTCTGATGAATATTCAGATGAATTAAAAGTCCCAGCGGACGTCGCTCTTACCAGCCCCCAGCCTGTCTGTGTTCACAAATTTCCAATCTCAATTTCCTAAATCTTTACAATAAAAATATATCGTTATGAAAAAATAATAATAATAAAATAAAATAAACGTCCCATTTGTACAGCATGAGTGAATGAGCGAATTTTTAAAGGAATATTTCAAACGATTTCCAGCCATAATTATAAGTTATCATTTTTTATAACTTTGTAAGGTAGATATTTTCATAAGAAATTGCTTGATAATCCCGGATATATTTCAAGAACGAAAATGGCATTTTAGACAAAAATACTTCACTCGTCTCCACGGACTTATTTGTGTTATAATTATGTTATAACATATTTATCTGTACGTAAATTGTTTATTTTTAAAATTTTTATCGAACTAAACCACCGTACTGTACGCACATTTGTTAGTAGGCAGTATTCATGTTATGATCGGCTATCTCTTCGCATTTCTGTCCATTCGCTTCCGTGGATCAGTGGTAGCGAGCTCGATTCAGGTTCGTGTAGAATAGTCGAGAATCTGGAGAATCTGGAGTCGGAGAATCTTTTATTGGCTCAATATTCACACACTATTCCCCTCCACGGAATTTTCCATAGGTATTAAGTAAATTTTCCTTCGATAATTCGATGGAAGAGGTCGAATGTTTTCAACAGAACGTTTTGTAATAAGTTAGTGGAATAATCAGGAAGGTATAAATTATTGTCCTGGTATTCGCTTGTAGCTGTAGTACACATAAACCACTTCTGTTTGTCAAAGTGTTTCGAATTTCATGAGAAGCAGTAACAGGATCTATTCGCCGAGGGGAGTTCCTTGGAACGGAAACCTTCAGCCTCTCGAAGAGTCAACCACCGTCTTACGTGAGATCATGTTGCTGCGAAGGAGGTTTATTGCCTGTAAAAGTTATTCCAGACTGACAAATTGCTTCTGGCTTCATGTCTCTCGGAAACTATTTATTATGGAGGCCTGCGGGTTGAGACTAGGAGTAGGAGGAAACCACCAAGGGAGAAAAGATAGGAGCTGAAGGTAGTTAGCGGCAAATGAGCTTAGTTTCTAAAACAGGTGGCTGTTGTTGTCTGTGTTTACCAGACCTCTATGGAAACTCATCCGTTGTAACTGAGGCAGTTACGAGGTTGGCGGGGGGATGAAACAGACAAGCTGGTGGGAAACTGTGTTGCTCCGCCCGTTCTAATGTTCGCGCCTAAACAGCATCTAAAACGCGTGTTCTAGCATCCAGGATCCTACAGGGTACTTCTGATTGATGTCCAAGAAAGCAGTTTTCCTTTCATCCTCTCTCTACAGTTTCATAGCTCTTCCACACAAGTTTCGCACCCTCAGTAATTTTCTCCGTATAAGTGAGCTTCGCCTACGCCCTTCTTCTTCTAATATGTTAGGGGGGGTCTCCAGCCCCAAGAGTTAAGCCCAGAGTTAACCAATATCCCAGAGGTGTCGGCCCGAGTTAAATTGGTAATATGGAGGAGGTCCAGGTTAAGGGTGCAAAGTCGACAACTTTGTTAGTTAATTGTTGCCAAAGTGACTGGAGCATGAAATGTGGCTTTCTTACTTCATCATCCTCTTCGTGAATTTAATACCTGCGTCTCATATGAACCTCGTTTACTGACGCAGTGAGAATTGACTCATTGCAAGATCAGTGTCTAAAACCATAGTACGGTTTCAGACTTCATATTATGAAGACAAAACTTTAGGCATAGCTTGGAATATCAACCTCGAGGGAACTTTGAATCCTCTAGCCCTCAATTTTGTGAGTCAAAAATCCTCTACATTATGCACACATTTTTATTCATTATATAAAGATATAAACCTCTGGAATATGGCATAAAATTTCGATTTTTTGATGTTTCAAGCTTTGTGAAATTTGGAAGTCATATCAAAATATTGTCCCTTAAAGTTCACAAAATTGTATCTAAATCTTTGTGTGAACCAAATTTTAATTCTATTTCTCCTTCAAAACGGTTGTTGCTTCAAGTTTCAATAATCATTCATCGATTTTGCTAGAAAATAAATCGATGTTAACCCTTAATTTCCCACTGGTTAAAAAAATTGTTTTTTTTTTTTACAAATCTGTTGTGCCTGTGATCTTTTGACAAATCTGTTTGCCTCCATGGAATGTCGTATTTCACAAATAAAACGAACGGCCTCTTTCCTTTGGAATTCAGGTCACCAACGGGCAAAATACTCCAACGGGCAACTAACCTCCACTCCAGGAGGAATAGAATCCGGAGTGGGGGTACAGTATAATAAATACCTGATTTCCGAGGAAAAGAGGCATACCGTGCTGTAAACCAACAAGCGTCTTGCTCTCTCAACAAACCATCTAAAAACCTCAAAACAACTAAGTACCAAACCTAAGTAGTAAACCGGTTTCGTGGAGACCGGGGCTAAACAGAAATTTCATACATTAAAGTAAATTCACTAGGGTAATCCGGTTTCCTTGCAGACCACAAACCTTTCCCCTAAATAATTTGTTAAGCTTGTTTTTCGCAGACCGGGGGCCAGATTATTCAACAATTCCCATACAAATTATTTCGGCATATCATCTATCAAAATTTCGGCATATCATATTATCTATTTTGAGTAATAAATTCCCGTATTTCAATCCCTTCAATTTCGAGTCGGTAAAGTTTCACAGTCAAAATTAGGAAAACATGACAAAATCTATAGAATATTTGAGCAGAAGGTACCTCAAAGGCCCTATTCAAGTCTGACAGACCAAGAATGATCTTTCCGTGGCCCACATCAGTGCTATGTTATCCAGATAGCTGGCATTTATTTGGAATTTGTTCTTGAAACTCAAAAACAGTTTTTGAACTAAATGGACGGTGTATTCTATAGCTTCTGAGTCTACCAAGGTAGCAGAAGCACTATTTTAACTTTTCAAGGTTGAACAAAAAACGCTGCAAATTATTACACAATGGTTCATTATTTTTCTATATAGAAAAATAATAAACCATTATGTAATAATTTAGGAAAAACCATTGTGTAATAATAGGAGAAAAAAAATAATAAAAAAAAATAAATGAAAAATAAAAAAAATTTAAAAAAATCAAAATCACCAACCATCGATCGCATTTCGGTCAGCTCTAATTTGAACGGAGATTAGGCCTCTTTTGCGATTCACACTCGTGTTTTGATTTATATACATATATATATATTTCAATATAAACCCTTAAATTTTCGTAGGGAGCGAACGGTTTGTCCTACAGAGCTCCGCGTGGTCTCAAAAAATTCTAAAAATTCAATAGAATCTTAAATTGAAGGAAAAACAATACCTTTATACCGAAATTTTTTGAGTTAGGGCGTTTTCTAAATTTCAAAATTGATTTTGGAACCCTTAGAAGTGACCTACATCAACCAAAAGCTTCGGAGCACAACTAGACCCCAAATGGAGCCTACATACTAAATTTCATCAAAATCGGTCGATGCTAAGTGGCAAAAGTGCCGCGTACGGCGTACGGCGGACGGCGTACGGCGGACGGCGGACGGACGGCCAAATTTGTATTCGATTTTTGGATTCTACGTACCTTGAAACGTAAACCATCAAATTTTGAGGGGGTGTTAAAAATTTTTTTTTCTTGGTCGATTCCAAAGGTTCATTATTGAAAATAATAAACCAAAATTCGCGTTTTAAGTTGTAGGCCCTGAACATAAAATTGTTGCTCCGTGTGTATGTATTGCTTCCGAGTTTACCAAAGTAGCGGAAGCTTTGTTTTCACTTTTCAAGGTTGAAAAAAAAAGTTCTGCAAAATCAAAATTTCCACTCGTGTTTTACGTTTTAGACCTTCCTGAACAATTTTGGTTCTGGGTCTGTCGTAAATTCCTTGCCACAGCCATAACTTGACATTTTCCATCCGATTTCGATAAAATTTTCAAGGATTATGTGAATTGGCGTGTAGATGGTCCCCGTATTAAAATCATCACCCCCAGACTGATAGTAGCCGCTGGGCATGCGCAAACGTGAAATCCTTGAAACAGCCATAACTTCTACATTTTCCAACAATGTTCAGATATTGTGCGGATTGATTGTTGTGATAGTTGAAGGTACTTAAAGATTGATGTTTTGAGATTGAATACTAGGTATCGGATCATCTATACAATCAGGTTATGGATACGAAGAAGCTATGTGCCACACCCACTTTTTTTGTTCTTTGGTCATACGGTCTGTGTGTTCGCAAATCCTTAAACTAAATCGGTAAATCTATACGAAGTTACAGTCCAATTTTTAGCGGTTTGGCGTGTAAATGGTCTTCAATGCTTGAATCATCTATGATAGAATCTACGCGCATGCGCCTAAAATTCTTGTAACAACCGTAACTTCCTTACTTTCCGTTCGAATCCAATTCTATCAAATCCGGCACTTGGAAATTAAAGTGATGATATGATCCACTTTGTATTGGATGATCTACGCAATCGGGTTACAGATACAAGGAAGCTACGCTCCACCACCACTTGCCAGACGTTTTGTACATGTTGTCTTCGATAACGTTAAGAAATTTACATCAGACAGTGTAAAATGGGGGTTGATATGGAATAACATAATATATGGGGCATTTACCGGACGTCGACCACATTCCACAAGTTTCCAGACTTTTTGCAAAAAGGCTGACTAAATCAGCTCGAATACGTTATTTAAAAGTCAAAAATTTGTTACAGTTAGAAAAGATTTCACGAATTATCACTTTTCGCTATTGAAATCCCTTTTTATGGGCTAGAAAGAGAAATATCTCGCGAAACTAGCTTCGAAGGACTCACTACACATTCCATTATAGAGGGCGAGAGTGCCATAACTCGCCGAGGAAAAGATGCGCATTCGAAGGGACGTAGGGTGGTGGTAGGAAGAAGGAGGGTCGTGGAACTGGGAATAGTTTGTCTGGAAACGAGCTAGATGAAAGGATCCTACCAGATAAGACCGGAGTGCAGAGGAAAAACGAGTTTCCTAGATGGTTGGGAAGAAATAAAAATAAAAAAGATCCACCGGAAAAGCGCAATAGGGCTCAGAATATACGTGCATGTGAATAGTACAACTTGGTTCCAACAGTTATAAGTCAGAGAGCATCATATTGTATCACACAATAAATATTATATATACATATATATCTGTTTCTAGTGATATGGTCGTGCCTCCTCTCCCCGATACGAAATCTCGAGATGGAGAGGAAACTACAATTTATATCAGGGGCGGAGCAAAGTTTTTTATTTTGACAAACTGTAGGAAAGAGTAGTACGGAGGGAGGGGGGATTGTATAAAAGAGTTCGCCAGAATCGATGGGCGTCCGAAGTAAATCGGAATAAGGGGATCTCGTGGGAAGTTCGAATGATACGACTCGTATGCATCGGCATTCACCTAGTTGGACGGTGTTTGCAGACCCGCTGGATAAATACGGGATTCATGGAGGAAGTAAACATGGTACATTTTGTGGGCTTTTTCTTGTTGTTCAGGTTATTCTGGAGTTCCTCCACCTTCGTCATACGCATTGATGTCTAGGAGAAGAACAACAAGTGTACGGCATGAAATGATAGGTATTATGCGTACATTGCATCGCAATAATATATTGCAGTATGAAGGAACAGTGCACGATGAAGAGAAGGTCAACAGTTTCAAGGATGAACCGAAAACCTCTCGATACTTACACAGCATCCAGGCGGAAAGAAGGAGCCGCCTCTAGGGATCATCTCTACTGTCTAATCAACAACAGGAAAAAACCCCTTCCGTCCGCCGTACGCCGGACTTTCCTTAGTTACCATGGACCGATTTTGATGAATTTCAGTATATGTACCTACACCATTTGGGGTCTAGTTGTGCCTGTCAGTCACTTCTAAGGGGTAAAAGTGAGTGCTGAAATTTTCAAAAAGCCCAAGCTAAACAACTTTCGATATGAAAGAACCTATTGTTTTTTCACCAGTTCAAAATAGAATTGAATTTTGGTTTATTATTTTCAATAATTAACCTTTAGAATCGGACAGGGAAAAAAATTTAACACCTCCTCAAAATTTGTTGGTTTATGTTTCAAAAATCCAGTAAAATCCAAAAATCGAATAAAAATTTGGCCGTCCGTCCGCCGTCTGCCGTACGCCGTACGCGGCACTTTCCTCAGTTACCATTGAACAGTTTTGATGAAATTTGGAATGCGGGCTCCATTAGAGGTCTAGTTGTGCCCGAAGATTTTGGTTGATGTAGGTTACTTCTAAGGGTTAAAATTTTGAAAACGCCCTAACTCTAAAAATTTAGATTCAAAGGTACCTATTGTTTTTCCATAAATTTAAGATAGTATTGAATTTTTTGAATTTTTAGAGACTCCCGAACCTTTATAGGACAAATCGTTCGCTCTCTACGAGAATTTAAGGGTTGAACTTACAATAAATCAGAAACACGAGTGTGAATCGCAAAAGAGGCCTAACCCCGTTCTAATTATAATAAACCACTATGTGATAATTTGCAGCGTTTTTACGATTTAATGAGACCACCCAGAGCTCTGTAGGTCAAATCGATTGCTCCTTTTTTCGGCAGGCAGGTGAGAAAATCTTCAAGATGCATAAGTGGAGTTGGATCTTGTATCATACCTGGAAGGGATTCCGTCTTCAGGTTATGTGGGATTCAAACCCACTAACAAAACACCTCCTTTTCTCCCACGTTGGAACTCAGCCCGGAACCGTTTAACACATTACTTCGCGCTGAGCCCTGGGGCGTTTGATCAGTTCTGGGTGATGATGCTCCCTCCTCTCTCTTTCTCGTTCTAAGAGTATTTAAGTCCAACCGATTGGTTCTTGAAAGCACTTAAGTGTTGGAATACATCAGAAACAGTTCACTGACTGGAAACAGACAGTTCACTGACTGAACTTTGCTTAGTACCCGATCAAATTTATCAAATGCTATAGTTGTTCGTTTCTCTGAATAGTTTTACTTGTTTTACTTGGTTGGGTATCCTCAGCAATCGAAAAAGTTCGTGAAAATGGAACCTACAACTCGATAGCGATGTTATTGCTAGTAGAAAGTTTATGAAACACCAACGTTCTAAGCAGACAGGTGATCTGTGCAGTAAAATAATAAACCATTATGTATTAATTTTCACAGTCTCCAAAACACAGATGCCGAAGAAAATCATCCAAAGGTAATAAAAATATGCAATCGATTTTCAAAAATTTTAAGAAGAACTCATGCAGCACGACAACGTTTTCTTCCCATATATGACCGAAATCACGTGTTTTGGAACTCACGATCGTGATCTGTCAGGTGTCGTGAGTCAGGTTCTTCAAGCGGAGGTTTATTAATACTTTCTCGTCCCCAGAGTTTAAGTACAACCGGGAAAGTGAGGCTGGAAGCTTATCCTTAAACACCGAAAAATATCTTTGAGTAGCGTCACCAACTCTACAGTCTCCCACGGTTGACATAGTTCCCTTTCACATTATTCATGAGAGGTTGATGAGGGGGTTCATTCATTTTTCAAAACCAGAGAAAAGAAGCTTGCAGATAAGCCATGGTCGAACAAGCTTTTTTCCGCTTGTTGGTAAGTAGGTAGGTACTCCCTACCTGAAAGATCTCGACTATCACAAATTCCGCTCTGTTCTAATACACAGTCTCATAGCTATTATTTCGATCAAAGTAACCCGGGCATAAAATATCAACCGGACGTAAACAACAGATGTTCTTCATAATGAACCATGCTTGGTATGAAGTAAAGTTAAGTAAACAACCATTTCAGGTTGGATTTTTGTCAGACTGCCATTCCTGGCGTCGCGAACATCATCAGCTGTGTTCTAAAGGGAAGATCAGAATTTGTTCTGATGATTTCGCTCATGGCTTCCTATTGACCTCACCACCATGGGTTGGGACGAGGGGGAACTGCGACGGCTAACCCGAAAATATGCCTCCGAGGCGAGCCTCGAACTACCGCCCCGCAACCGGTCCGAGCCTCGTCTCCAGAGACACATGCCGGAACTCGCTCGGCCACAGCTGAACCCCTACCATGGTTGGTATATATTTTTTTTTGTGTGATAGTGCAGCAAGTCAACAAATTTTGGGTCCTCCAAAATCAAAATTGTCTCTAACATTTGATGTACTTAACTCAACATTTTTCTGAATGAGAGTTTAGCCCCCAGCAATCCTTGGGGGCTAGACTCTCATATTTTTCTGAACAGTTTTGTATGCGTGTTAGTGTGTCTACGTTATATCATTTTCCCCAAATCATGGTCGAATTTTGATGAGATCTTCAAAATTGGGATGGACCAGATTTATCGATTTTGCTTAATTCGAATTTGAGGATTGGCTCCAAGACGATGACGTTTGAAGTTTCGGTAGTTAGAGCTCGAAGGTTGAGGGAGGAGAAGACGAAATGGTGATGAAGACCGGGAAAGATGAAACGTGATGATAGAGAACACGGAGTGATGAGAAGGAATGATGTTGAAGGGGAGGGGAAGTGAAAGTTTCAAGAGTTGTTTGGTGAGTAAATGGATTATTTAATTTTAGTTTTGCAATAATGAACCTTTTTAAAAAATCCATCCGCCCGCCTTACACGGCACTTCAACTGAAGTTTGCAAAAAATTAATGAAATTTGGTTTTTAGGCTCTAATTGGTGATTAGTTTGTCACTGCTCTACTCGACATAATACTACTCTTCTAGCGAAATCTAAACAATTAACCTAAGGGACAGCCCGCGCAATCTAGTGGGGCCCCCCTGGAAAAACCAACACAACCAACCATCACCACCAAAACTGTTACCAACTAAATTGTTGTCACAAGTTGGGCTCCAAAACTGGTCATTAGGGGATTCTAGTGCACCAAAGTTCGATCTCTAGAATGCAGC
Organism: Apolygus lucorum; assembly: GCA_009739505.2. NCBI lineage: Eukaryota > Metazoa > Arthropoda > Insecta > Hemiptera > Miridae > Apolygus > Apolygus lucorum. The sequence goes on along the minus strand of CM019177.2, from coordinate 45,511,875 downwards.
AGGAGGCTTAGCTTTTTTCTTATTTCTCCATTCACGATACTCATCTGAGTTTTTACGGCAACCAAGAACCAAATTTCGTTATGAAGGCACCTACATCCGACTATAATCGGGCGATATTGCAGGTAGCTAAGTACCTTCTGCTGTAATAGAATTGGTTGTTTACTTTCCACAATAATAATGATGACAATCGGTATTCTTAAATGGAAAATGTATTGAGGTAGTTGTTTATTTAACGATTATGCAATGGAGCAATGGGAAACCACATGTTCTTTACATATGAGGGGTACAGGAAAATAATGAACAGTTGTAATGATTTATAGCAGAAGGCCACCTCAACTTCAAGACCGACCAGTTTTATTGTGCACCGACACTTGGTGATATCACTAACAAGCTCAAAATTACCATAAACCCTTTTTTTGCTAAAAAATTCTAGAATACTCGTTTTTTAGGCTTATAATTCTATTATCTGTTATTCATTTATTGTCTTCTCCTTACATAATCAAGGATATTAATCAAGTTAACCCACATAAAGGTTTTGAATAATCCACACACAATAAATTCTGCACTGTGTGGGGAAACAAAAAATTAAAATGAAGATTTTTATTTCAAAAATGATTCAAAAACTGGCATTTTATGACAGGAAACAATCGTTACCTCTGTTATACTCGTAGTTGTGGCAAGCTAAAGTGTTCTAAGCGGTTTTTACCGTTACTGTTTGAAATGTGAATATAATCTCAATTTGAATCCAATTATTGACCACAAATAAAACGATATATTAATACATAAAACGATTATTTATACTCAATCGAAGCAGAATCGGATTATCCACAACTTTTGCTACATGGAGGTCACAGCGATTAATACGAGTAATTGACATGATTAACTCGCATGAGGAGAAATAACGTAGAAGAAAAACGCTGCAAATTATTACCCAATTGTTTATTATTTTTCTATACAGATCACTCGTCTACAAAGCCACCAACCATCCAACATGAAGAAAAACATCGATCGCATTTCGGTCAGCTTTAATTTGAACGTAGATTAGGCCCCTTTTGCGATTCACACTCGTGTTTCTGATTTATCGTTCGTAAAACCCTTAAATTCTCGTAGGGAGCGAACGTTTGTCCTACAGGGCTCTGCGTGGTCTCAAAAAATTCTAAAAATTCTATAGAATCTTAAATTGAAGGAAAAACAATACTTTTATACCAAAATGTTTTGAGTTCAAAATTTGTTTTTGAACCCTTAGAAGTGACTTACATCAACCAAAATCTTTAGGGCACAACTAGACCCCAAATGGAGCCTACATACCAAATTTCATCAAAATCGGTCAATGCTAAGTGGCAAAAGTGCGTACGGCGGACGGACGGCCAAATTTTGGTTTATTATTTTCAATAATGAACCTTTGGAATCCACCAAGAAAAAAAATTTTAACAACCCCTCAAAATTTGATGGTTTACGTTTCAAGGTACGTAGAATCCAAAAATCGAATAAAAATTTGGCCGTCCGTCCGCCGTACGCCATACGCCGTACGCGGCACTTTTGCCACTTAGCATTGACCGATTTTGATGAAATTTGGTATGTAGGCTCCATTTAGGGTCTAGTTGTGCCCCGAAGCTTTTGGTTGATGTAGGTCACTTCTAAGGGTTCCAAAATCAATTTTGAAATTTTGAAAACGCCCTAACTCAAAAAATTTTGATATAAAGGTATTGTTTTTCCTTCAATTTAAGATTCTATAGAATTTTTAGAATTTTTTGAGACCACGCGGAGCTCTGTAGGACAAACCGTTCGCTCCCTACGAAAATTTGAGGGTTTATATTGAAATATATATATATATATATATAAATCAAAACACGAGTGTGAATCGCAAAAGAGGCCTAATCTCCGTTCAAATTAGAGCTGACCAAAATGCGATCAATGGTTGGTGATTTTGATTTTTTTTTTTTTCATTTTTTTTTGATTTTTTTTCTTTTTCTCATCATATTGGATGGTTGGTGATTTTGTAGACGAGTGATCTATATAAAAATAATAAACCGTTGTGTAATAATTTGCAGCGTTTTATTCGATTTTTGGATTCTACGTACCTTGAAACGTAAACCATCAAATTTTGAGGGGGTGTTGACCTTTGGAATCGACCAAGAAAAAAAAAATTTCTTGGTCGATTCCAAAGGTTCATGATTGAAAATAATAAACCAAAATTGCGTTCAAACCAATAAACCCCTTGCTGCGTGTCTATTGCGTTTCATTGGCTAACTCGTGAGGGAGTGTGGCCAACAGTAGGAGCTTTAGAAAATGAATCCCACAGCTCCTCTCTTTACATTTATTTGAGCCACTTGGGATCTCAAAAACATGGTACTATTCCCAGAACAACTTTGATTGGAGAGGTTTTCGAAGTTGATTGCTACGCATTAATGAAAGACCTGTACTCCGTGATACCATCGAAATATATCTCTCCAATAAAACGGGTTGGTCAGAACTCCACACGCACTGTAACTCGTACTAATTACTCGTTCAGTTACACCCATTGTTTTGCGTACGTTAAACTCAATAGGGACTCGTTACCGATTCACCGACTCTTCCTCCATTTCCACGTAATTTATATACATGAAACTGCAGTACTGACCAACGGAGAATAAGTATTGGTGGAAGACTGATTTATTTTTAAAAAACCTGATGTATAAAATAGATTGACTGGGAAGTCAGCTTTTTCATATAGAATCACATGGATATATAGAATTAGATGGAGTTGTTGCAACTGGTAGGGGATCATCTAGGGCCTTACACAGTTGTTGCCTAAAATCAAAGATGACCACTACTGGTTCATCATTTTCATTACTTAATGAACCCTGGGAATCTACCGAGAAAAATGTTACTCCTCCCCCCCACCCACAATATACACAAAAAATTTGTTTTTTAACAAGGACGTAGAATCCGAAAATCAAATAAGTCAAAACAATCGATGAAATTGCGACCTACAACACTGGAATTTCCAAGACGCAAAACGTAGGGAACCAACATAAGAAACCTTGTTCCAATAACAAGGTCTGGGAAATTAAGACCTGTAACAATATAGAATGAATTTCAGATTGCAATTCACCTTATTGTTCATAATGAGTCAGAGGAGGGTGTGACGACCCTACCCCTTCAAACCAGTGATTAGATTAATCAGCCGGCCTGAAGAGGATATTGATTCATATCTATATGAATCGGATATCTCTAAAGGCGTAGCTCCAACAAATCGGGAACAAACCAATTGGTTTGTCCCGTATAAAATGTAGGGTCGTCACAGACCACGGGACAAAACGTTGGTAGCGTGAGTGACAAATTTGTTCTTAGTACACCTTCAGGTACGACAACGAGGATCGCGATGGAAACAGCAAACAAAAAGTTTCATAGATCGCCAACAAAGTAGGTACGTTTTCACAAAGGGCGAAAAAATTACAAGCACCATTCACGTTGGAGGATTTTATATTCAGTCTTCACATTCCAAGAAAGCGAGGAATGCTTTCGGTAGGTGGAGGGTCAATGAAGAAGAACATTAAAAGAGAGAAACTCAAAAATTTAAGTAAATGCTGAACAATCATCATTTGTACTGAAAGAGGCTTAAAAAAGAGAACCTCCACAAGTTTTTTACTCCAAGGACTAAGCAACTTGAGAAACATCCTCGAAGCAATGCTTCAATTTGTTCCATTCATTTTAGTTTATTTTTTTCAATAATGAGCTTTTGGAATCGAGCAAGAAAAAAAATTTTCAACCCCCCCTCAAAATTTGATTTTTTACGTTTCAAGGTACGTAGAATCCGTAAATCCAATAAAAAATTTTCTGTCCGTCCGCCGTACGCGGCACTTTTCTTAGCAACACTCGACCAATTTGGTTCAAATTTGCTATATGGGCTCCATTTGGGGTCTAGTTGTACCGCGAAGCTTTTGGTTTATGTCAGTCACTTCTAAGGGGTGAAAATTGAGGGTTGAAATTTTCAATAGCGCCCTAGCTCGAAAACTCTCGAAATAAACGTATCGTTTTTTTACCAATTTTAAGTAGTATTAAATTTTTAAATATTTTTGAGACCTTTTTGAGCTCTGCAGGACAAGCCGTTCGCTCTCTACGAGTACCTACTTCCTTCGATAAAACAGAATCACGAGTGTGAATCACAAAAGAGGTTTAATCTCCGTTCAAATTTTATCTGACTAAAATGCGATCGCTGTTCATTTTCTCGATTTGTATACAGTTTTGCTTTCTGAGCAACCAGTAATCAAATTTCCATATCGATACCTACCTTAAAGCACAAAGGAGCTATGTCCAAATACGGAGTTTTGAGAAAAACGCAATAGAAATTGTCACCAATCCACAATTCCTAAAATAATGGCTTATTACACTAAATTCTTTAATTTCCTCAATAAATTTTCAAGCTATTATCTTCGAGAAAACTCAATAATAGTTTTTTTGAATTTGAGTTTTTCTGAAATTAAAAAAAAAATAGAAAATGTGGAAGGTGGATGGATATAGCTCCTTTGTGCTTTAAGGTATCGATATGAAACAGTCTATTTTTTGAATCGAGTGTGAAGCGTTTAGTTCTTTCTAATAAACTCGATTGTGAAGGTGTAGAGGCATTATGGTGAGGTAGGTAGTACCTACCTATGGTTGGTACCCTTCATTTCCAATTGGTTGGGCTGGTGGTTGGGGTTGAAATGTTCAAAAATGCTCCAGTAGGTACCTACGGTTGGTAGGGTGGGATCTATACAGAAGGGTGATCTATACAGGAAATAATAAACCTTTGAGCAATAATTTGCAGCGTTTTTGGCATGAAAATTAAATATTCAAATTTCAAAGTTTAGTTTCCTCATGCGATAGGCCCTAAATTAGTTTTCATGTGAAGATACAGATTTGTTGCATTGTGTTTTCACGAGTAAGATTTTGAATAAGTCCTAAGTTTGAGAATAAAATGCTGCAAATTATGACACAAATGTTTATTATTTTTCTATGTAGATCTTTCTCGTCTGCAAAGAACATGGCTTAGTTACTACCAACCAAAGTTACAACCTACCTACCATATCTATACCTACCTATTCCACACTTTCCACAATCCACAATTTGGAATAAATGAACGCTTCAAACTCAGTTCGACGAAACAGGGATTATTACCATAATTTTTACGAAATTCTATTACTGTTTGCTAAGGACGCAGAACTGAGTACAACTCAAAGAAACGAACAACGTTAGCATTTTGGTCAGCTAAAAATTTGAACTGAGATTAGGCCTCTTTTGTGGGTCACATTCGTGTTTCTGGTTTATCGTAAGTCCAACCCTCAAGTTCTAGTAAGGAGCAAACGGTTGGTCCTACAAAGCTACGGGTGGTTTCAAAAAATTCTAAAAATTAAATACTATTCAAAATTGATGAGAAAACGATACCTTTATTTTCAGAGTTTTCGAGCTAGGGCAGTCCTGAAAATTTCAACCCTTGTTTTTCATCCCTTAGAAGTGACTGACATCAACCAAGAGCTTCGGGGCTCAACTAGACCACAAATGGAGCCCATATACCAAATTTCATCAAAATCTGTACATGGTAATTAAGGAAGGTGTGGACGGACGGAAAACGTTTTGTTCGATTTTCGGATTCTACGTACCTTGAAACGTAAACCAACTAATTTTGAAAATTTGACGGGGTTAAACAAAATTTCTTTGCCCATTCGAAAGGTTCATTATTGAAAATAATAAACCAAAATGTTCAACCAAATAACTCTAGTGTTAAAATAGAAGAAAATGGGAAGACAAAGAAAGGAGGTACACATAATATTTACTTCTACATTGTCCATCAGTACGTAGCTACGAAAAACTTGAAGGTTTTTCAACACAATAATACGAGTAATACGGACCTTCCCGAGGATAAATGGAGAAAATTCAACGCTGCGATGGCAGATCGCAGCGTTTTCATTTCTTTGGACTTTGATTCAATCCTTTATTGAGAAGAGAACGTGATAAGGAAGAAAGCGCATCCCCCTCTGCAAGGGAGAGTATAAACTCTGTCCCTCCCTCCCCTTACATCAGCAGCCTTCAGTTCCTCCACCACGCCCCGCCTGACGTGAGCAGCCGTCGAGCTCCATAGCTCACCCTGGCGGCTCTCGGGCGTAGTTTATCATTGACACCTGGCACACCGCTCCGACACCTCTCTTCCCCCTCCTGGCGGGAAACTTCTGTCTCGCGACGCACGTTTTCCCGAGACACCTCCAGTAATTTTTTCGCCCCCTGTTACAGACAAAGGATAAAAAGAGGAGGAAAACAAGAGAGAAAGACTGGGAAGAAAAATCTCGAGGAAAGATTCTTACACTTTTCTCGGCACTTGTCGAGCGGCTTCCCACCCAAGGCTTCCCTTACCGGATCAAAGGATTATTTAATAGGACAGGGCGACGTGCCTTCTCGCCTTCTCTACCACCTTACTCAAAAGCCGTTCCATATATTTTCGTATTTCCTTTGTTTCAGGGTGTTCTTTCCTCCCATCCTAATAAATAAGGGTAGGCATTTTTTTTGTTTGTACACAGATTGAATGAGGGAAGGGGAGAGCATCTGAGTTATTGCGGAATAATCCAAGGATTGAGGAGGTTCACCGCTCAACCATGGTTTACCTCATGGAGTACATATGGATACTACATGAAAAATACTGGCCATCGCGTTTTGGTTAAAAATGTGTGCTTTTCGGTATAAAATTAATTTTTTTTTTGACCAAAACTATTACTTATAAAGTGGGTTAAGTATAGTTTTGCATTTCCAATGCATTTGAATAATAATAGTTTCGATTATCTGGAATCAGATTCTTGATAATGACATGGTTTTATAAGAAAAATAATCAAGATATTACTATAATAAAATTGTCGTTCAAATTCTAACAAAGCATATCTAAAAAAAAAAATCGAAAATGAGTTATGCATACCGTTGGATTCGTATTTCTGCGTCCTACGCGCTGCTTGTAGTAGTTCTTTGATCCGACGCTTCACAGCGCGACAATCATGGTTTCAACGGCGTTTTTGATGGACATTCAAGCAGATGTAAGTTTTCTCAAGTTTTCCTAGTTGTAATTATAATTTTCATGTTTTCATCGATCCATTTTGTTTATTATATGTTACTTGAACTTAAATAATAATTCAAACACCAAGATATCCTGACTTAGGTGCTTAATTCCACTTTTTAATTCAGTTGTGAGTTGTGTGATGTTGTAATTGCAATTTATCAGGCAGTATTATGAGTTATGCTATGTTATCTTGCTTATAAGTATGACCAGTTCGATAATTTTTTTACAGAAAATTGTGTTTCAAATGAGGTTCGGAATCAATTTAATGCTCGAATACAAATTAGTTAGTTGTGTAAATGATGTACTTACCTACAATACATTTCATCAACCAAAAGATTTTGTTTTATTACTTTGCAGGATCTGTCTTCTGAGACAAACAGCGTCGAGGACAGTGTTTTTTCCTTAGGTTATCTCAAGGGGTTGGTGTGTAAAATAATGATTGTACTAACAAAATTTCGAAAAAATCTTTCAAAACATGTTCAACCCGTAATTGATACAAGTGCTACAACATCATTCTCGAATAATGTTGTTGTGGAATACAGTGTCGATTCAGAGCAATACGAAGTTATCCTTGGAGGGGACTCTGAGTAAATTATAAACTTTATTTTGGAAGCCTGCTCGGAGGAACCATTATCCCATATCACAATTCCCAGTATCGACGAATATGACGATTTATTTACTACTCGGGTAAGTGAACTGCAGAATGAAAAAGATAACTGCTATGGAAGTACTCTTGATCTCCATGATCACATTTTATTAGATGAACATGTTGAAGTCAATGAAATTTCTTTTATTGAAGTCAATGAAAATTGAAATTCTTTTATTGACATTATTTTTAGCTTTTCAAGATCTCCTTCAACAGGACTACGTGACATACACAGATAAAACGAAGTATAAACACGGGATTTTCATAAGTCGATAATTAATTTCAGCATTCAAATTAAATAGCTAATTAAAAGAACTCAAATGAGATAAAGATGAATTAGCGTGGAATGTTCAATAAAAAAAATAATAAAGAAATGAAAAATTGTCAAGGTTCAAAGCTGGTTTTAAAAGCGATTGAAAGGTTATTTGAAAAATGGCTCATTAACTCATACTGAGTAAATGGTACAATATATTTTTAAGATGTAGTTCGTAGAAATTGAAATAACACCGATGATAGCCTACACTTTCATATTGTCTACATCCAACGGGTTGCGCAGAGTCTGATGTTCTACGTAGAGGTTTCCAGTGGACGCTATTCGATTGCCAAAGATTTATATCGATTCCCACATAAGCACTTCATCTCTCGTGAAATAGTAGGAGACAAACAGCTTGGAGAGCTCGTTCGTAAATCTCGCCCCATGTTTTTTCCCACCCTTGAGCCCTCCAAGTGCGACCATTAGAGGGTGATCAAGCCTCAGTCATCAGTCAAGTAGGCCTCCTCTCAAGGCGCCTTGACATCTGGGGTTTTTCCTAGTTCTGTCTCCACACCCCTTCCCATCGCTCCTCCCATGGTCCTTACTAAACACCGTTTAGTGGTAATGAACAGCAAAATGGAAATCTGTAATGTGACAGAATGAAAAATTACGTGGGGGCTTCCGCCTCTCCCTACAACCATTTGAGAGAGCTCTTGTTTTTAGGGTCGGCCTCAATGTGGTAGCGCTTCAAGTTCTGGTCTACCAAAATACTTTCTAGTCCACGAAAATTCCAACTGAAGTCGTTTCCGGAGAAATTCTTCAAAATAGGAGACATTGAGTCAATTGTAAATACATTGGAATTTCAACTTTTCACGGAGATTTGGCTTATAGTTATGTTGAGACTTCACTTCTGACTGTGTTCACAATATTACACCGACAACATTTTGACTGGTTGAATTGCAATTTCTTGAACTTACTCAAATAAGAGAAATGGAGGAATAATTTATTAAGATGGAGTTTGTCGATCGGACTAAAACTATTAAACGATAAAGGTAAGGTTTGATTTAACTAGCACGCAGAACAGTTGAGGTGATGGTATACTCAATCCGTTCTTTACTCTTCATATTGAACTTGAATGATTCACATGAGGCACAGGGAGAGGGTGTCATGGTGGGCTCGATGAAAATAAACGTTCTAATGTTTGCCGACGACGTTGTTTTGATTACCAATTCTCCTGCGGAACTCCAAGTAATGCTAAATAATCTGAAGGAATATTCGCTTAAGTGGAACCTAAGAGTAAATCTGTCCAATACTAACGAATTAATGTGTAAATCAAATGGTGTGATGCTGGACGTGAAACTAAGCTTCTGGAGGCACATCAGTGGAGCAGCAGATATTGTAAAAAAGTTGAGCCGACTGATCGCAAATCTAGGGGGCCCATCACCCGCTAAGAGGAAAATCCTTATGGGAACTGCTGAGGCAATAGTGCTGTAGGGAGCAGAAGAGTGGGCAGACTCCCTTAGGTACCAAAAGTACAGGGCACGTATGGAAGCTGTTCAGAGGAGAGGAGCTCTGAGAATCTGTAGCGCATTTAGAGCTGTCTCAGGTCCAGCATCACAAGTGATAGCGGGAACTATTCCAATATACCACCAGGCTCTGGAACGTAAAAGGATAAGAATGAAGATGGCAGATGCAATATCCATAGTAAAGAAGGGAAGAGCGGGATGAGACCATCCGTAGGTGACAAGCAGACCTTGTCTGTAAAACCCGTGGAAGGTGGACTGCCCTCATAATGAGGAATTTCACCGAATTCTATTTGCATTTTTCCTGAATAGTTAATGGTGTGGGATAGATGAAAATCGGGTTGATTTCGGAAAATGAGTCTCCTGTTATTTTTGGGAGACAATCAAAATTTATGATTTCAAAAAATAACCGGAAAACTGACCTCTTCAACGTGGAGCAGGAACGCTCGCTGATTGGCTGTTTGGATCGTTCTCCTCCCAGTGTAGTACGGGCTGAAAGCTTGCCGTTTTGGGGTCAAAAATGGGAAATTCCGCTCCTTCTTAGTAAAGATCGGGAAAGCCACTGACCCAGAGTGCAGATACTGTGGAATAGAAGAGGATGATGTCTGCCACACCTTCTTCGCATGCCTAAAATGGGAGGGTATGAGGAGGAGTGCGGAAGAGGTCATCGGAACGTTGCGTCCACAGACAATCATATCGATGGCATCACATGATAACCTCGTATCTCACCCACCTGTAATTCAATTTTTAGCTATAAGAAACCATGGTTATCAGTGATACTCAGCCCTCTTGATCAAAACCAAGGTTACCATTTAGGGCGTTAGAGAGCAGAAAATGCAATTCCCGCTAAAAATTGAATTACAGGTGGGTGGGATACGAGGTTTTCATTCAGAGAATCCAAAAAGAACCATTTTGGCCAAAAATTGAGATACGAGGTTATCATATGATGCCATCGATATATGGGATGATTAAGAACAAGTCGAGCTGGAACGAAATGGCAGTTTTGTCACAGCTGTCAAAGCAAAAAATCTGGATGGAAGATGAGAGGAAGAAGATGAGGAATAGAATTTAAGGAGAGATCAGATTGGAGAGCAAAAGTAGGAGCAGCCTTTTAGCACAAAAAAGGGTTCACCCTGAAGTAATACTGCATAAATGGTTCCGGGGTGAGTCCTAAGCAGAGGGAGTGGGGTTTTAGTTGGTAGGCCCAATGCATGGGGAGTCCAACACTGTTGGGGTGAACTTCCCCTTCGCTCTAAAAGAGTTTCCCTACTCCCGTAAAAAAAAATAAGTAAATATGTAAATCAAGGAGACAAGCAGTGGACGTTTGGGGACCAATCAATGCAGGTGGTGCTGTCATTAAAATATTTGGGGATGTGGATTAAAGCTGAATGCCGATATCTAGCTTCCCACGACTAGATTGTACAATAGTAGTTGTATAATAGTATGAAGGTATTATTATAGTGAAAAAAAGACTGCCAAGTGAGTGATGCATATAGCTTCCTCGTATCCATAACCCGATTGTATAGATGATCCGATGCATAGTAGTTAATCTCAAAACATCAATCTCCAAATAGCTTGCACCTCATTGGGGAAATATACTTTTGCGCATGCGCAGCGGCTACTATCAGTCCGGGGGTGATGATTTTCATAGGGGCCCATCTACCCGCTAACTCGCAAAATCCCCGAAAATTTCTACGAAATCGGATTTGAAATGTAGAAGTGACGACTGTGGTAAGTATTTCACGTTTGCGCATGCGCAGCGGCTATCAATCAGGGTGTTATGATTTTGATGGGGCACCATTTACACGCCAACCGGCACTATCTCTGAAAATTTCATCGAAATCAGATGAGAATTGAATAAGTTATGGCTGTGGCAAGGATTCCATGACACACACACAGACAGACGGACAAACAGACACGGAACCATAATTGTCCAAGAAGATCTGAAACGTAAAACGCGAGTGGAAATTTTGATTTTGGAGAATTTTATTTTCAATCTTGAAAATTGAAAACAAAGCTTCCGCTACCTTGGTAGACTCGGAAGCAAAAGTGTGATTATTCAAATTTTGCTGGTCCTCAACCTGGCTTAGGATATAGTAGCTGACCCCAGGAACACTCTCATATCACTCTCCTTCATCTGTGTACTCTTGCCCATCATTAATTTTTCAGTTGAAGTTTTTTTGAACACAACGTACAATACAGAAATGTCATTATTGCAAAATAATTAGAGTTGTTAGGTCAACATATCTGTTTATACATGTCGGATCTATAAAATAACGTTCAGGGGTTATGTATGTTACCTTGTAGGCCTCAGGCTCACACGTGAACGGTTGTTAGAGGCTTCAGATATTGACGTCAGATTTAGGGGCGGCAGACCATCATGTGAGGACGACTTTATTCGTTCAATCAATTATTCCCAGGAAAGAGAAATATCACTATTTTTTCGAAATCAATATTAGAAGGGTCCAATTTCTACACCCTTAAAATGTTACGTTTCGATCTTAGTCAGATCCCAACAAAAAAGTAGTAAGAACATGTTCTACGTTGTAGAACTTCCATAACTCATCATTACGTTTCCCTTTAGATTTCATAGTAAACCTAAGAATGGGTTACAGTTGGAATACTGGCTAGAAGGAGCTATGGTGGGTCTTTGAAGAAGACCAGGAATCTGAAATCTGAAAACCTATGAAATCAAGTTCTCTACGATAGATTATAATGCTGTCTGCACTTACATTTCCTTCACTTATCTCACCCAAAGTGTCTTGAATCCTTACCTTTAATAGAATGTTGTAACATCAACAAGAAGACCATTCTTCTGCTAAAGTTCTAGACTTCATAAGTAAATTTCAGACAACCTAGGTATATTTTGATCTGTCTTATTCTTCTATAATACATGCAACTAAAATTTAGTTGACTAAAATTTAGTTGACATTTAATGTTCCTAAAACATCAATACTGCAGCTCGTAATGCAGAGCCGTATCCTCTTTCTGATTTGGGATGTTGTGACTACCATAGGATCCTCCATTCCGACTGTTCTAACACCAATTCAATAATTGCTTAGTCATTAGGCAGAGGAATGTAGAGAATCTAAATAACCCGGCTCGTAAAAGCGAACCGCAGTCGAAACGTATAGGGCGGGTCAGGTATGAACACCAACAGGTATGAGTGTACTCAACTTTAACTACATGGAGTCTCTCCAGCGATGAATAATGCAATATCCCGGAAATCAATAACAACTTGGAGTATCGATCTCTGCATTTTTCAAAGGCCTATGCAGGAGTTCTGTCGCGTCATGGCGGAGACAAGTACATTATTATTTGATGAGAGGCGCTGCTTACGATCGGTCATACGAAGCGACGACCGCCTGATAATACTCATCGTGATCATAAGTTATATTTCTCATAATATGAGAAAAACAACTCTGTATATTATACAGAGTGTACGCACGACAAGTATGCCGAAAATTAGAGATCGATTCTATGACTAATTTTTGATCGAATTTGCCCTGCAACATTTTATTTAACCCGCTTGAAATCCAACTTTTTTCAACTTTGAGATTTTTCGTGGTCTCGATCTAATGACCTGTAGCGAGGAATGTTTGAATTATCCCGCTCGAGAAGCCTTTCAACTCGTTTCATCTAAGTCCCTTTCTTTTCCTGAAAGCACTTGAAATCTAACGAAATTAGCGATAAGTAATAGTTTGATTTGTCTGATACTGAATGAGGGCCGTCAAAACTAAGCAAGGTAACATAAAATTTAGGGTTAAGGTATTAGTTGTCGATACCTAGGTTGATACCTACCTACTTATTTTGGTATTTGTACCGAAATTATAACTGTGACATCCCTGAGAATTTCCTTTACAATTTAAAATGAAATTTTAAAACTGTTTAATCTCCTTTTCTCGAGTGAAGGATTCTACTTGGTAATATTTGTTTTATTTCATCTCATTCTTTTCCATCTCTTAATATTTTTCTGTTTGTCGTAAATTTCATATTTTGTGGGTTAACCCCAAATTTATTTTCTACGTCAAAGACCTCTGAAAGTCTCTAAAATCTACATTCTATTCAAAAAGGGGAAAGAACCCCACAGACAAATAATTTTTCCAAGATGCAATGCGAGAACGGTAAAAAGTGAGCCAAGATGAGGGCATACCATCAACTCTCCCTTGACCAACTATTGATAATCCAATTACATTTATAATTTCATCAGCTACCTATCCAACAGTAATATATTTCTCAGGTTGACTATGAAATTTAAAGGGGACAATTTTAAATGCAAAAATCTAGTTATTTCAGTTAAAATTGAGTGTTTTTGCCTTATCAAAATTCTTATAACTTCAGGTACAATCTAATTTATCGATTCTTTTAATTTAATGCGACTGCCAAAGAACACCAAAAACACCCTGAGATTTAGCACAGTTTTTATCGTTCTAAAACAAAAATTTTACCCCCCCCCCCCTCTCAAAATTTAATGATTTACGTTTCCAGGTACATGGAATTCATAAATCGATAAAAATTTGGCCTTCCGTCCACCGTACGCGACACTTTCCTTAGTTCCATGGACTGATTTTGCTGAAATGTAGTATGTAGGCTTCATTTGGGGTCTAGTTGTTCCCCGAAGATTTTGGTTGATGTAGGTCACTTCTTAGGGTTGAAAAATACGATTTGAAATTTCGAAAACGCCCTAGCTCAAAAAATTTTGATATAGTGGTATTGTTTTTCCATCAATTTAAGATAGTATCGAATTTTTATAGACCACGCGGAGCCCTGTAGGACAAACCGTCGCTCCCTACAAGAAATTATTTTAGCTGACCGAAATGTGATCGCTGTAGGTACGCGGTAGGTAGGTAGTCTCTATGGTTGGTGGGGACAATGGCAAAGCCTAGTTCTTTGGAGACGAGTGATCAATATAGAAAAAAATTACTCTTTGCGTAATAATTTGCAGCGTTTTATTTCTAAAATTTGCTTCTTAGGAAGCCTATACGTAACTTGAACTTTAAAGTGAACCTAAATTTCGAAGGAAGGTCAGGCATGAATCCAATCGAAAATTTACCATGGACTGATTTTGGAGAAATTTGGTATATGGGCTCCACCTGGGGTCTATGTCCCGAAGCTTCTGGTTGATGTTCTTTGTTTTGTTGATGTTTGGTCACTTCTAAAGGATGAGAAATAAGGGTTAAAATTGTAAAAACGCACTAGCTCAAAAAATTTCGTTTTTCCATCGATTTGGAATAGTATTGAATTTTTAGAATTTTTAGAGACCACCTAGAACTCTACAGGACAAACCGTTCGCTCTCCATGAGAACTTAGGAGTCGGACTTGCGATAAATCAGAAACACGAGTGTGAATCGCAAAAGAGGCCTAGTCTCCGTTGAAATTTTACCTCACCAAAATTCGATTGTTGTTCGTTTCTCCGAGTTGTACTCAATTTTGTGTCCTTAGCAACCAGTAATCAAATTTTCATGTGAAGAATCTCTCTGTTTCTTCGAATCGAGTGTGAAGTGTTTATTTCTTTCATATAAACTTCACTGTGAAGTAGGTACGTATTAGGTTGTGACTATGGTTGGTAGGCAGTGACAATGGCAAAGCCGCGTTCTATGCTGACGAGTGATCTATATAGTATTGATAAACCTGTGTGTAATAATTTGCAGCGTTTTTGCATTGTATTGAAGGAAATACAATATAACTTTGTTTACTTTGTTTTTATTGGGTTTTCCATATCGATAATCGTCCCAACACAGCAGGTCTTCGATCTCCTCGAGAGGCCATACTGGAGGGGTTCGGTAAATACCTGATGAAACTTAAATGAATGTGATAAGGAAACATCAATGTCCGCGGTGAAAGGAAAGCGAGGAAAAATAAGTTCGAGAAGGAGGCGAAGAGCGGAAAACTTGGACAAGTGTAAATCTGTCAGACGTAGGGAAAGGAAAAAGGTTTTGCGGGGAGCAAGCAATGCGGAAAAGGCTGAAGGGTCGACAACCTTCAGGTGACAACGTGAGCCACCCTTTAGAGGTCTGTCGAGGGAGTTTGACTCCTGAGGTGGAGACCTAAAATAAGATATATTGAGAAGGGATGGTTAACTTGAAAAGGGTGAATTTGATGTAGTTCCATCTAGAGAGAGAAATTTCCCTCGATATGCAGGTATCCCAACTCACCTCCTCGTTCAATGGGGAGGGATGGAGCGTCATTCATTGGGGATTCAATGCTATAAAAGCATGACATAACTAATAATTAATAATTACATAATTAATAAGACAAGGACGGATACTGCTGGACATGTCCAACTTTTTCGCCTTACGTGCCTTAGTTGTATTCACGAATTTTTTATGGAAGTGCTAGTAAGTAAAAGTTATGTGATTTGGCTCAATATGGCCAGACTGGTTATTCGTAAAATGGAATCAATATAATATATTGATTATATTATATTATAATTATAATTATAATTATCATATTATAATACTTCTAATACAAATAAAACCGTCTCCCACAAGGGTGTGGCACATAGCTATCTCGTATCCATAACCCCATTGTATAGATGATCCGATGCATAATAGCTAATCTCAAAACATCAATCTCCAAGTACTTTTAACTACCATCATAGGACCATTCCAATTCTGGATATTGCTTCAGTTATGGGGGAGCTGCATTCAGTCGGGAATCCAAGAAACAAAAATCCATTGCACTGTCATCATGCGAAGCTGAGTACTTAGCAATGACACACGCAGCCAAAGAAGCTAAGCACATCAAGCAATTGGCACATGACACTGGACTCAAGTTGAACTGTATTGCGATAATGAACGACAATCAATCAGCTCAGTCTATGTCCGAAAACCCCATCATCAGGCCAAGATCTACACACATCATGATTCGTGAACATTTTATCAGGAAAACAGTTAATTATGGATTTGTCAAAATCGAATATCAGCCAACAGAAGAAATGGACGCTGATATACACACAAAATCTTTGCCTGGACCAAAATTTATAAATTTCAGAGAGAGATTAGACTTGACATTAAACCATGAACTTTGTTGAATCAAGCCTGTTCTCTTGAGGGGGACTGTAATTGAGTGGGTAGAATGTTATATCAATCACTCCTCACAGACATGGAACTATTTATAACACATGTTTACTAGGCAACGGTTTTCTCGATTGTATTGTCTTTTCCAAATTTCCGAATTCCTGTAATGTCGTATGTCGTTCGATTTTGTAGTTGTACGAAATATAAAAAGAAGTTTATTCAGTTTATTCTTTCTGTTCAGATTATACGACTTTAATAGGAATCTAATACAACCCGCACAATTCCTGAACCCTTACACTTGGGGGACACGGTTTACTTCACCACGGGACAAGATACATTATTTGCATACGTACATCAAAGACATACAGAGTCATACTTTAGTTTCAAGTCAAAATAACGTTGAGTTCCTTTCTTTTCTGTCTCAACATTAACAATTGTCGAAGTAAAAATACAAATCAGATAGCCAATGCTCTGAAAGTACTCTTCGCCATTTCGGCTTTGTTTAAGTAGCAAATATTTCCCCCTCTCGATTGTATTGTTAAAAATTCTCTTTTTTTAATACTTTTTCCCATCGGAGCACATTTTTTCATAGCCTTGAGCTCAGAATGGCACTTTTACAGAAAGTCTCTCCTCCCGAATGTTTTCACTTATTCATATTTTTTTCGCCTCCCGTTGATTCAACACTCAGCAAACTCTTGTCTGCCAATGCTTTTATCGCGTAACTATTCTTCTTTTTATTCACCGTCATCTTTCCGTCCCTTCATTCTTTATTAATTATTGTATTTTCGAACGAATAGATGGAAACATTCATAGGGATAGAACTGAATTCACCAGAGCCAGTGTTACGAAACCGATCGTGTCAAAAACCCGTAGGTCGGAGTCCTAAAAACCCGTCGAAACCCGTAGATTTATATCTCAAATCTCATAGGTATTCCTGTAGGAATCAATCAGAATCAATCAGAGGAAGAAGTTGATAGAGTCAAGTAAGAAGCATTAAGTACGACAGAAAGAAATTCCTTCTCAGATGAGAGCTGATTCGCCTGACTCGCTTGCTGAATCACACAATAAACCAAATCATCATGCTGGACCTGCAGAAAGTAGAAGGCTCGTGCAAGATTGAATCGTTGACTGAAGAATGAGAAGAAGAAAAAGTCATGAAATGCAAGTAACGCTCATAACTATGAGTACCTATATGAAGTTATTGTCCGATTTCAATTAAGTTTTCAGGGTTTGTGCGGGTTGGCGTGTATAATATACACGTATATTATACTCCTATATGAAAATCATCACCTCTGGACTGATAGTGCCTGCTGCGCATGCGCGAACGTAAATTCTTTGTAACAGCCATAACTTCCTCATTTTCCATCCGATTTTGATGATGCTTTCAGGGATTGTGCGGATTGGGGTGTAGATGGTCCCCTATGAAGGTAGAGCGAGGTACTTACTGATTGATGTTTTCAGATTATCTACTCTGCATTGGTTAATCTATACAATCGGGTTATGGATACGAGGAAACTACGTGCCACACCCACTAGACAGATTTTTTTTTTTCAAATTAATTCCGACTCCACAACACTAAAAAACAAATTCGTTAATTTTTATAGGAATGAGTCACTAGTTGAGTCAATAACTGTTTATGAGTCATTAGCTTCACTTAATTTAGTATACCTACATTTTCTAAATTCGCAAAAAGCGGCTTTTTTTTATAATGACACTTAAAATCATTATGTAGGAATTTACTTAAGGAAAAGTTGATGTTGATATCTATAAGGCATTCCTAGTCAATAGGTACCTGAGAAGAGTTCTTATCCTAGCCAAAAGACTGTTTCGAAAATTAAAGACTTTATTTGGTTTTTGAGAACGAGGAGTTGTAGGACGATCCTCTTTTGCTGCTTGTCCGAGCACTTTCGATTATTAAAACATCTTCAGACTTATTTCAGTGATGCAATTGTCTTTTTTTTACAGCTATATCACTCAAAAGCCAAACAATAGTGATCAACAATCGCCACAAAACCACAGTTGTAATTTTTTGAGATTTAATTATAGGTGCTTGCTACATTTTGTTAAGGTACACATACACGTAAATATACACACCTAAACATATTACATTCGTTTCATATATTCTTGCAAGACACCTTTATTTGGTCGTCTTGGTAGGGAATCTCATTGTCATGAGTCACCTCTCATTGTTATGACCTATGAAATTTATAAAATCAAATTTTGAGCAACTCAAGGGTTATCATGCATGCTCACACATCAGAACACCTTTACATTAGACTCCCGAAGGTAGTTTAGAAACATTTAGGGGAAATTGAGAAGGTGAAAATTTTTGAAATTTCCAACTCCAAATTGTGCCATAGTTTGAGAATCACCCATGTTGGTTTTTCTAGAATTGAAAAAAAAAAAAAAAAAAATGGATCTATCTTGTCAAAGTTTGCAGGTCTCCCGCGCCGTTTGCTATGAGTTCCTTACCCACTTCTACGCCTAGCGTAAATTTAAACAGAACAACGCGCGCGTGCCAGTTCTAGTTGGGGGAAAATTCAAGATCCGGTAAAATAGTTTGTTTTGGATTGGGAATCCCGGAGAAACCGAAAGCAATGAAAAAGATTCTCATTCATTGTACGAATTGCTGCGTGAACTGCGTTTCTGAAAAAAAACCAACTGTAAATGAGCTCACCGCACGACGACAGCTTTTCGGAAGAGGGTCCTTCCCAGCTGGGGAGTCACGAGTTAAAGAAGGATTAAAATGGAAAGAAAAAAAGAGGATAGGAGAGAAAAAAAAACGTATTTTTTTCTATAGACAGAGGCAAAACGAAGCTCATTTCGCGCTTTCAGGGTTAAGAGAAAATCCTGGACTGAGGCGGAAAAGTGTGACAAGGAATGAGAGGAAGGAGAGGGGTATGTAAAGCAGCTCACCACGTTCTATGACCTTCCGCCCCGCCTTCTGTCTGCCCTTCCACCTCCAGCCAGTAAACTAGGTAACAACTTCCCTCAACCCAGGCCTTAGGGTTTTTCTCTCTTTTTTTTCGTTTTCCTCTTTTTTGGAAGTGGAGATGGGCGTTAAGTTGTAAACTTTCCTCGGGAGCTCGACGTGTTAAATTATGGCTTGATTTTATTACGAGCTAAATCACTTGAGAATAAATTATGGAAACAATTTTCGATGTATTTATATAAGGATGGAATCCACTGAGAAGTTGAGTGAGGGATTAAACTTATTTCAACAAAAAAAACCTCTTCACCGCTTCTTGAGCTGCCTTTGAACATAACAAAACAATAAAGATTATGAGATGGGTTTATGATAATTTCATAAAATATTACTCATCACTACCCATGTCACCAATAGCCTCCTAGAGAATCGAAGCGAAACATGCAGCAAAGACATTTTCAATAGAATGTAAGTTTCGACCTCAAAAAACAAGAGAAGAACTTATGTTGACTGAAAAACAGGAAGTTTTTGGGTTTAGATCAGTAGCTTATTATTTTAATAAAATCCAAAGTTGCCAAACGTTGTCAAAAACCAAATTCCATTTTAAATTCGGGAGAAAACATATCTTTGTATCTGTAGTTTTCAAGCTTGTTTTGAATTTTAAACCCCTGTTTTTCACCCCTTAGCCTTCAAGCGCTCGCGCAGGCGGTCAAGTCACCGCATTTCTTGAATTTCGAAGAGCTGCGCTCACCTATGATTTTATGGGGGTGATGTATTCTTTAATTATACGTCCTACAACATGTTCCACCCCTGCGGTCACTGATCCGCCTCTATGTCAACGCTCAGTACACTTCAAAACTTGATAGTGTTGAGTCAGGCGGTCAGGTGACAGCCGCGCGACTTCTGACGAAATACTTCAATCGACATCGTAAAATGTAAGCAGGTAAATTATAATCTCGGTAATAGTGTATAACAAAAATAAATTTCATTAAAAAATAAGTATGTATCTACCTATCTGGTGAATTGTAATTTTTTCTATAGTATTGCGAATAATTTGGCTATCTTGCCTCTCTATGTTCTTCTTTCACCCAAAAAAAAACTAACAATCCTTTTCCATATTTTTTTGCAAGGAAAATCATTACAAAACGACTGAGGACTGAGCTCGGATGCTAGCAGAAATGGACAGTGATAGGAAAGACGGAGGAAACCCGATTGTTGCACCCATGGGTGCCTGAAAACATTGAGGTGACTGATCACGACAGTGCCTCAGACATTGACTTGGAGGACGGAGATTATGGTAATTGATTGAAATGAATTATCTTGTTTTTTACCAAACAGAAACAGTTGAACAAAAATAATAATTTTTTATGTGGTCTTTTGAAGCCAACTGCGTTTTTTTTTGGAAGCAAGGGATCGGATTTGAAGTAGATTTTTCCAGATTTCAAAATGTTCCAATTTTCACCCAGCAAAATGTATACAACTTCTCTATTATGTATAGTGTGAAATTAGATTGTCAGCCAAGCATGAACTCTATTATTAAGTTCATAACAAATAAAAAAAGTCTGCCAAGTGGGTGTGGCACATAGCTTCCTCGTATCCATAACCCGATTGTATAGATGATCCGACGCATAGTAGTTAATCTCAAAACATCAGAACAAGTTAATCTATAACATCCCTGAAAATTTCATTGAAATCGGATGGAAAATGTAGAAGTTATGGCCGTTAGAAGGAATTCACGTTTGCGCATGCGCAGTGGCTAATATCAGTCCTAAGGTGGTGATTTTCATAGGGGACCATCTAAATACTAATCTGTAACATCCCTGAAAATTTCATTGAAATCGAATAGGAAATGTAGAAATTATGGACGTTACCAGGAAATTCACGTTTGCGCATGCGCAGTGACTACTATCAGTCTGAAGGTGATGATTTTCATAAGGGACCATCTAAATACTAATCTGTAACATTCCTGAAAATTTCATTGAAATCGGATGGAAAATGTAGAAGTTATGGCCGTTACAAGAAAATTCACGTTTGCGCATGCGCAATGGCTACTATCAGTCCGAAGGTGATGATTTTCATGAGGGACCATCTAAATACTAATCTGTAACATTCCTGAAAATTTCATTGAAATCGAATGGAAAATGTAGAAGTTATGGCCGTTACAAGGAATTCACGTTTGCGCATGCGCAGTCGCTTCTATCAGTCCGAGGATGATGATTTTCATAGGAGATCGTCTACACACCAACCCGCACAATCCCTGAAAATTTCATTGAAATTGGACAATAACTTCGTATAGTTATGCGCGTAACAAGGAATTCATGACAGACAGACAGACAGACAGACAGACACACAGACGCGGAACCAAAATTGTTCATAAAGGTCTAAAACGTAAAACGCGAGTGGAAATTTTGATTTTGGAGAACTTTTTTTTTCGTCCTTGAAAAGTGAAAACAAAGCTTCCGCTACCTTGGTAGACTCGGAAGGAATATAATCCGAGGATGGCAGGGACTGACATCCACAGCAGGGACTGACTACTGTAGTCAGGGACTACGCTTTAACAAAAGTAATGTTCGGTAAATATGTAAATTCATAAACCCATTTAATGCAGTTGCATAGAATGTTAATATAATATTACAATTTTAATAAAAAATGAAAAATTTGTGTTCTTCAGTCTTCAATAAAAATAACTAATATCTTCAAATTTATCAAGGAACTGTTGCTTACAAAACCAGTGGGTGTGGATCCTCATACCCATAATCCGATTGTATAGATCAATCTTTTAGTACCTTCCACTACCCTCATAGGGGACCATCTACACGTTAACCTGAACAATCCTGAGATATTTCGTCGAAATAGGATAGGAACACTGTTACAAGGAATTCACGTTTGCACAACGTTGGTTCCCCCTCTCCTGCCCCTTCATCATGAAGCTCATTCAGTTCCTCATTTCAGTTCATCTTTGGCCATTATTGTACGTTTTATTTTCAAGAAAATGCAAATGTGAGCCGACCACAGTAATTACATTTTGTACCCAGCCACCGAATCGGACGCATTTTTTTTTTTTTTTTTTGACAACGTAGTAATTTTTGATGAACAGCTTGTTCCATTTCGAGGGCGTTGTTATAAGGAGTTACCAACCCACATAAATCCATCAATCATGTGTCACTTAATTTTTATATTTTTATTGAGAAACCTGAATTTCATTTTAGGTAAAACCTCAATAAAAATCAAGTGTAATTAATGTAAAGTGTAAAGTAATTTCGATGAATCGAAATGACAGCCTTTTGGTTCATTATTTTCAATGATGAACCTTTGGAATCGACCAAGAAAACTTTTGTTTTAACCCCCCCTCAAAATGTGTTGGTTTACGTTTCAAGGTACGTAGAATCCGAAAATCGAATAAAAAAGCACAGGAGTTGTGTTGATCTGATCAACACACTCCGTATAATCCTGGAGCAAAGTGCTGAATGGCAGAGTCCCTTATACGCAGTTTTTATCGACTTCCAGAAGGCCTTTGACTCAATAAATAGAGATGCCTTGTGGAAAACCCTCCAGTCGTATGGTATCCACATCAAAATCCTGAGACTCATCCAAAGTTTGTATAACGGATATACTTGCCAGGTTATCCATAATGGTTCCCTCTCCTCGCCAATACCCATCAGCGTTGGATGCAAGCAGGGTTGCATTCTGTCACCCACGCTCTTCCTAGTTGTTCTCGACTTGCTTATGCGCAAAACACTAGGGAGACAAAAAAGAGGAATCCAGTGTAGAGATGGGTCGCTCATTAAAGATCCGGATCTGTGAGCCGGCTCTTTCAGAAGAGCGAGTGAACCACGGGTCAGCAAAAATGAACCGCGGCTCTTCGGATCTTTTGAGCTCAGTGCTGGTAGTGTTCGTTGAAGATCGGTTCTTCAAAAGAGCGAGTGAACTGCGGATCAGTAAAAATGACAAATGAATCGCGGTTCTTCGATCTTTGGATCTCTTGAGATCCAGTAAAATAAATGAATGGCGGCTCTTCGATCTTCGGTTTTTCTGAGAACGGCTGCTCTTCGTTCTTCTTTTGAGATCGGCAGTGTTCGGGAAAATTAGGACCTCCTTTTCGTCAGCTCACTGTTGCCAACCCGTACGATAATTCCGAGAGAAAATACGATATAAGTCGATCAAACAATACAATTTTGCGGAATTGTATCGTACCACCACATGCATTATTGTATTTTTGGTCGTAAACTTTACCGTATTTTTCCAGTGTTTTCTGTGACCCACTTTCTGATTCTTTCCGTTGTTTTTTCTCCCTGTTTGATTTTTACATCATGATTTTTTGTGAGGAGCTTTCTGATACAAGTTCAAAAGGCAAGCAAAAGCACATCCTTATCTTACCATTATCATCAATATTGAAGCTTACGTACTTATTGGTTCGTTTATTCTCTTTCAACTTGGTTAGGCCTTAATGTTCTTTGTTGAATAACATGATATAACATCAAAATGTTATATTATGAAAATGTTATACCTACTAACATTTTTTTTTTAATTGTGGTTTGTCATCAGAGGCATAAAAATGCAGATTTCATATAAATAAATATTTTTACCAAAAAACTGTATTTTTAAGTTTTACTTATTCATTGCTTTAATTGTGTTCATTTATTATTTTTCGTTGATTTTTTGAAGGATTTGTTGAGCATCTTTATTGAACAACAGCGCTTTTTGGGTTATTATTTTCAACTAGCTGAAAAGCCTACTAAAAGCAGGCAAAGACTATTCCTCCGACTCTCCTCCCGCCACCAACTCCCTCCGCCCCCAACCCCTCCGACTCCTCTCGCCTCCGACTCCTCCCGCCCCCGACCCTTCCCGCCCCCAACCCCTCCGACTCCTCTCGCCTCCGACTCCTCCCGCCCCCAACCCCTCCAGCCTACAACTCTCCCTCTGCCACGACCCCTCCGTGCATACGTACGTAGGTACGGTTGGCGTTTTATATAATTAGATAATGAGCCATTGGAATCGAGCAACAGAGAAATTATTCCCTCTCGCCCTCAAAATTTTGTGGTTTAGGATTCAAGATAGTGTAGAATCCAATAATCGAATAAACATTTTCAGACAGAACTAAAATAAACCGTTGTGTAACAATTTGTAGCGTTTTTCATCTCTACAATAAATACGAGATCAAAAGAGCCAAAAAGAGCCACTGATCCGTCGAAAAGATCCGGATCTTTTGAATGAGCGGAGCGCTCAGAGCCGTTCTTCTTGGTGAACCGTTTTGCCCATCTCTAATCCAGTGGGGTCTTCACGACCGTCTGGAGGATCTCGAGTATGCTGATGACGTTTGTCTTCTCACGCACAGACTTCATGATATGCAAGGAAAAATTGAAACGCTCAGTCATTACTCTTCTATTGCAGGCCTTACCATAAACGTCCGTAAGACCAAAGACATGAGAATAAACGTCGCACGAGATGACTTGTTGGAAGTGAACGGGCAGCCCATAGACAGAGTGGATTGTTTCCAGTATCTGGGAAGCAATGTCGACATCCATGGAGGTACTGATGAAGATGTTAAAAGCAGAATACGTAAAGCTAATGGATCATTTGTGCAACTGTACCCCTTATGGAGAAACAGGAGCATATCAGTTAGAACCAAGCTACGACTGTTCAATAGTAATGTAAAATCAGTGCTTCTCTATGGATGTGAGACGTGGAGGGTAACCAGGGCCCTGACGCAGAAGTTGCAATCCTTCACCAATCGCTGCTTGCGGCGGATACTTGGTGTGTGGTGGCCCGAAGTGATTTCCAACGAAACATTGTGGGCGCGAACCGACCAAAAGCCTATCTCTAAGGAGATAAAAAGACGGAAATGGAGTTGGATCGGCCACACTTTGAGGAAAGAGGAGGGTGCGGTGGAGCGTCAAGCGTTGGACTGGAATTCTCAGGGCTATAGGCGAAGAGGTAGACCTCGAGTAAGTTGGAGGCGTTCGGTCGAGGGGGAATTAAGGCGGGTCGGCAAAACGTGGCAAGAAGTAAAGGTTTTGGCACAGTACAGAAATGCCTGGCGTACATTTATAGAGGCCCTATGTTCCTAATTAGGAATGAGAGGAAATAAATCAAAAAAAAAAAAAAAAACCCACATAAATCCATCAATCATGTGTCACTTAATTTTTATATTTTTATTGAGAAACCTGAATTTCATTTTAGGTAAAACCTCAATAAAAATCAAGTGTAATTAATGTAAAGTGTAAAGTAATTTCGATGAATCGAAATGACAGCCTTTTGGTTTATTATTTTCAATGATGAACCTTTGGAATCGACCAAGAAAACTTTTGTTTTAACCCCCCCCCCCCTCAAAATGTGTTGGTTTACGTTTCAAGGTACGTAAACCTACGAGAAATTAAGGGTTGGACTTATTATAAATCAGAAACACGAGTGTGAATCGCAAAAGAGGCCTAATCCCCGTTCAAGTTTTAGCTGACCGAAATTCGATCGATGTTTTTCTTCATGTTGGTTGGCGGTAACAATGGCAAAGCCGTGTTCTATGCAGACGAGTGATCTATATAAAAAAATTATAACCTTGTGTAGTAATTTGCAGCGTTTTTTAATGTAAACCAGGTTTGTGCACTTTTAATCGCAAATATTTTGAATTTATTGCAAATTATGTTGATGACGTATCACAAGAGGTATTTTTCAACCACCCTTCTCGGAAGATGTTCAGAACATAGCAGTCCCACACATGCGCGACTAGAACTAGTTCTCAACATGTTCCGAGCAGCTACCGGTTGGAATGAGAATTTTCGGAGCAGAACAACTTGACGAAGATAATCTGGCAGCGGCTATAAGCCTCCCGAGTTCATCCTTCATTTACCATAAAAGCCTTACATGATCATTTAGGCCTTTATTTTTAGGCCTAGTAAATTACAGAAAATTGAAAATCTGGGTCAAAGTGACCCGACCTACTGTAGGTGTTCACGTAACAGTGTTCACGACACTGTAACAGTGTTGACGTGAAGAAATTCAGCACAGTATTGGAGGGTTAAGAGGGGGGGAGGGGGAATTTTTCTTCTCGTTCGATTCCGAAAGGAAGGAAGATGTGGCCGGTATTCGACTCCGATCGGAAGTTGGCTTGCACAGCTACTAAAGAGTCTCCAGTAGGGTTGCCGATGAGAAATTCCTGGGTATTCTCACAAACAATGATATTCATTGCAAAGGCCCAAAAATGTTTCAATTAGAAAAATGTCAATAGTTAGGAGACGTGATCTGTTTGAGCCCAGTCTAAGACGTATCTCAAACAATTTTCGTTGTGTGGTTAAGGTTAAGTGGTTAATTCCGGCAGTTCACCTCAATTGCCGATCCAGCTCAAACCAAAACTCTTGAAGAAAAACCTCTTTATCACCCGCTTTCATCTCATATTTCAGATACACGAAAAAAAAACTCCCGAAGATCGAGCAGCGAAGCAGTTTTCCAGTTGGAGCGCTGGCGCAGCGTTATGTTACGGTCATCCGCGCCTCACGCCATTCACTGGCCGTTTACGGGGGCCTTATCCGCTTCACTTCAGTTTCCCTTATCTTTGGCCGCCGTCCAATCTGCGCCCCCTCCACACCTCGTTTATTGCTGTAGAGCGCCCTTCCCCACAACACGGTTACATAACTCTTCCGTGTTATTTTCTTTTTTCCCCAGTTTTCCTCTCTACCTAGTCCCCTCTCCTTCACGAGCTACGTCTAATGAATCAGAAACTTAACATTGTCTACACTGTTTTTGGGTCAACAAAATGACTTTTCTTTGGACAATTTCGGTCAGAAATGTTTGGGCGGTTACGAAATGCTCTAACCCGTGTTTTGAAATGGAAACTCAAGTCTTATAAAGTGTACCTTCCTAAATGTCTGCGTTCATTGAAAGATGGATACTTCAAAGCATATATATCAAAAAGGATAAATACCTACATCATAGGGTGGATACTAGAAAAATATATTCAAAAATATATCACAAAATACAATTAGGATGTACGATGGATGTAACACAATGTGGATACCGATAAATTTTATAAGCGTTGTGGACAGTTTAAAAAAAATTATAAGTGATAACTTTATTTTAATATTATTCTCACAGTGCAGTTTTACTAAAGTGAACAAATTAAGGGGTGTGCCGACATTAGTCGATAAAAAAGCGGACTGTATCAATTTTGGTGGTTCGTTTTAACAACGTGATTGGTTGAAATTTCCTTCGCGTAGTGAGCCGCAAGAGGACCCCGCGTAAGTGGTAGGCACATGAGCTGAAAAGGTGGTTTGCCCAGAATATACCCCGGAGGATAAATTATGAAGAAACCAACCCCGCAGAATCTGAATAGCAATACGTAAAATATCTGAAAACAGAAAAATGATCAAATATGGTAATAAAAAATTCGCCACTGACCTCCGCAACGTGTGAGCTTGTGAAGGACGGGGGCCCCCGTTGATGAAGATGCAATACCTGGGCCGCAATTCACAAATTCCTCCAGGAAGACGACAGCGCGAATTTAACAACTGACAATTTGAGGAGGAAGAAAATAGATGAAATAGACGGTTTTTTTCTCTAAAGATTCGAGCGCAAGACTGAAAGGTGCCGAGGATGTAAACCGACTGAGAGCGAATCAACTGCATTCGCCGGTAGGAGGAGCACCTGTCGATCTGATGAGCTGTTCGCGATTTACCGATAGTTATCGAATATTCCACACATACTAAACAAATTCTCCGGGGAAGTATTCCAGTCCCAAACAAGGGGTTACCCCCTATTGTCACTTGTTACTTGGATACTATCTATTCTGTACCCCAGAGGTCAACTATCGTATGTCCAAAATTTTCGTTTTCGAGATTTTTGTTTTGTACGTGCATTCTTTCTATTGTATTTTGTATTCTATTGTATTGGTAGGCATAAACAGATTCTACAGAATTAATTGTGCATGATAAAGTCATCAGAATGGGCCATAGGGATCAAAATAGGTGTGCCCACAACTTATTTTGGCTCTGCTGTAAAATCGCCAAAATGTCACTTACGATAATCGACCTCTGAGGTACAGTATTGATAGTCCCAGTGTGGCTGTGTGGTTGTGGACACACACTATACAGTTCAGATTGGTGATTTAAGAGTGAATATCATAATGGGTCAATACAATAAATGTTGGACAATGTAGACATTCGGCTCACTAAGAGATGAATACTGCAAGGTAGACAGAAAACGGAATGAAAAATACAGAGTAGAGTGAAAAAGGCAGATGGACTACAAAATGAGAAAAACTAAAAATTAATGAAAAATTCCCGGATTTTTTGTCTTTGGTTTACTATTTTCAATAATGAAACTTTGAAATCAACTAAGAAAAAAAATTATCTCCAAAAAATGTTCAGTCCGTACGCCGTACGTGGCGCTTTCCTTAGTAAGTAAGTAAAATAAAGTAAAGTACATAAACAACCATTTCAGGTTGGATTTTCGTCCGACTGCCATTCGTGGCGTCGCGGACGTCATCAGCTGTCTTTCAAAGGGAAGATCAGAATTTGTTCTGATGATTCCGCTCATGGCTTTCCATTGCCTCACCGCCCTGGGTTGTGACGAGGGAACCGGCGAGCCGCAATTGCCCGAAAACACGCCCGATGACCAAGACACGAACTCACGATCTTTCCCGCAGAGATCGGTTCTTATCTCGGCCCCAAACGCGTCGGCGAGCAATCATGGCTCCCGGAACCCAGTACTTCTAAGGACCAGGGCTAAATAGGAGGGAGCGGTTTAGGTCCGTAGGGCAAGGGTCGAGCTACCCTCGATTTAAAACTGCTCATTTTAAATAAGTAAAAAAAGTCATAAAACACTCAATAATTAGGTAACTAATTATCCTCGTTAGGCGAATCTTTGGTTCCACGACACTCATAGTGGTGTCAAAAATTCTTCAAAAGTTAGAAAATTAAATGTCAATGGAAAAACAATACCTGTATTTCAAATGTTTTCAAGGTAGGGTGTTTTGAAAAAGTTTTCTCCCAATTTTTACCTCTTAAAGTGACCAACAACTAAAATCTTCGTGGCACAATCAGACACCAAATGGAGCCGATGAACAACATTTAATTTAAATCAGTCCATGGGTACTAGGCAAAGTTCCGCGTACGGCGGACGGAGGGAATTTGTTTTATTCAATTTTTCATGTTACTTAAACCATCAAATTCCGAGGAAGGGTTACAATTTATTTTTTTGTACGTTCCAAAGGTTCATAGTAAACAAAATCGTAGGTGAGTAAATCTGGGGACCGCGCTGGCCAATTCAAATCGGCTGGTAAACATCCTGCTGTGTTGGCGGTTGCCCCGTTCTGCTGAAATCAGACGACGTCCAGTTCCATTCCTACAAATTCAGGCAAGAAAAACTCCTGAATCATAATCAAATAACGCGCCCAGTTGACGAAAACGGTTCTGTCATTTTACTCGAAAAATAAGGTCCAATTATCCCATTTCTGGAAATTGCACACCTTATCAGAGTGGAGAGGCCTCTCGTGGAGCTTCCTGGGGTTCATCTCACTCCAATAGCGCATAAATATTCCGTTATTTGTCTGGCTTCATAATCACGGGGCTTCAATTTCTGGGCGATTACCATTCTTTAAGGACGCATATGAAGATTTCTTCAATTATTCGACACATCGCACGTCTCGACATGCCAATAACTGGTGACTATTTACGAGTTTACCACCTAGGAGACTGTTGAATGGTGACTCAAACCCTCTCTATGTTTTTTGGTGAAGTCACTGCGTTCTGACGCTCCTGTCCAATTGTATTCACGTTTCCACTCGTCTCAAATGCACTTATTTTCGAAAGAATGCGATTTCAAGATGCAGGAGGCGATGTTGTACCTCCAACGGAAGGCACGTTACACGCGGACGATCGAGAAGGCGTTTTTGAAGTAGGCCTCTTCAGTGTATTTGGAATGACGGCTCCTATTTGCCAGAAATGCTCTTCAAAACCATACAAATTTAAATTTTTAATATCATGGGAAACAATCAAAAATAGATTAAATTTTCATTTTTTTTGTTTTGATTTATCCATATTTCTTTTGGGCTCTACATCGTAGGAAGTTGGAGGGAAGATAATTCGGTTGGGAGGGGGGGGGGGGTCTTGCAAATTTGTGCTGGTGAATCTCCAGAAGTTTATGTAAATTACGGTTACAAGACGAGCAAGATGACTTGATTGACATTCTTCTGTTATTTTCAACAGGATTCGTGCTCAGGGACCTTGTTGTAGTACCTGACGAGGGAATTTCCCTCAATTTTAATCACTAAGTTATGAATTGAAATTGGGTTGGGGTTCACGACTCATCAGCCAGGTCGAATGGAGCGCCAAGCGCCACGATAACCCTCGTGTCCGCGCCATTCCTATCTCGTTCATGAGAGATTAATTAACCCGATAATGATCCACGAGGAGTGAGGTAGGTAATTACAACCGATCAACATCAATGGAGGTTTGAAATCCAATTTGAATAGCGAATTAATTATTTACCTCTTAATCGTACAGTCTGATAGAAAATTGGATATATGGCAATATCAGGAAGAGTATATCTACCGGAGTCAAATATTATATTAAGAGTATATCTGCCTTTATATTTTCTTCCACCGTTTTCCCGTTCCGAGGATCTCCTTGCCAGCCCAACTGCTCCTGTACCAAATACTATAAGTCTGCCAAAACTGATGCGGGGACACGACCTGGTTCGGGACGAATGCGCCAAAATAGCAAGCCTGGAACGGTGTCGTCACAGAACCAGTTCTTCGTGAAGGTGCTGATGGCACGGCCTGGTGGTAGAGATGAAGGTTCATGGTGTGTGGGACCGTGAGAGACCTGCGTTTTTCGATACACGCATTATAAACGCTGACGCAGTCTTTATGGATACTTCCATGGACTGGCCTACCATCTCTCGCCTTGCTGCCCAAGCCAAACATGCAAAATACGACAGAATAGCCGAAGATCTGAGAGGGACTTTCACGCCCCTCGTAATTTTATGAGTTGGAGCATTGCATAAAGAGTATGACGCTTTTCTCAAGGATGACTCTCTACGCCTTGCCAATAATTGGTCCAAATCCTACGCTCAGGTGATGATGTGGACGCGAGTGAAAACTCAATTCTCCATCCATCGAGTGGTTTCCGTGAAGCTAGGAGGTCCTAGGAAACATGTCCGAATACTCAGACTGGAGGATGGAGTAGCAATTTGGCTCCCACAAGATTAACGCCTCACACATTCACGCTCGCTTGATCGGAAGCTCGCAAAAAAAAAAAAAAAAAAACCTTTGACATAAATCAATTTGAATTTTTGGCAAAATTTTGGCATACCAATTTGAACTTTTGGCATCTCAATTTGAACTTTCGGCAAATCCATTACATTTCGAAAACTATTGGAGTCCTTGCCCACCTTTGTTCTTTCTACAATGTTCAATAAAGTGTTTTTATCATGGTTGATAAGCTTTCTGTTATCATTCTCTCAATTGTATTTGATCAAAGATATTTCAACGATCAAGTTTCATGTGACTTTATTAAGGGTAGAAGGATTTTTTTTTCCAATTCGAAAAACGCTTAGAAAGATACCATATTCAAGTAGGTACCTTTTCTCCGAATCTAATCATTTTGAAATTTCTAGGAGTTTTTATAGGTATTATTATGTAACTTTTAGTCGGACAACTTCTTGAAATACTGCATACACAAAAATTAGTGCCATATTACACAAACAATAAAAAACGATAGTGAAAAGTTGACGTAAAAAACTCGGCGCTTTGCTCCTCGGCGGGGGGCTCCGCCCCCCTGCACCCCCCGGTTTATTTCTTTTTCCATACTCTGTATGAAATCATAGGAACACAGAATGTGTTTTTGCGATGCTAGTCATCCGTTAAATAAAAACGCTCAAAGGTTTATTATTTTCTG
Organism: Apolygus lucorum; assembly: GCA_009739505.2. Taxonomy (NCBI): domain Eukaryota; kingdom Metazoa; phylum Arthropoda; class Insecta; order Hemiptera; family Miridae; genus Apolygus; species Apolygus lucorum. The sequence continues at coordinate 45,479,561 of CM019177.2, read as the reverse complement.
TATAGATCACTGGTTCTCCATCAATAGCACCTACCACCATCTGTATTCTCTCTTGACCTTCCCTCTCAAATTTCAGCTCCTGCGTTCAATAGGATTGAAAATGGCTTCGGAGCTCACTCAGCTGATCAGTGATCTGAAGAGTGAAGAAGATCTCCTCGAATGCTGGAGACGCCTGGAAGAGCACTTCCATTCGATAGGATTGAAAATGGCTTTGGAGCTCACTCAGTTGATCAGTGATGTGAGGATTGAAGAAGATCTCCTCGAATGCTGGAGACACCTGGAAGAGCACCTCCATTCAATAGGATTGAAAATGGCTTTGGAGCTCACTCAGCTGATCAGTGATCTGAGGAGTGAAGAAAATCTCCTCGAATGCTGAAGACGCCTGGAAGAGCACTTTCATCCAATAGGATTGAAAATGGCTTCGGAGCTAACTCAGCTGATCAGTGATCTGAAGAATGAAGAAGCTTTTGAGCAATGATTTGCAGCGTTTTTTACCCACCAACATTTTTAACACAGAATGTGTTTTTGCGATGACCTACCGAAAAAAAATCGTCACGAAAAAGCGACAGAAAAAACATCTGGTGATATGTTTATTGGTTGTCATGTTAATGTCAACTCCACATTTATTATTGTTGTTTTTTATTTAACGGATGACTAGTATCGCAAAAACACATTCTGTGTTCCTATGATTTCATACAGAGTATGGAAAAAGAAATAAACCGGGGGGTGTTTTACCTACCAACTCTTTTTTACCTACCAACTTTTTTTTACCTACCAGCTAGGTACTACCTACCACACCATACTGGCTTCACACCTTCACAATCAAGTTTATTAGAAAAAACTAAAACGCTTCACACTCGATTGGAAAAATAGAAAGCTTCATATTGAAATTTGATTACTGGTTACGCAGAAGGCAAAACTGTATACAATCGAAGAAATGAGCAGCGATCGCATTTTAGTCCGATAAAATTTGAATGGAGATTAGACCTCTTTTGCGATTCATACTCATGATTCTGTTTTATCGAAATAAAACCTTCAAGTACTCGTAGGGACCGAACGGTTTTGTCCTACAGAGCTCCGGGTGGTCTCAAAAATTTTTTAAAATTCAATACTATTTAAAATTGGTGAAAAACGATACCTTTATTTCGAGAGTTTTCGAGCTAGGGCACTGTTGAAAATTTCAACCCTTAATTTTCACCCCTTACAAGTGACTGACATCAACCAAAAGCTTCGCGGAACAACTAGACCCCAAATGGAGCCCATATACCAAATTACCAAATTTGAACCAAATCGGTCCAGTGTTGCTAAGAAAAGTGCCGCGGACGGCGGACGGCGGACGGGGACGGCGGACGGACATAGCAAATTTGGATTCTACGCACATTGAAACTTAAAGTGACAAAGTTTGAGGGGGGGGTTATAAAAATTTTTTGCGATACGATCACATAGGCTTATTATTAGAAATAATAAACCAAAACAACAATAATAAATGTGGAGTCTTTGGCAATAACAAAATAAATAATTGTTAGACATTTAATTTGGTCTAAAACCCTATAAATGTTATATAAATAAATATGTAACTACAAGAAAAATACTATATAAATTGAGAGCTTTCCAACGAATGGTGAACAATTTCTGTACAATGAACACTGCGGGAGTTCTATTTCCTTACCAACGGCTTGGTTGCACGTGAAAATCATTATAAAAGGCGCGTAACGGTTTTTTCTGTCGCTTTTTCGTGAAGATTTTTTTTCGGTAGGTCATCGCAAAAACACATTCTGTGTTAAAATTATTTTTCAGATCCGCTACAAATTTTAAAAAGTTGTCTGACTCAAATGTGTATCGATAGTTGGTACACGCATGAAAAAATGCATTCATTTTTATTGATTGTAGCCAGAGGAAAAGGTACTTTTGTGATGAAAAATTTAATTTTTCAGGAGAGGCGAATTTCGAAATTCAAGCTTTCCCACCTGTTCATGTCGTTGTTTTCTGTCTAAAATCTGTGGTTTTCGAGTATCTATGTATATCCAAACCTTCCATTCCTTCATGTTTTTAGACTACTTCCCAATGTCCTTTTTGCATAATTCTTGGAGCAATCAATTCAGTACATTGTGTTGATTAATTTAAAGCTAATTTTTTTTAAATCGATTTCTTAAAAAAAAATTTTCTACCCTCAAAATTTTGTCAGAAGCACGGTCACAAGATGGTAAATACTTTTAAAGTGGTAGTGCTTCACCTTGCCTACTTCTAAAACTACTTGACTTGTTGATTTCGGTCAGAACTTCTCAACATCGGCAACCAAAGGTCCCTGAATATGGACCCCCTCTACTGGTCACCCTTCGTAGGTTGGTTTTTCTCACTCATTCGCGCCTCCAACCCCCACCTCGGGAATTTAATCCGCCAGTCCGGCATATTTCATCAGTTTCCACTGAACCAACTTCTTCCTCCACCTAAAACTTATCGGATTAAATCAACTTCCCTCACGAAATACGCCTCCCCAGCCATCGCGAACTCGTCAAAACCGTTTATCTCACTTTGTCAATCGGACCACTCAAAATTAAACCCAAGACTGTTTTAATATCCAAGTTTCAAAAGTTTTCTTACCCTCGACTTTCTCTTTGCTGAACTTCATTCAATTGTGTGCTGGTTAGTTGGGGTTCGACTTGAGTATACTACTTATTCAGAGCATGTTTAGTAGATAAATTATTTCCCAACGGATATTCGAACACAGGCGTTCCTACTGTGAATAGAATTTTATAAACAAAGAACTCCTTTAAAAAATTCTGTTTAATCTTCCATTTCTAGGTTAATACTACAAATTTGGAAATTACAGTACTTGATGAGGAGTTGAGGATGTGAACAAGAACTTCACCCAGTTCTTGTATAACCTACCGGACAGATAGTAGGTAGCCACTGCGCATGCAACGCGAATTCACTTGTAACAGCAATAACTTCTACATTTCTCAACCGATTTCGAAGGAATTTTCAGGGAATATGCGAATTTTGTTATAGATGGTCTCCAATGAAAATCATTGTCCCCAGACTGATGGTAGCCACTACGTATGCGCAAACGTCAATTCCTTGTCACATCCATAAGTTCTACATTTTCCATTTCTACATTTTCGATTTCAACGAACTCTTCAGGATTGTTCAGATTGGCGTGTAGATGGTCCCCTATGAGTATTGTACTCATAGGGGACTATAATAGTGCAAGGTATTTAGAGATCGTTGTTTCGAGATTAACTACTATGCATCGGATCAGTCATACAATAGGGTTATGAATTCGAAGAACCTATGTGCCACACCCACTTGGAATTTTTTAAATAGGGCGTTGTTCAAATACACCCAAATTTGTCCTTTTGTTCACCTCCTCTTATCATAATATCCCACCCCGGAAAACAATTATTTTAAGGGATCCATGCTCGTATGCCATACATGATGAATGAAAATAAATATCGGTTATTACATACCGGAGAATACGCCTTAGTAGGTACGCTGGAGGAAAGGAGCTTAACACCCGGTTTTCGACAAGTGGGATCCTATCGGTGTAGTTCAGCTAAGTAGCCGTAGGTCCCATCCGCCAGGGGCCCTTCTGCATTATGGAAATGAAAGCTATCTTTGGCCATCAGTGGCCCTCCTCGACCTCTGCCATTTCGTAGGGACTCGGAATCCGCTTTCGTCCAACTGGCATCCTACGCGACGTAAGAAGTGGAATAGTCCGGAGCTCATATCGTGCGACTACCTACACCGAGTTTTTCCTGGATTCCTCTTATCGACTTACCTGTCAGGATTCGAGTTCAAGTGATTCCGAGGGCCTTCGTTATAGTCTGAGGTCAGCAAACGAGTGTATAGAATAAGCGCTACAAATTAAAAACCCAACTTTCCACTGTATCGTTTTGCCTCCATACAAAAAAGATGAATAAGAGCCTACGTGTAACAGGATGATCCACCCTTCCCATTTTCGTCATAAAAAGGGGGTTAAATACATCTCCAAAACATCCTTCCTAATTTTTCAGAAGAAATTTAAATATCACACTTTTGACAAAA